>CM019162.1:18490207-18595969 GCA_009733165.1 Naja naja
GTAAAGCAGTCTCTAAGTGACAGCGCTTATGATCTTCCTTCAGCTTTCCTCTGCTTTACAGACCGGCAATGCTTGCAAATCAGTGGTGGGATTCAAATTGTTTTATCACCAGTTCGGTGGGAGTGGCTTGGTGGGCATGGCTTGGTGGGCATGCTTTGCCTAATGCCAGAGTGCGGCTTTCCCCACACCAGCTGAGACCTGCAGTGCCGATCAGCTGAGAGGATAAAGAAGACAGGGGTGGGTGGCCGATCCTGTGTTTTTCTCTTTGTTTTCCTCTCAGCTGATTGTCGGAAGATTTTTTTCCTCCTCTCAGCTGATCCTCAGCTTTTTTTTTATTATCAGTTCAGCTGAACCGGTCTGAACCAGTTGTCAAGCCTTTCTCTGCTACCATTTTCAAAGGCTTGGAAAAAACCTTTTGCCAGGGAGTAAAAATTCTTCCAAAACATCCCTGCTAATTAGAGGTGATAGACCGTGTTTTCTTTGCTGTCAATGGTGATAAAAATGAGACCGAAAGTAATCTAAAAATATTTTTATTTATAAAATAAAGAAACCTACACAGAGCTACATACTTGCAACCTAATCTCCACCAAGGCATATAGAAAAAAAAAAACAAAGGAAAAGATACAGGAAGTTACAGGAAGTGAAGTATAAACTTTGTACACATGCGCAGTGGATCAAAATATCACAAGACTTTCTTATCTTATTACTATGGAGACAAGATAGCACAGTGCTGGCTAACAGACACCTGCTTGCTATAATTTGAGCTTAGAAGCTTGAACAGACAAAAAAAATGCAGTGACACCAGTATCATACCATCATTGTTGCAAATGCAAGGACTAGTTGCAAAATTACTTTTTCATCACCTTCATAATTGCAAACGGCTGCTAAGCAAGGCAACAGGTTGTTAAACCTATTGTCTAAATCAATAAAATCAATTGAATTCAGATTGTATTACTATAAACTATACCTCAACAATGGACAACTGGTGAGCTTCCAAAGTCTGCTGAACTACAACCATTGCTCTCTTTCATCACTGGCAACACTTATTTATTTCTTTTGTCAAGCATGTGTTAGATAACAGATATAATTAGGAACATGATTACGAGTACATGAAATGGGTACAAATAAAAGGGGACATTAGGACAGGGATGGTAGGCACATTGGTGCTCTTATGCACGCCCACAGACCTCCTAGGAATGGGGTGAGGTCAACAGTAGATAGTCTAAGGTTCAAGTTTTGGGGGTTTGGGGAAGAAACCACAGAGTCATGTAGAGTATTCCAGACATTGACCACTCTGCTGCTGAAGTTGTCAGTTCCTGCAATCGAGTTTGGTGCAGTTTACCTTATGTGTGTATCTATTGTGTGCTCATGTATTGTTGTGGTTGAAGCTGAAGTAGTCATTGAAGGTAGGACATTGTAGCAGATAATTTTATGTACCATGTTTAGGTCAGATCAGAAGCAGCATAGTTCTAAGTTGTCTAAACCCAAAATTTAAAGTCTAGTGGTATAAGATATTCTGTTGTGAGCAGAAGAGTAGATTCTCAATATCTAAATTCTCAATATCTCAATTCAATCTAAATTCTCAATATCTAAATGCTGGTGGGTTACCAGCTGGATTATATCAGTCCTGTTTCATTACTTCCATATGTTAATTACTGGGGTTTTTTTTTAGAATAAAAAATTTATGAAGACAATGCCACTGTTAATACAATTTGCTTTGTTAAAGCGCTTACAACGAGTAAATAAGGTCATTAACATTTTTCCCTTGGTTCATTTGATGAGGTTAAATAGGATGAATGTCATAACTTGTAATGCTGTTAAGATAAAGCTCTCATGAGAAAACACTATGCAATGTTTCTGTCTTGTAGTTATGTTTTCACAGATATAACACACTGATGAGCAATCAACTTGAAACAAAGGCTTGGATGCTAACAAAGGATTTGCAGGAAGGGTAAGCAGCAAACTTAAAGAGAGGCCTAGAACCAGTTTATCTCCCAAAATACAAGGCACAAGACCCAGAACCTTCCAAAATTCTGGTCCGATGGAACTTGAATTCAATGTAAATCAAGTAAAGTTGGATTTGACCCTGTTCCATTCCATTTTCCATTTTTCCATTTTCAAGCTACTCAATTTTAAAACTAAGTACATCCCTTGGTCAGGAAGAATTTGGTCTCCTGGCTTAGAATAATCAAAACATTTCACCCAAGTCTGGGTGAATAAATTCTATAGATATTGGACATTCCATCTCTCAGATAAAAGCATAAGGCACATCTGTGCATTTATATGTTCAGAAAAAGCCAACTGTCTAAATGTTTCTAAAGTGTTTTGTTTTGCTAAAGGTTGTCAGGAAAACAAAAATAAGGTTGAAATGGCAGCTGTTCATAGTGGGAAATGAAGATGTTCTAATCATCATCTAATTTGATTTAGGAAGGATGGGCGAACTGGCTTGCTTCAGAATGTGGTTCTCGGAATTTCTTGACCATGCTTAACACTATTATGTGTGAACATATTTCTCCTTCTTGCACTTCTTTATCAAATGCTGTAGAAAAAGGTGGCAAATTACAGTGAGATCTCCATTCACGATTATGTGGGCAATACTGTTCCATGGAAAATTAGAAAATTCTTCCAGGTGAGAAAAATGGGTAGCCAGAGAGCTTGCAAAAATGTTACTGGAGATGCCTTCAAACCAGTACTGTGAGTGTGGGTTGGTGGGCATGGTGTGGCTTGGTGGGTGTGGCTTGGTGGCAGGGGAAGGATACTGTAAAATCTCCATTCTCTCCCCACCCCACAAACCTGCTTTTCAGCTCCGTTCTCCTGTGCAGGGCAACAAAAGAAGACCCAGCTGATCAGCTGGGACTCAGTGGGAGGCAGAGAATAGATGGAGGCGGAGTCAGTCAGAAGTGGCATTGGCCAGTTCTCTGAACTATTCAAAATTTCTGCTACAGGTTCTCCAGAACTGGTCAGAACCTGCTGAATACCACCTCTGCTTCAAACTATCGATTTTAAACAATCCCAGTGACTTCCTTTGTGACACCACTGAAAAATTCCACCAAAAGAGCCTGAATAATTTCTAAAACCTCCAGAAAATGAAATAGAAAAAAGAAAGAAATCTGCCAAAGAAGGAAACTTTTAAGGAATTAGAGAACTGGTTTCTGTTCAGTATTCCATCCAAATCCTTTGAAGAACAATGACTTTACATGTGAAGATTTTAAACTACATCTCTCAGCTATGTGGATCCTTTATTCCTCTCTGCTGAACTGGGCTATTACCTCTTTATTTGATTTACATAAATTTTGTTTTCAGATGTTTGTTCTGAAACGGAAAACATCTTAGAGGCAGCAGACACAATAAAAAAATATCCCCAGCTGAACATTCATCTTTAATGTATTAATATGTGTTATCTAAAAGGGAACATTTTTCACTGGTTGATTTAATTATGGTTTTCATGACTCTGGCACTAAGAGGGAAAATAATCTTATATAAAAGTTTTATGGGAAATGAAAAAAAAATGTCTTAATGTACTCCCAACCAGAAGTTCCCAGATATGAAAGCCAATAATTTGGAGATTTTAGCGATATTATTAAAAGTCTGTTTTGCTTTCTCGCACTGTGATTTTGTACATGGCCCATTTAGAACTAAGACCCACTGAATCCAGTGGAAGTAAATTCCCAAGCCATTTAGGGCAGACAAAATGAATAAAAGATAATGAAATGGTCTATACTATATATTATCTACAATTTCTGTAGGTTATCTGTTTCTATGGTCTTAAAAATAATACTATACTGAAATCATCCTTCCAGTATTTTTAATTGGATTCACTGGTTTGAGGTGGGCAACTATACAAATTCAATAGATAGATAGATAGATAGATAGATAGATAGATAGATAGATAGATGGGTGGGTGGGCTGATGGATGGACAGACAGAGGCAATTAATTACTTACGTTACATCATACAGCTAGAACCAATTTGATGTAATGATTAAAAACTGGGAGATTGTGAATTCTAGTCCTGCCTTAGGCACAAAATTAACTGGGTGACCTTGGCCAATCCTTCTCCCTCAGCCCTAGGAAGTAGGCAATGGCAAACCAATTCTGAAAAAACTTTCCTACCTAGCAACCCCCAAACACATACACTCAAAGAGGAAGAAACTGTGGGGCAAAGCTAGATCTACAGCCATCATTATGGTAGTACAGTATATAGCTTTGTCCACAGGGATTGTGAAAGTGATGGGTGGATGGCATGATAAATCATTAGCATAGGTTGCAATCAGTGGTGGGATTCAAAAAAATTTACTACCAGTTCTGTGGGCATGGCTTGGTGGGTGTGGTGTGGCTTGGTGGGCGTGGCTTGGTGGGCATGGCTTGGTGGGTGTGGCAGGGGAAGGATACTGCAAAATCCCCATTCCCTCCAGACCCCACTAACCTGCTTTCCAGCTCTGTTCTCCTGTGCAGGGCAACCAAAGAAGACCCAGCCAATCAGCTGGGACTCAGGAGGCAGAGATGGGGGTGGGGCCTGTCAGAGGTGGCATTTGCTGGTTCTCCAAACTACTCAAAATTTCCACTACCGGTTATTATTATTATTATTATTATTATTATTATTATTTATTTATTTATTTATTTAGACTTGTATGCTGCCCTTCTCCCTAAGGACTCAGGGCGGCAAACATATAAAAAGAGATATATTTACAATAAAAAATATTAAACAGGAAACAAGTCTAAAATTGCTAAAAACATTAGAAAACAATTAAAATTACAATAAAAACAATACAATTAAAACAACCCACCCGCAGGTCAATCCAGGCCGGCCTGCTGAAATAGCCAAGTCTTCAGGTCTCGACGAAAGGAGCGGAGATCAGGGGCCAAATGAAGATCCACTGATTCCATAGGGCGGGTGCTCCCACAGAAAAGGCCCTAGCCCTGGGGACCGCCAGCCGACAATGCCTAACCGACGGTATTCCCAGGAGGCCCCTCCTGTGGGAGCACACAGGGTGATCGGAGTGTGATGCTGGCAGGAGGCATTCCCGCAAGTACCCTGGACCCAAGCCATTTAGGGCTTTATAAGTTGTTACTAACACCTTGAAGGAAACCCGGAAGGCAACTGGCAACCAATGCAAGTCACGCAGGAGGGGTGTAACATGGGAGTATCGGGATACCCCCATCACAGCCTGTGCGGCCGCATTCTGCACCAGCTGCAACCTCCGAGTAATCCGCAAGGGTAGCCCCATGTAGAGAGCGTTGCAGTAGTCGATTCTGGAAGTGACGAGTGCATGAGTGACCGTTCGAAGGGCATCTCGGTTCAGATAAGGGCGGAGCTGGCGAACCAGCCGAACCTGGGCAAAAGCCCCTGGCCACAGCTCCCACTTGCTCCAGATTGAGCTGTGCATCCAGGAGGACACCCAGATTCCTTGCCCTATCCACGGGGGGTAACACCTCCCCCCATGACCAAAGATGGCACTTCCACTGAACACCGAGATGCCGGTAAGAACAGCACTCAGTCTTGGCGGATTGAGCCGGAGCCTGTTACTCCCCATCCAGGCCTGCACCGCCTCCAGGCACCGGGACATCACCGAGAGAGCATCACTGATCTGGTCTGGGGTGGAGATATAAAGCTGGGTATCATCTGCATATTTATTTATTTATTTATTTATTTATTTATTTATTTATTTATTTGTTCGACTTATATGCCGCCCCCTCTCCCAAAGGACTCAGGGCGGCTCACAACTAAAATACAGTACAACAATAAATTACTTAAAAATTATATTAAACAAGTTATAAGCCGAATAAGCAATTAAAACCCCCAAGTTAAAAAGAAAACCCCAAGAGTCAACATAGCCCAGATTGTAAAAACAGCCAGGTTTTTAACTCATGGCGGAAGGTGCGGAGATCGGGAGCCAACCGGAGCTCCAGCGGAAGAAGATTCCATAGAGCGGGGGCCGCCACAGAATAGGCCCTCCCCCAGGTTCCCACCAAGCAACACTGAGTCGCAGATGGCACCCTGAGGAGACCCCGTCTGTGCGCCCGTACAGGGCGGTTGGTACTTGATGCTGAGGAGGAGTTCTCGTAAATATCCTGGCCCCATGCCATGCAGGACTTTGAATGTTAAAACCAGCACCTTGAACCTCACCCGGAGGGCAACCGGAAGCCAATGCAGGCCACGCAGGAGGGGTGTGACATGGGAATATCGGGAGGCTCCCATCACTACCCACACGGCCGCATTCTGCACCAGCTGAAGCCTCTGAGTGATATGCAAGGGCAGCCCTAAATAGAGAACGTTACAGTAGTCCAATCGGGAGACCACGAGCGCCTGAGTGATCGTGCGCAGGGCATCCCGGTCCAGATATGTGCGCAACTGGCAAACTACTAGTCCTCCACCTGCTCTCCAGGCATGCCTCCACCGCTCATCCCCTGAAGCTCCTCTGAAAACCAAGGAGCCAAACGAGGTCTGCGGCTAGGAAGACAATGGTTCTCCAGAATTGGCAGAACCGGGCTGATTACCAACTCTGGTCGCAATGAAGGTGAGAGATTGGGAGAGACTGTGGGAAAATGAGGAGGAGGAGGAGGAGGAGGAGGAGGAGGAGGAGGAGGAGGAGGAGGAGGAGGAAGAAGAAGAAACAAAGGGGAAGGGGAAGGGGAAAGGTATACACACAATCAGCTAAATCTGTTGGCAGTTAATCCCATAAATATCAGCTCATCCCAGGTAGGCAGAAACCTGGGAAGAACCATTTCAAATCCTTCAAAGATTCCACCTTAATGAACTCACTAATTCATGGGGGTTGGAAAATCCTCTTACTGTTTCTGAATGTCTATATGTAACCTAGATGAGCACTAAAGACATCTTGCTGAAATCTGTACCGTTCTCGCTTCTCTGATCTTGCACAGCTGCATGAGACTTCTGATTCAAGATCTACCTTTCGATCTCACAACTTATCATATATATCATCTGAAGCCTCAGGTTCCCATGCAGTCAGTCTCAAAACATTTGGGTTGTGTCCCTCAACGCCTCCCAATGAAAGAAAGGATAAGAGAAGGGGGTTTTCCTGCTAATTAGTTTTAAGGTTAATAAGGTAAAGAGTTTTAGTTTGTGACTAATCCTCACCAACTTCCTGGAGTGCGTCCCCTTGCGTGTCACTCACAAGCCAATTGCCAATCTCAATGATTGGCAACATCATTGTGCGATAGCCTGGCATGATATTAATACCTCTGCACAGCTATAGTTTTAATTCCATTTTCTGTTCCTTGCTGCAAAGCAATAACTTGCCAGGCACTAAATATTATTTCTTTTCCAAAATGTTTATGAAATATTCAGCTTGAACAGAGCTTAAGAGGCGCTGTATCCAACCACACATGAATCAAACCAAATTGTAAAAAAGCAGAGATTAAAGAGAAATAACTGAAGGATAGTACCTATCCCCCATGTATAAATTCCACTGCTCCATTATCCAACAGCCAAAAAAATAATGAAACCATAATCGCCATCAAACCTTTCGCTGTATTCAGACTATACAGTCATAACTGCCCTGTGATTGTGTATCCAGTTCCCACTCCATTCAGAGGGACTGTCACTTCCTGCTATTTTTTGTATATTTTATACAAAATACACCTTCTGTATAGTTTGGTATATAGCAATAGAAGAAGAAAAGGCTGTGATCCCAGGACTTCTTGTTCATTCAGCAGTGACCGAATTCTGCATCCATGTAACAGCTTTCTGATTATACAGTGAACAATAAAGCACCCAGTGTATCTGCTGTTAAACAACTAATTTTAACCCATTGTGTAGTTTTTCATAGAACAAAACTGTTTATGGATTTAAAAGCTCTCTGTTTGAGGCCTTTCTAGCATCAGCGAGAATGAAGTGGTTTTGAGTTTAACCAGCAATTTAATTTGGAGAGCAAATCTTTGGTCTGAGCTGCCACTTCAGCAAATGGCAATGAATTATTTTGAAAAGTAATTTTTTGTATTTTCCAGATCTCACATTTTTATTTTTTTAAAAAAAGTAAGGGAGGTAAGTATAAAAATAATGGTTGTGTGGAATTACTGCATTACTTTGGATAACTCCTAAAATCTCTTAAACACTGCTATATAATTAACTAATACAGAATTTCATTCAAAGAGTAAAACTGGTGCCATGAATGTAGTTATTCTATCAGTGCTTAAATATGGTTCTTTTTACCGTTTCCATTTTGGAAACTGCAAATTTCTCCTCAATGAGAAGAATGGATATCATTATTCTTGTTAAAAGAAAGAAATGACATAAAGGATTATTGCAACCCCTGGAAAGCTACTTTGCAAGTTGGGTACTAACATCAGTGAAAAAAACATTTTAATATTTGTGTAAAGTGTTAGATATGTTTGGTTGTATTTATACTGTACATATATAGGTATTAAGAGGAAAATGGGATCCAAACGTTCATTTATTTACTTATTCACCTACTTTAACAGATTAACAGAGTTAGAAGCAGTGGTGGGATTCATTTTTTTTTACTACCGGTTCTGTGGGAGTGGCTTGGTGGGCGTGGCAATGGAAAGATACTCTAAACTCTTCAGTCAGAGGTGGTATTTGCTGGTTCTCCGAACTACTCAAAATTTCCTCTACCAGTTCTCCAGTGTAGTCTTAGATTAGAAGTATACAATAAACATAGTTGGAGGTTTTAGAGCCTCTGATGGACACGTTCATAGAATATTTGTCTATTCACAAAATGAAATACTGGTGCACATTGTTAACCAGAAAACATCTCTTTACTAGTAAGCTATCTGCCTCTACACTTTTTAGCTCTATATAATCCCAGTTTACCGTCGTCTTTGTCTTTTTCTGGAACTCTTCCAAACAAAACAAAAGGCTATAGTCATCCATCTAAGAATCTATGAATGTTTATGGACCCCAGGAGCATTCTTGGGGAATAAATGTAACCCAATAGTTGCAATTGGGTTCAGGGAATAATTAATAGAGTTAAAGTTTGGGTGTCAATGGTCTGTAACTAAACTAGAACTTAGAAGTTGTTAAAGGAATCGTAAAGAATAACACCTCTGGAGATGGGAATAAAGTGAACAAAGGATAGAAATTAAAGGAATGAATACACAAGAGGAACAATGGAAGAAGATTAGTGTCGGAGGATTCCAGAAAGAGAACTAGCCAAGGAAAAAAGATGCAGAGAGGAGATAAAGAGAAAGTAAAAATCAATAAAATGAAGAGGATAAGGAGGAGGAGGAGGAGGAGGAGGAAGAAGGGGAGGAGTCTTGAATCACCTATTAGATCACTCACTCAGGTCTTTGATGAATTTTGTTGCTTTTCAAAGGGCTCTTGAGGAATTTTCTTTGGTCCTAGTAGGCAACTCAATGTCAGTATCAAAGGTGAAATTCAACCACCTTGGCCCACCTAGGGAGAAGTGGTAGGGACGATTTGAATTGGTAAAAAATTGCCTCTGGTTGCTATTACTATTATACCAAGTATACCAAGCCACGCCCACAGCCACACCCACAGAGCCAGTAGAGAAAAATTTTGAATTTCACCCCTGGCTCAGCATTCCAGAAAAACAAACTCAACATCCTTCCTAGAAAAACTAGAAGCCCTACCTGCACAGAAGGAAGATGTTCTGTAATTTGGAAGTGGGACCACCTCACTTGGGGTTCACTTCTTTCTCTTTTTTTACATGTTGATGGGCCGTTTCATACATGTTAGCGGCCTAGAGCGAGCAGCATGCAAGCAACAGAAAGAAATACTATCAATAATCGGGACTGGGCTGGGAGCTCTTTCTCTGCAGTAGAAGAGAAGGTGACTTTTCTTAAACAAAGAGGAAGAAGGTAAAGCTCCATTTTCTATGGTGTAGGGATCCCCTTCTGAATTGAATCTGAAAAATGGTGCAGCATGGGAACACAAGGGAGTAAGGGGTGTGCCATATTTGGGGAAAGAGAAGAGTGAGAGGTTAGTGGCTTGCCAATGAGGAAAACCCAAATGAGATTGTCTAGGGAGGGTTGTATTCAGAAGGCCCAAGCAGGGAGATGCCTAACGATCAGGTGGACCCACATAGAGAGAAGACCAACCAAGAGGAAGGCAAGAGACAGGACACACGAAACTGCAGACTTCGTTGTTCGATTTAGAGGGAAGGCGAGAGTTAAATATGAACAGCCCTTTTAGTAAGGACTGTTCCTTTGAGATTGTTCAGACTGTGGGAGAGCTCTTGAAAAGGCCAACTCTGAAAAAGGAACCACGGGGATAGAGAGAGAGGATGAATTGCTAGTTCACTGCGTACACCACTCCGTAGAACTAGGACAAGTGGGAATTCGCCTCATTGTGCTCAACAGGGGCGTGCAAAGTTACTCTTACATCTGGGTAGTGTAAGAACAGTGGTGTACTCTTCAACCACACTAAACTGTAAAAAGCTGGAAGGAGACCACATAGGAATCCCAGGAAAATTCAGTTCACAAATGGAGAAGAAAGCTTTACTTCGCTGTAGGGTTTTGGTGCTTTCTTTTTGCAACCTGCCACTTCTGGTTCTTTTTGAAGAACCAGAAAAAAAAGTCTTGGAGGCAGTGAGTCTGTTAGGCAGGGAAGGACATCAAATTGAGCTTCCTATCTCTCCTGCCCTTCTTTAAGCTCAATGCAATTTCATAATATCAAATCCAGTTCCAAGGGGGAGTTGATTTCTCCATCCGTTCTTGGCAGTGTTATTATTGACGGATAGAATACTTCAAGTCCCCTTTTCATCTAAAAACTAAAATAACGACAATAACCCAATGCGTGAAATGAACCAGACTAACGGAAGAATTTGTAGTTATCGTCCTCCGCCTCTCTTCTAATTCAGAAGAGACAATGCAACTGACTGACATGAACATCTTAATTGCAGAAAAAAGAAGCCTCCATATCCGTGTGTCTTCTAATCTCCAAAAAGCTTGAGGGATTTTCTCTACTGGTTTGGACAGCAATTTGCTGTTTCAAACTTGGTTCCAAGAAGCACCCCAGAGAATTCTATAATTCAGAATACTGTAGCAATAGATCAGGTAGGAAATTCCTAAAATTCATGCTTCGTTTAACTCTCTGTGTGAGCATGTATGAATCGTAATGCAAAGCTATTGATTCGGACATAGAACTCACAGGTGGAAATAGAAGTTCTAATAATGAGATGCCAGTGGTGAATTTTAAAGCAGATTCAAGTACCAGTATAAGAGCCCAATATGTGGGCTGTTCCTAAGGAATATACATTACTTAATGTGAGCAGCTTTTAAATTATTCAAATCCAGGAGAGTAAATCAGAGTAGGAAGCATAATTCTTCCCGAACTCTGTCCTGTTTTTCTCATCTAGGGAATGATAACCTAATTCCACTATCATGAATCCTTAAAAATATAGTGTGTTGCATCCAACTAGGTTGGGAGATAGCATAGAATGGGGGGGGTGTCTAGGACAACTCACCACAATCCATTCGCACTGAAACAAGAGTTCCACTATCATTGAAGAACCAGTGGAATATAATCTTTAAGAAAGGATGCCAAAAAGAGGGACAAAATGAAATGTGACTGACAAAAAATAAAATAACTTAAATTATTTTAAATAATTCAACTGAATTGTTGAATTATCTCATGGTGACTTGGCTGCAGTAAGCCAGCTGAGAGGCTGGGAGGCTATGGCAAGTTGGCCATAGCAAGTTGGCCATGGCGAATTGTCTCTTTCTGTGAGTGTGGGAGTTTAAAGAACATACATTGCTTTTCAGAGTCTCACCAAGATTTGGTGGTGGTGGTGGTGGAATTCTGAAGAAACTCAAAAGCAACTGATTGGAAAGAGTCAAGGTTATGGCTTGGAGACATAAATTGCTTTTATTGCAGTCCCAAACATGCTTTTTCAAGAGGCAACTGGACTTTCTGGTTTTTCTTTGAAGATGTTTCACTTTCCATCCAAGAAGCTTCTTCAGCTCTGACTGGAAGGTGGGGAATGGAAGGATTTATACTCCTTGATCATTTGCATCCTTTTAGCGGGTTGTTGAGGCCACTTGGAGGTTTATCTCAGAGGTGGTATTCATCAGGTTCTGACCAATTCTGGAGAACCAGTAGCAGAAATTTTGAGTAGTTTGGAGAACCGCAAATACCACCTCTGACTGGCCCCTCCCCCATCTATTCTCTGCCTCCCGAGTCCCAGCTGATTGGCTGGGTCCTTCTTTGGTTGCCCTGCACAGGAGAACGGAGGTAGAAAGCAGGTTAGTGGGGTGGGGAGGGAATGAGGATTTTGTAGTATCCTTCCCCTGCCACGCCCACCAAGCCACACCATGCCCACCAAGCCACGTCCACAGAACCAATAGTAAAATAATTTGAATTCCATCACTGGTTTATCTGTGTCATCAGGGTCACGTGAGTGGTGCAAATTGGTGTGGAGCCTTCTTGGAATTGTTGAAAGGAATGTGTTGTAGATTGGTGATACATGATGTCATATCCCTCCCCCTCTGTTGATAGGGCGGTGTTCAACTTTGACATAGATGGCCTCTTTAACCCCCTTTTATTGTAGATACAAGAAAACTTAACAAGGTGAAGATAAGCTCCTGTAAAATCAAGTCAAGGTTTAAGTCTTGTGAGTCTTCTTCTGCCTTCCATGATAATAGACTTCTTATCCCTTTGTTTCTCAGCCTTTAAAGTTGTTCAGTTCTGTTTAGTTCATAACGGGCAGTTTTATAGCATCCTACATGTAGTCCACAGCTAACCAATAGACTGAAAAGAGTTGTAGGGTTCTGACCTAACTCATACATGACTTGGGAATTTGTTTTCCAAGCAAGTCCTATTAGTTGCTGACTTGGAAGTCCAAATCTAATCTATCAGAACCACCTGGTGCCGCTGGAGATGTGCTAGCTTCCACATTGGAGAGGCTTCTATTTACCAATATGAAATTTCTATTTAAAGTAAGTAGGTGAATTACTTCTGCTAGTACCTCTAGAAAACACAGAGGAAAAGTGGTTAGCTTCGCAAATGTGTTTGGCTGCCGTGAGACCCTATTGTTGAATGAGATGGTCTTCAGTCTGATGCATTGCATCTCTTGTGGCAAAATCTTCTTATGCTGCAACACTAATTCTTACTCAGTTTAACACAGTTTAAATCATTGCTTTGGGAGTAACCCAGTCTCACTCTCTCTTTTTTGGAGGGTTGGTTTTCCATGCTACCAAACCACAGAACATGAACTTCTACCTTTCTTTTATGACAGACTCATTAATTATAGACTGAGCATTCCACCCATTCTGCGGTTTACAAGTTTTCACAATTAAAAGTTTTATTCCTGGAGGAACTGGAAAACAAATGAAATATACCAGCAAATGAGAGGCTTTATAGGTCAGCCATTCCATTCGGTTTCTTTAGGGATGCTGTTCACACATAAAGCATAGCATAACCTATTTGCATAATGATTCTATCTTAACAGTGCCTTCTGCTCATTGATGGTACATTGTTTACCCTTCAGCAGAGTTGATAGTCTAAAAATGCAAAGAATAGAGAAGTTGTCTGCTATTTTTGGCAGATAGACCCAATGCCATGTTCAAATGCCTAGCGCTTAAGTTCCAGCTGCCTACAATTAGTGCAGGCTCGAATCCCACCAGGCTCAAGGTTGACTCAGCCTTCCATCCTCTCGGGGTAGGTAAATTGAGATTGTTGGGGGCAATAAGCTGACTTTGTAAAAATGCTGCTTAGTAATAAGCAGGCATATACAATGGAATGAAGGCTATTGCTGAGCACATTGGGTTGTATCCCAAAAATTGTAAGCCACCCTGAGTCTTCGGAGAAGAGCGGCATATAAATGTAATTTAAAAAAATACATTTAGTACCAACTGTAGAAGCACCAATAGGTTGCAATAGATAAAACAACAGCTAAAGCCATAAACCATGATTTCAAAACCAGATCTGGGTTCACATTATATGCTAAATTAAAACTAAACAAATCATCTTATAGTTTAGGGTAGTGTGGGAATCAGGCCAATGTATGAATCCAAACATTGTCACTTCATAGATACATTTGCAGTAAAATTTGGAACATTTTTTTTGCATAATAGCTTCACACTCATGTCAGAAGCACCAAGGCATTTCCGGGCTGAAAGCTGGAGTGAAGGATGGGAGCTCCACCCTGCCTTATGACCTATTTGGGTCTCAAACATGGGCTTGCTAACTTCTGACCCAGCATCCTAATCATGCAAGTCATCATGTTCCTCTTTTGCATGATTATATGGTGTCATACCGGGAGGATGGTTTCATTACCCAACTTGCATTAAAAATATGACATTCCATTTTCTTCTTAATGCAGGAATGATGTCATGGAAAGCTCAAGAATCCCAGCTGCAGTGCTTTAACTGGGACTGAGCAGATGTTATTCAGATCAAGATAGACCACCATCTCTGACACTGGCACCATCACTTGTATCTTACACCAGAAATGAAGATGCTCAAGGTGTCTATGGAGATTCATCATCCAACATCCAGGTCATGGTTGTCCCAAAGGTTCTTTTTCAAGAGGCAACTGGACTCTGGTTTTTCTTTAAAGATGTTTTGCTTCTCATCCAAGAAGAAGTTTCTTGGGTGAGAAGCGAAATGTCTTCAAAAAACAAGCAAACCCAGAAAGTCCAGTTGCCTCTTGAAAAAGCACCTTTGAGACAAGAAGCTTGAGGCTTGCATAATAAAGTCCCTATGGGAAAGTTTGACAGAGCTTAAACATCCGTGCTTAAATCAAGAAAGTAACCAAGATTACAAACTTGTGAGTCTAATGGAAACATCATAGCTAACTACTTGAGTCCCATATGGCTCCCTCGGAGCAGGAAGGGGTAGGTACAGTGGATGAAACCAATGATCTTCAACTGGTGAGCTGGGACTTCAATGTGGGTCATGCCTGGCTTTAAAATAGATGCAGTGGTTATCTATTCTTCTCCCAAACAAATTAAAGGCATCAAACCTCCCTAGAGTATATTTATTTAGGGAAAAGGAAGATAAATATTACCCGTGATTTACCAGGAAAAGAATGTATTACACTATTGTGGGTAATTGCTACTAAGTCACCTCAACGAAAACAGCCAGGAATATTTAAATTAGTCAATTTGCAGAGAATATAGGAAGTGCACAGGGTTTTCCAGGTAATCACAAAGGCATCACAAAGAAAATTCTACCAGAACATTGTTGCATTGTACACACGTCTTAAGCTCATCCTGACACAAATAAGGCATTCTTTTCCTCCCTTTCACAGACACCCCTTTGGCTCTGCCATGGGTGTCTTCAAAGAAACATCTTATACATTTATTTTAATTTTCTAGACTCAGTTTAAGAGCGATTCTGCAAAGAGACATATTTTCCATCACCTGCCCCAAATATCTGAATGTCTTCCAGATATTATGCCTCTGATAAAATTATATTTCAGATATTATGCCCAATATGATCTTCTAGATATGATGCTCCTGACAGGGCTAAATTGGCTATGAGTTGAAGTCTACACAATTAGAGGGTGTTCAGATTGGGGCAGGTTGACTTAATCTTTAAGATAACTGAATAACAGAGTTGAAAGGGACCTTGGAGGTCTTCTAGTCCAACCTCCAACACAAGCAGGTGACCCTATACTATTCTGGACAAATGGCTGTCTAATCTCTTAGTGAAAACCTCCAGTAATGGAGCACCCACAATTTCTGAAGGCAACCATTCCACTGATTAATTGTTCTCACTGTCAGGAAATTCCTCCTCTGTTCTATGTTAGTCTTCTCCTTAATTAATTGAGCTTTGGTGGCTCAGGCTGTTAAATGCCTGCTCTTAAGATCCAGCTGTCTACAATTACTGTAGGCTCGAATCCCACCAGGCTCAAGGTTGACTCAGCCTTCCATCCTCTCGGGGTAGGTAAATTGAGATTGTTGGGGGCAATAAGCTGACCTTGTAAAAATGCCGCTTAGTAATAAGCAGGCATATACAATGGAATGAAGGCTATTGCTGAGCGCATTGGGTTGTGCTCCAAAAATTGTAAGCCGCCCTGAGTCTTCGGAGAAGGGCGGCATATAAATGTAATTAAAAAAAAAATTAGTTTCCATCCATTGTTTCTTGTCCTGCCTTCAGGTTCTTTGGGAAATAGGTTGACCTTCTCCTCTTTGAGGCAGCCCCTCATGGTCTAATCTTAGGTAGATGGTCTAAAGTTTTGCTCCAAATATAATCTACTCTTGGGGACCAGTTTCACACTTCTAATCTAACATATGACTGTCCATTGCAGCTTGGCAGGGAGATGTCAAATGCTGAAGTTACAAGGCACTTATTAATGTCTGATGTTCCATCCAAGGTGTTTCATATCCTGTTGTCATTAACTCCCATTAGCAAATGTGTAGAGTATCCATGTTGTCATCAGGCTTGCCTCTCAGTGTCAGATGGAGTTGTGAATCTCCTTGAAAAAACTTAGCACCACAGCAGCATGTTAATGCCATGCAAATCCTCTGAGATATGCCAGAACCCAAGAGAATGCATTGGATTGGGCTTTCTTAAGGCAGCTTTCTGCTCCGTCTGCATATGTGCTATTTTGAAAATATATACCAGTGAAAATTGCAAACATGCTATTTTTTTATATATCAAGTTCTGATCCCTCCAGATCCCCGCAAGTGCCTGGTTTGGAAACCTAGTAATCCAAAAGTTTTGTTCCATAACGGAAGTATTCAGAATCTGGTTTGTGTCTACATGTATCCCTAGTTCATTTTTAGAGCCAGGTTAACCATTCAGTTAATATTGCAAATGAACTAGATGCATTTTAATTCTCTGAAGTTCTACAGCATGAAAACCAGAGGTGATACTCAGCCAGTTCTGACAGGTTCTGGAGAACCGGTAGCAGAAATTTTGAGTAGTTCAGAGAACCAGTATATACCACCTCTGGTTGGCCCCACCCCCATCTATTTGCTGCCTCCTGAGTCCCAGCTGATTGGCTGGGTCTTCTTTGGTTACCCTGCACAGGAGAAGGGAGCTGGAAAGCAGGTTAGTGGGGTGGGGAGGGAATGGAGATTTTACAGTATCCTTCCCCTGGAGTGGGATGGAAATGGGGATTTTACAGTATCCTTCCCCTACCACACCCACCACCCCATGCTCACCAAGCCACATCACACCACGTCCACCGAGCCACACCCACAGAAACAGTAGTTAAAAAAATTGAATACCACCACTGATGAAAACTCTTTGTATTTTGCTCCCTACTGAAACTTATGTGAATCTAACCGGCCAGAGAGGAAAAGCAATCATCATATTGCAAAGTTTTGCATTGCACTAACTTCCTTGTTGCCTCTCAGGAGGCTAAAAGAGACTTTCCTGTTTATAGGAGTGGGAATCTATAAACCTCTTATGGGCTTTTTGCATGAAACAGGGAAAAATGAACTTATACTTTATGGTTTTGGTAATTATAGGATTGATTATAAAAAGAAGAGAGTCATATTAAAACGTAGAGTAAGAGGCAAATTTATCACTGTAGTTACATCTGTGGTAAAGTTTGGAAGTTACTTCTTTCTATCTTCTTTCTTTCATTTTCTATTTTTTTCCCCTTACTTGTGCTTCATGCAAAGATTAATTTTTCTTTTCTTTTTTCTTTCTTTATATTAATTTGGGTTACTTTTTATCGTCCTTAAAAATAATAAAATTGCATTTAATTACAATGATGAGAAAGGAATTATTAAGTAAATGTTGAGTAAATTTACTTATAAATATTAGCTATGCAGCATTACAACTTCTCCATACAACATACTAACCAAAAAGTAAACTAATTTATCTCCATTCGGCCAGTTGCTCCTTCAAAGGAAATGTTGAGAAGTTGATGAAGGCCTTACAAAATTCTAAGCAGACTTTATGACAATTTGTCATGCTTTAGCACATCTTCATAACGACTTCGCAACTAACAACAGCAACAAAAAAATTGTTTTTATTCAGCACCATGAAATGAAGACCTATCTTCAAACATATTTGGAAAAGTGCCTGGTTTTATATCAGAATAAAGTCAAAGTAGATAAAATATGCATTGAAAGGAGAGAGGGACAATGAAAATCAATAAAACGGTCTTAAAAATTCCATTAGCCTTGGAGGCATCAACAACTCCAGGAACATGCCACTGAATTAAGTGTTTTATTTGACAATTTATTCAATTATTTCATAAATAAATATGTACTTGTTCAGCTGTATAATTGACTGTGCTCTAGGCTGCCAGGAGGAACTTGAGGGTCATGAGTCTGAGGTCTTCGTTAGTTCAAAAAGTGAAAAGAAAGAAATCTGATCGTGTATGCATTTTGTATGGATCAAAGTACATCTTCATTTTATTTATTTGGAGTACGTCCGTTTTCCTTCCCTCCCTTCTTCTTTCTCTCTCTCTCTCTCATTTTTAAGACCCTTTGATCCCTTTATTCAGGGTGGAGTCAGGGCAACTGAATGGAACTGAGCATTTACTGGTCAGATGCCCTTCCTGACTCCTATATAGGGTTCACAGCAGATACTTTCTCTTTGTGCCCTGATAGACAAATATATGCTGCTGACCAGGATTGAACACTCAAACTTCCAAGTGAGTGGGAGGCAACTTGACCTCTAGGTCACCTCGGGAGAGAGGGAGAGAGAGGGAGGGAAGGAGGGAGGAAGGAGAGGGAGGGATGGAGGGAGGGAGAGAGGGAGGGAGGGAGGGAGGGAGGGAGGGAGAGAATTGGCATGCTTTCGCAAGCCGCAATGCTCAAAAAACAGGTTACCCATATGATTGACCTCATTCTATAAAGTTTTTTTTTGCAGTAGTTGTTAAATAAATACTACATTTATTAAGTGCATTGATTGTTTGTAATGGAGCATTTTTCCCCAAAAAATGGAAGTCTGTCTTCCTAAATTTGAAAGCAGTGTGTGTGTGTGTGTGTGTGTGTGTGTCTTCCTCTTCTTCCAGTCTCTAAATATGCATTTCTAGTTCTCATCCTTTATATTTAACAGAATCAATCAAAGGAAAACTTCCCAAACCAACCAAACTTTTTTTTTCTCTTCCCTGAATAAATAAAACAACCTCTGAAAAAAAATGTTGCTACTTCTGCAAAACAATCAATAGTAAATAACCATGAAATTTCATAACTTCAAACATGTATCCCTGTGAGAAAATATGGATGATTTCTAAACACAGTGTAACATGAAGGCAGTATACTTTTTTCTATATCTCATAAAATTTCTTACTGATGGATTTTTATTTTATTTTTTTTTAGCTTCTCAATCTTTCATTGATAGGCAGAGAACTGCAATGTCAGCTTAGTTGATTTCTGGCTATGATTAAGTTACATTATTAATCGTTATGAAACAAAATATACTACCACTTCAAGGTGTTATTTAACTACATAGCTATTAGGTGATCCATTCTTAAGAAATGGAAAATAAGAGTTTGGGGATTTTTCTTCATAAATAGATATTCTGTGCAAAATACAGTGAGGGGTTCTATGGGATTTGTAGAGCATTTATTTATTAAATTATTGCTTTTTCTAAAGAAGGAGGAGGAAGCGGAAGAAGAAGAAGAAGAAGAAGAAGAAGAAGAAGAAGAAGAAGAAGAAGAAGAAGAAGAAGAAGAAGAAGAAGTAAAAAGCTGGAACATAAGGTAAGGATAACGATGTGAGACAATGCTCATTGTATCTTACTATGTCTTCATGTCTGCTAAAATAAATCTTACATATTTGTTTGATTTTTATCCCACTTTTATTTTTATAAACAATTCAATGTGAAAAACATAGGTAATTTTTTTCTCACAACAGCCCTGTGAGGTGGGCTAGAACAGAGAGAGGGACTGGCCCAAAGTCACCCAGCTGGCTTTCATGCCTGAGGCAGAACTAGAACTCACAGTCTCCTGGTGATTGGACTAAAGTCACCCTGCCAGTTTTCATGCCTACGAGGGGACTAGAACCCCAAATGATTGGCCCCAAATCATGCAATTGGCTTTTACACCTAAGCTGGGACTAGAACTTACCATCACCTGGTTTCCAGACCAGCACCTGAATCACTACACCAAAACTCTCTTAATCATCTTTATGCACATAACATTTAATCTCTTTAATGCTCTCTATATGGGGATGCCCTTGCATGTCATACAGAGACTTCAGCTGGTGCAGAATGCAGCCACGCAGGTAGTGATGGGAGCGTCTGATTCTCCCATATTACACCCCTCCTGCGTGACCTGCATTGGCTGCCAGTTGCTCTCCGTGTGAGATTCAAGGTGCTGGTAACAATGTACAAAGCACTATATGGCTTGGGTCCGGGGTACTTGCAAGAACATCTCCTGCCGTCGACAAATACCAATCGCCCAGTGCGCTCCCACAGACGGGGCCTCCTGGGGGTGCCGTCAGCTAAACATTGTAGGCTGGTGGCCCCTAGGGGAGGGCCTTCTCTGTGGGAGCGCCCACCCTCTGGAACCAACTGCCCCTTGAATTGCACCTGGCCCCTGATCTCTGCTCCTTTCCGCCACGACCTTAAAACATGGTTATTTTTACAATCTGGCCTGGACTGACAGGGGATCGGGGTTTTAATTTGAATGTTTATTTGGCGCTAATTTAATATTTTTAAAATTATTTTAACTTTTGTATTGCCTGGTTTTTATGTACGCCGCCCTGAGTCCTTCGGGAGAGAGGGCAGCCTATAAGTCCAAATAAACTTAAACTTAAACTTAAACTTTAAAACTGCATCGACCAAGACTATTCAGAGTGAGGGGAGTTTGCCCTCACTCTCAATAGTCTTTCTTGATGCAGGTATTGACATTACTTTTTGGAGGATGTGAAAATAAAATATTTTGAAGATTGTATAAGGTGAAGCAACTCATATAGGCGCAACATTATCTTTCCGGTGCGATCTAAAAACCTGGTTGTTTTTATAGGCTGGGCTGGACTGATCTCCTGGGGGAGAGGGTGGGTTTTAAATTCAATTTTAATTTGGTTTTATAGTTGTATTTTGGCTTGTTTAGTTTAATTTCTTTTTAAATAATTTATTGTTCTGTGTTTTTATCTGTGAGCTGCCCCGAGTCCTTTTTGGAGAGTTGGCGGCATACAAGTCAAAAAAATAAATAAAATAAAATAAATAAATCTTTGCATGCAACAATGAACACCAATCAAATCAACAAAATGTTCCTGGGCCCGAATCTTATTTTTAAACTTACTCTCTTAAAATCCCTTTTCTCCCAGCATGCCAAACCAGTGGTGTCTGTTTGCCTTTAGCAACTGTATTTTATAGTATTTTTCATTCTTTTGGACATCATGATCCATGAAACATCATGGCAAACAGCCATCCACAAATCTCTTTTTTTCGTCTAAACTGATCTTAAAGTTGTCATTGCTAGTGAAGGTATAAAGAAAATTTACAACCACAATGGAAAAGGTTTATGGGTTTCTTAAAATTATTTCCAGTACATCCATAAGCAAATTGATTTCTCAAAACCTGCAAGGTACTTCAGGCTCTGGAGTTTTTCTCTAGTTTCACAAAGCAAGTTCCTGTGTTGTCATAGCAGGCTGAAGCTCTTCGCCAAGGCTGTGTCTCCTTGGCAGCTTTTCTTGGAATGACTTTGGGACCAAACCATGTAGTCAATCAAGGAAGTGCAAAGGAAATAGAAGGCTGTCCAGAAAGCTCTACACTGTTCAAAGCCCACCAGACATTTCCACAGTAAAAAGAAAAGTAAGAAAAATCTGAATGTTTCGTATTTCTGCTACCGTGAGGACAACGACCCTCTGCCTCTAAGCAGACCAACCAATTTATATCTTAATGCTTGGGAAAGCCAAGGGAAATCATCAAAAGCATAGAAAAGTGGAAGTTAGAATATTTTGGATGTGACACCTGGGAAAATACGCCATGCTTCACTTAATCCTCCAAGAAAGATTGAAGGCAAAGGAGGTCCAGGCAGAAGAAGAACATCATGGCTTCAAAATCCAGTTTAGACAAAATAGCACTTTTTCATGTGGCTGTTGATAAAAAAAAGGATCACCAACATGATTGCCAATGTGCAATGATGGATATGGCACAAGAAGAAGATGATAAATCTGTCTGAATGGAAATCAGCCTTGCCAATCGGAAAGTAAAATGGTACAGATTTACAAGTAGGACATCCTTATTGCTAGACATCAGTGCCACCTGATGCCCCATAATTCCCATGGTGCTGGCTTAAATATCTGATGTTGACTTATTGGCTCTTGTAAAAAC
The DNA here is from genome assembly GCA_009733165.1 of Naja naja. Taxonomy (NCBI): domain Eukaryota; kingdom Metazoa; phylum Chordata; class Lepidosauria; order Squamata; family Elapidae; genus Naja; species Naja naja. The sequence goes on from CM019162.1 coordinate 18,512,340, forward strand.
TAGGTGTCATATCAGCTGATGGCTACCTAATGTCAGGCAGAAGGAACCAGAACAACACCATGATCTGATCAAGGTTACTTCTTTATTGCTGCATGCCTATTTACAGGAATCTCACCAAAGTGACTGCATTCTCTTGGGAATGGTCAGATAAGGATTTTAGAGATTCTGGAAAGGGAAGTCCTATGTTGTTTCTTGCTGTGCAACGGCTTTAAAGTCACCTCCTTCATCAAACATACACACATACACACACAAGCTGGTGATTTCACCACACATATTGTGATTGAGATAGGAGTACAACGTGTGAGTACCTGGGGCATGGCACAATGGCAACATAGTCAGATAATCAGTAGGAGTCCCTTTATTAGCTCCAACTTTGCCCCCAGTGTCCTGGTTACCTTCTGGCCAGAGAAAAACTCTCCCAGGAGTTGACTGCAAAGAATCAAGTCCAAAACGTGGTCAACAAAAAGTGTAACTATAATTCCAATCAAGGCAAGATGAGTAATTAATCCAGCAGGGCAAGAGAAGGAATTCCAGATGTGAAGGAACGGCAGTAATTCAGCACAGTTGGGAGGATGCCAAGAATGCAGATAGCCAAAGTCAACACAAGATAAACTCACATTTGTTCCCAGAAGATGATGCACTCAGCACGCATCTCTTTTAAACTCTCTTCCCAGGTGTGCCTAATGAAGGGAATCAGGGCCCTTTTCTCCCCTGTAAGCCATGAAACCCATGTTGTTCTCTTCTCCATTGCTCCTTGTGTGCCCTGGGATGAAGAGGGGGGCCTGGGTCTTCCTCTGAACTCCACCTCCCTTGTTCTACCTCTTCCCTGCTTTGCCCAGCTGGACTTTGGCCTTCCCCAGTTTCCTCCACAGCCAACAGAGCCACACTCCCACTCCCTGTCAGCTGTTTGTCTTCCTCCTCAGATTCAGACACCGACAGGGGCATGACACAACCAGTTCTGTGGGAATGGCTTGGTGGGCGTGTAATCTTTAGAAAGGTCTCTATAAGAAAACTGTCTGATTAGAGTCACAACAGAACAATAAAGAATGAAGGAAGGCATGACACCTGTTTGTTTTGTCTTCCCATCTCTCTTTCTAGTCTCCAGTCAATGATTCTGCATTTTGCTCAAGGTTTTCCTGACCGTGGATACAATCCACAGGAGCAGTTACAATTCTGATGAACTTAACAGCAAGACACCATATTGTGGAAGGTTTTCGACAATAGTCTGGGCCCTGCTCTTTGAAATGCTGAACTAATCTGCTCTATCACATTGTCAATGTTAACCGTGGCCCTGCCATCACCTGTCAAGCATCTGAAGTGTCGTCGGAGGTTTTTCTGTAAAGTTCCTTCAGATTCCTTGTCATGCCACCTCAGAAAGTAGCCAGGCATACAAAGTGAAAATCTGTTTCCATGAAAGAAGCAAAAGTGGGAGGGGGGGAAAACCTCATACATTCTACTGTCCAAGAAGTAGTCAATGGAGACTTTTCATTCCAAGAATGGGTTGAGTTTAAGAACGATCACAGTAATTTCATTAGTGAGGATTGTGAGAAAGCCATGTGGCCAGACGTTAAGAAAAGGCTAATCAAACAGAAGGGCAAAATTGACAAGTGTCCACAGTTCATCTAAAATAAAGGAGATTTGCCAGGCTGAATGATGGTCATATTTTTTAGTAAACCACCCCAATCAAAGTTTTTTTTTTATCCTAGAGAAATAGGGAGGATACATTTTGGCAATCAAAAATGAAATAGAGATTCCAACATAATAGAACTGGAATATTGATGTGATCTTCAAAGCTCTTTTTGATCCCACTGATCCCAACTCCAATGGACTGGAGCCAGCATGAGGCTGTCTGGGTGCCCCCAAAAAGTGGAGCTCCTATCTTCCAAATCCCTCCTTTATACTGTAATAGGAATACCCTATGGATGGTATTGTGCCATTAGGTCAAAATGAGTAACCATGGCCAGCTACAAACTTTCCATTTTCCTCTTTTTTTTCTGCTTCCCTCTCCTTTTCTCTATCCTTTCTTATCTCTATCTTTCTCTCTTTCTTTCTTCCTTTCTCTCTCTCTCTCTCTCTTTTCTTTCTTTCTTTCTTTCTTCCTTTCTTTCTTTCTTTCTTTCTTCTTTCTTTTTCTTTCTTTCTTTCTTCAGTCATTGGAGCCTTTTCTGATCCAGTTGTTGGACAAATTGTGGCATGATTACCTACGTGTGAGGAAGTATGATACAAAAGAAATACGACCTGCAATGTAGGTTACCAAGAAAAGCTTCTATGACTTATATTATTATCCAGATGGCCCAAGGCATAGACCATGAGACTGCAGATTGTTGGGCTACTGAAGCATTGTACCAGACACGTCCTACTACTCCCAAATTTTGAGTTTTCTAATCATGTACTCTTCTTCCTCCTCCTCTTCCTTCCTCCTTTGGTAATCACAGAGGTGGAAGATAATCAAACTGTTGGTTCCAATTAAGAAAATATGTGGGTTGATATTGGGTCATGTTCTCCCACACAGCTAAACGTGTCAGTCTTATGTATGTGTTTAATAAAACGAAACAGTCTGCAAGGACTGTGAGATGGAATGTCCACATAAAGGTAATGTTTGCCTAATTAATGTTTAGATTTCAAAAGTCACCTGAGGAACAAGTTGATCCACACAGAATTATACACCTGCCAACATTTCTGTAGAATATTGAAACAGAAAAAGCACTTTTAGATGTTATTAAGTTAGCAAGCCACTGATTATCTGTTAAATGATGAAAGAATACATCTAGCCACATTTTTGGGCATTTATCTTTGGTGACTGTCATGTTCCAGTGTCGTAGAACCTCTGAGTCAAAGTGTTGGCAGCTTTGTCTTTGCTTAACCTTGCTGTCTAACCATATTCACTGGCTTCTAATTGAAAATGAAAATGCAGCCTTTATTTAAAAAAACAACAACAACACAGAAACTGAACTTCAAAATGTGCATTGATTTTAATTAGCCTTTCCCAGCATTGAGAAACACAGGTGTTGGTTCCTAACCATGAAGGTGCAATATACATCATGAGGTTTATATTTATGGAAGGATGGAAAGCTGAGTCAACCTTGAGCCGGTCAGGATCGAACTGCTGGCAGGTGGCAGAATTAGCCTGCAATACTGCATTCTAACCATCGCGCCACTGCAGCTCTTAACTTGTCTAATTTAAGTTTAGCCTAACGGTGGGCTACTGCCAGTTCAGACCGGTTCTAGTGAACAAGTAGCTCTGACCAGTAGCTGGCCCTGCCCACTTGCCTGCACCCTATCCTGTCCTATATTTCCGTCTTTCTCAGCTCAGCTGATTCTGTGAAGCACACTCTCACAGAACTGGTCATTAAGCCGGGTTGCAGCCCACCACTAGTTTATCCCAAACACTGATACGGCCATTACACCATCAAGAATTTTAAAATCTTTCCATATGCTCCGAGATTTGCTCTGGGATTATCTGGAAACCTCTCCGTCTCCACAGTCTGCTGCATTCTAGGTTTAAAAGCCACTACTCTCCTTTCTTGTATCTAGTGTGTGTGTGTGTGTGTGTGTGCGTGCATGCATGCATGCATGCATGCATGTATGTATGTATATGTGTATATATATGTGTGTGTGTGTGTCAGTGGTGGGATTCATTTTTTTTTTACTACCGGTTCTGTGGGCATGGCTTGGTGGGCATGGCAGGGGAAGGATACTGTAAAATCTCCAGTCAGAGGTGGTATTTGGCAGTTCTCAAAATTTCTGCTACCAGTTCTCCAGAATTGGTCAGAACCTGCTGAATACTCTGTGTGTGTGTGTGTGTGTGTATTCAACATTCTTGGCATGCTGCCTGGTGATTATATGGTTTTGTTTCACTCAAGTACATCTGTTTTATGACATTTTAAGATTCCCAGAAGTTGTTAAATCATTACGGTTTTATTTATTTTTTAATGAACCTGCTGTGAGGTTGATATTTGTGGAAGAGGCTTTATGTGTGTGTGTGTGTGTGTGTGTGTGTGTGTGTGTGTATATATATTTTATATATATATATATATATCTTAAAATATCGCCATCACTCTGCTAAACAAAATAATTCCCTTCAACACTGTCCAACTATTTACAAAGTCTGCACTACTGTTACTATTAATGTTCTCATCACTCCTTATCACCCATCCCCTGCCACTTGTGATTATATGACGGCTTGTATCCTTACGATTTATATTGACTGCTTCCTAGTATGCTTCAACTGCTTATTGTACCCTATGGCTCTTATTAAGTGTTGTACCTTATGATTCTTGACTCTTGATAAATATATCTTTCCTTTTATGTAGACTGAGAGCATTTGCACCAAGACAAATTCCTTGTGTGTCCAATCACACTTAGCCAATAAAGAATTCTGTTCTGTTCTATTCTATTCTATTCTATTCTATTCTATTCTATTCTATTCATTCATATATATATATATATATATATATATATATATATATATATATATATATATTTGTTTTCATAGATATATATATATACACACACACATACCTACATACATACATACATGGGTCTGAAATCCTGATGAAGTAGAATGTTCTGTGTTTGTTTGTGTCTGCCCTTCCTGTTGTAAGAGGCACGAGGGGAAAGTGCCTTGTTGTAACACAGCCGAGGCTTCAATTATAATTTGGTTCAATTAAGAAGATCAAGCAAAGCATAGCATTAATTCCAAGGCCATTTTTGAACATCCCCAACCTCTTGTAGCGAGGCTGGGAAAAAGAAATAGATATGGGTGTCACAGCTGAGTCCCGTAAATATAAAATTTATGGCTGGGTGTCAAGTGTTATGCATAGCTCACTGAAGCAAATTAAGATAAATGCAGTTCAATTGTTCTGGCTTTCAACTTCAGCTCTGCTGTCATAGTGGATTCTCTGTTTTGTTATGATAAAAAATTACAGGGTGCCCGCCCCACCCTGTCTCGTTCCCTGCCACATCGTGGCAGCTTTCTCATGGACATCTCAATGTTGCCTGATGCTCACTTTCTATAATTTATGTGCATAAATCGGATCTATAATCTATGAGGATAGATGGGACGGTGGAAGGACTGATCCATCATTTGCCTAGAGTTATAATTAAATATACTGACTGCAGGTCGGATGGGGTGTTATTGCTTCTCTCTCTCTCTCTTTCTTTTTGCTTCAAACACAGATAATGGTATTGTGGATAAATGCGCCATTTGTCATAAATGTAAAAACAACACAGGGAGTGGAGTGTCGCGATAAAGTAATGTATAGTGGCAGAGGTCAGCCTTTGTTCAACTGCCTACTCAACCATGGAGTTCACAGCTGGTCCTACACAAGATGTACTTTCTCAGCCCAGCTAACCCTAAATCCAACACTAAGCTTCTTCATGCTTTATTTTTCCATGCCCTGCTTTGTACTTTAGGCTAAGTGGATGGTTCCTAATTCACAGCAAAATGACTGCTGTAGAACATTTCCTTCACCCAATCCATCCAAAATATAGTCAACCTTGAAACGGCATTGTATGGTCAGTCTGTGGGATGATAACTTCCTATCATCTGGTTCAGAGGTGGTATTCAGCAAGTTCTGACCAGTTCTGGAGAACCGGTAGCAGAAATGTTGAGTAGTTTGGAGAACTGGTAGTGGAAATTTTGAGTAGTTCAGAATACCACCTCTGACTGTCCCCAGCCCCATCTATTCTCTGCCTCCCGAGTCCCAGCTGATCGGCTGGATCTTCTTTTGTTGCCCTGCACAGGAGAATGGAGTTGGAAAGCAGGTTAATGGGGTGGGGAGGGAATGGAATTTTGCAGTAACCTTCCCCTGGAGTGGGGTGGGAATGGAGATTTTACAGCATCCTTCCCCTGCCACACTCACCAAGCCACACCCACAGAACCGATAATAAAATTTTTTGAATCCCACCACTGATCTGGTTGTGGGGATATGATACAGGTAAGTGCAAGGGCTGATTGTAAGTCACTGTTTTTCAAGATAGTAAAAGCATACAGAGAAATGTCAAGGTATAACCATTTTTTAATATAATTGTATTGACTTTTTATTAATTACATTTCTTATTGCTTAATAAACATCGTGTTGTCTGGGTATTTAATTTGCTTAACAATACTGATTATATTCTTAATCTCCACTCCTTTTTTCCAACCACTGGAAAAATAGATTCCACATTTGATAGTATTCTGTGTCTTCTTTTCTGGTTAATTTTCAATGTCAATCTATCCATTTCTGCACAGTCTAGTATCTTCTTAATTACTATCTCTTCATCTAGCAGTATTTCTTCATTTTTCCAATGTTTTGCAAACATACTCCTTGCTGCTGTTACAATATGTAATATTAAATACATGCTTTTCTTATCTAATTTTTCTGCTATTATACTTAATAAAATCAGTTCAGGTTTAAAATCTACATGTTTCCCTATCATCTTTTCGATCTACCTAAGTATCTTTGCCCAAATTTTTTTTTGCTTTAACACAAGTCCACCACATATGATAAAATGTGCCCATTTTTTTTGTTACATTTCCAACATTTGCAAGACATATTTTAAACATTTTAGCTAACCTAGCAGGTAGTAAATGATATAACAATTATGGTTGCCATTCTAAGGAATGGGAGATCCCTCTGAGGCCTCTATGTTTCAGTTCTTTTCTCCAATACTCTAGAACTTTCTGAGATGTCATGCAAGGATTCAATCCATCTGCCATCTATCTATTTCTCAGTCAGATCCATTTCTGCAAATGAGATTTGGTTGTGTGTTACTTTATGATTCCAGTATTAAAAAGTAACTAACTTATAGAGCAGCAATCCCGCTACAGCAACACAGCAATTATTGCAATCAAGTGTAAGGCTTACTAGTGGAGCAACTTTACTAATTGGGTTATGATTTTCAATTTGAAAAAAAAGAAATCAAGAATTCAGAATGTGTGTCTGAATCAGCCATTAACTGCCTCAAAGTAGTTGGTGATAGATCATTAATTTTCTCTCTCTTTTACTCTTTACGGAATGGTTCACATTGTGTGAATGATTAAATTTTGGAAAATTCCCTTGATTTATTTATTTATTTTTAGATAACTCCCTTTTCCCAAACATATTCCTTCCCAATAATAACCTCACAGGAAACTAATCTATGCATAATTGTACTGCAGCAGCTACCTCTTCACTTATTTTTAATCTTTTAACAATATGTCCGATCGACAGTTTATATTCATAGCATCTAATTATGCAAGGACATTATTAGATTAGCATCAGATTAAGTGCATTATCAATTCATGTGTGTGTGTGTGTGTGTGTGTAATAAAAATCAACACATGGCCAAGCGGTGATAAGCAGTTGGTATACAAAAAGAATTCTATAATAAAGCTTGATATGTAGGGATTTTTTCACCTTCTATTTTTGACTGTGGGCATCTGTTGCTTCTGTTAAACTTCATGAAATATTGAAATGTTCAGGGTGGGGGTATGGCAAGGGAAGATAGAGGAAGAAGTCAAATCTAGATAGATCAAGAAAGCAGAGGTGGTATTCATCAGGTTCTGATCAGTTCTGGAGAACTGGTAGCAGAAATTTTGAGTAGTTCAGAGAACTGGCAAATGCCACCTCTGACTGGCCCTGCCAACCCCATCTATTCTCTGCCTCCCAAGTCCCAGCTGATCAGCTGTGTCTCCTTTTGTTGCCCTGCACAGGAGAACAGAGCTGGAAAGCAGGTGAGTGGGGTGGGGAGGGAATGGGGATTTTGCAGTAACCTTCCCCCAGAAGTGGGGAGGGAGTGGAGATTTTACAGTATCCTTCCCCTGCCATGCCCACCAAGCCATGCCATGTCCACCAAGCCATGCCCACAGAACCGGTAATAAAATATTTGAATTCCACCACTGCAAGAAAGTGACTTTGGGATCTATGGAGCATGTTCAGGAAAACAGAAAAGCAGAATAACAGAGCTGGAAAGAAATGTCCCCTTAAGTCTAGGTTGGATTTCTCTTTGATTAGCTTCCACCCATTACTTCCTGTCCTGACCTCAACCCCCTGTTTTCTGCAACAGCCTCTTATATATTTGAAATCTGTTATCAACTCACCCCTGATTCTTCTCTTCATTAGACTACACCCAATTCCTGCAAACGTTGATCATATGATGTAGCTTCCAGTCCCCTAAGCATCTTTATTGCTCTTTCTTGCACTGTTTCTAGAGTCTCAACATTATATGTGTGTGTGTATATGTGTGTGTATATGTGTGTATATGTGTGTATATGTGTGTATATGTGTGTATGTATCTATCTATATCTAATCTATATCTAATCTATATCTAATCTAATCTATCTATCTATATCTATATCTATATCTATATCTATATCTATCTGCCTGCCTGCCTGCCTGCCTGCCTGCCTGCCTGCCTGCCTGCCTACCTACCTACCTACCTATCTATCTATCTATCTATCTATCTATCTATCTATCTTGTGGTGGCATCTTTTTCATTCAGTGGTTTATGGTAGAAGGAACATTTCTGATGGTGAGCAAATTTTGGGTAGCTTGTTTCAAGCTCTTGGGAATACCTTCAAATGTGATTTCCAGTTTTACTCCCTCCCTACATTCTCAGTGGTATATTGAGCAAAATGCTAAGCAGGGTCTTTCAACAGAAATAGAGATGTTCACATCAGTGAGTGTTCATTTGGTTTTAATATCCCCAGATGGATTTCTCCATGCAAAGCACCTTCATCTTTCTCTTCCTCCAAGGAAAATAATACAATGATTACCCCCACACACACACACACACCAAATTCTGGGCAGATGTAACTGGGTTAAGCTTTCCTTAATATCTTGGACATCAATTTGATGGTTTGACTGATACCTTCAGGTCCAAATATAATGCTTTAGTATGGTAAATTCATACTTTTTTGAGTAACAGGAATAACATATATGCTTAATGTGCTGTGGTGCCTTACTCAACAAACTAGTGTGATCTAAAGCAATGTGTGACCACAAATCATGGCTTGTTACACTTACATCCTACCTTTTCTTCAGGAGCTCAAGATGGTGCCCAGAGAACCTCTTCTGACTTTCTCCCACAAGAACTCTGTAAGTTGAGGACTACCTATATAGGTATAGAATAACAGAGTTGAAAGGGACCATGGACATCTTCCAGTCCAACCCCCTGCTCAGGCAGGAAACCATTTCAGACAAATGGTTGTCCAATCACTTCATGAACCTGTAGGATGTTCATGCCGCATGCTTATCCCATCAATGATCCAACAGAGAATGTTCTACAAATAGGGTCAAGAAATGCCTTGGACTCATTTTATCTAGATCAGGGGTTGCCAACCTTTTGGTTGTCAGGGACCACCAAACTCATAATTTTAAATCCCATGGACCAGAGACCCTGGGAAAATCCCAAAAAATGGTCTGCAGGAAAATTCCCCACCCTATTTTCCTACCGATCGATCATTCTTTATTTGGAATCACAGGATACCATCTCCAACTCTGTTTTCAGAGGGAGAAAGAGAGAGAGACTTTTGGCTTCATGCAAGGCAAGCAGCAGAAGCAGCAGAATTCTTTCTTTCTCTCCCCAAACTCTACCAGAAATGAGTCTTTGTGAGACTTGTCATGCTGGCACAGCCTCTTGGAGCAGGAGGCCTTGCAGGGTCCCAAAGACTCATTTCTGGTGGAGTTTTGGGGAGAGAAAGAAAGACTTTTACTGCTTTCCTTTCATGCAGCCAAAAGCAGAAGAAGAAAGAAGCAGAAAGAAGCAGCCTGGTAGCCAGGCAAGGCACGTGGGGCAAGTCCCCCTTCACCCTTTCCCCCCTCCCCTCACTACCTTGTGTTGTTTGCAAGGCAAGTGACGCAAGCCTTATGTTCCCATGGGCCATCTGGGAGGCACAGCCTTGTGTTCCCACGCAGCCTGGATTAATTGCTTTGAGGGTGACATTTCTCTGCAGACCACCAAAATTTTGTCGTGGACGACCAGTGATTCCCAGCTCACTGGTTGGTGACCCCTGATCTAGATTAGTATTACAGACATTAACAGGCAGATGCAACCTTCCCCAACCATTCCTGATTTCCTAATGATAATTTGAATTTGTCACCTTCTACATAAAAACCTGGGGACGGTGGCTCAGTGGCTAAGACACTGAGCTTGTCGATCAGAAAAGTCAGCAGTTCGGCAGTTCAAATCCCTAGCTCTGCATAACGGAGTGAGCTCCTGTTACTTGTCCCAGCTTCTGCCAACCTAGCAGTTTGAAAGCATGTAAAAAATGCAAGTAGAAAAATAGGTACCACTTTGGTGGGAAAGGAACAGCGTTCCGTGCGCCTTTGAAGGCGTTTAGTCATGCCGGCCACATGACCACAGAGATGTCTTTGGACAGTGCTGGCTCTTCAGCTTTGAAACAGAGATGAGCACTGCCCCCTAGAGCCGGAAATGACTAGCAAGTGTGTGAGGGGAACTTTTACCTTTACCTTTAAATAGAAACCTGGTGCTTCACCATTGTGCTACAGCACCATTCACCCTCTGCCAGATGATGATGATGATGATGATGATGATGATGATGATGACAACCAGATTAGCAGAGCTGGAAGGGACCTTGTAGGTCATCTAGTCCAACCTCCTGCCCAAGCAGGAGACCCTACACCATTTCTGACAGATGGCATTCCAGTCTCTTCTTGAAAGCCTCCAGTGATGAAGCTCCACAACTTCTGAAGGCAACTTCTGTTCCATCAGTGTATTGTTCTCACTGTCAGAAAATTTCTCCTTATTTCCAGGTTGAATCTCTCCTTGATCAGTTTCCATCCATTATTCCTTGTCTGGCCACTGATAGTGTTATTTTGTTTGGGTAATGAAACATCTGCAAAGAAATACAAAAACAAAACAACTAAGCTTGAACAGCATCAAGGACCCTGCAGTTCCATTCTGAGCTACACACTTTTGTTGTATCTATGTGCATTTTCAGGATGCCACTCAACACCAAAAGAATAGCTTCCCAGAGTCATTAAAAGCATCTGATCTTTATGTGCAGGCATTCACTTGCGGGTGACTAAATCCTCCTGCCTTACAAGGTTTACACAACACTGTATCCCCACCTTGCTCCAAACAGCCTAAGATTGCATTATAATAAACAACATCCAATCATATCAGCCAATGCGAGTAGTAAAATCCCGACTTCATAAAGCATCTCAGACTGGGCACCTGCCCTGCATGTTAATGCCATCTCTTCCCTTTGCTTTGTTATTAAATCTGACAGAGCAAATTTTATTCCTTTTGCCATGACTGCCTGCTAAATATGAACTTCAAGTGAGGACGATTTCACCTTTCTATTGTTCTTTCTTTGCTTCAATTAACTTCGGCATTTTCTCCTGCTGCAATTAACTTGGAGGTGTTTGGCCCCATCTTAATGTCCACTTATCTATTGAAGACAGAAAATGCATATTGGGGAAGACAGGAACCTATTCAAGGAAAAATCCTGATGACCCAAAATGTCCAATTAAATGAAAACGAAACTAGAGATTGCGTAAGCATCTAATTTAAAATTAGATATTTAAACATAGGCTGTTCCTGGATTAGACCCCCATTTTCTTTTATTTCTCTGCTCTCCACAAAACACACATGCACACACAGACACAATAATTAAATAGCAGGAGCAATAGCAATAGCATATTGCATAGACTTATATACTGCCTCACAGTATTTTAACAGCCCTCTCTAAGTGGTTTACAGAGTCATCCTTTGCCCTCCAACAATCTGGGTCCTCATTTCACCCACTTTGGAATGATGGAAGGTTGAGTCAACCTTGAGCCTGCTGAGATTCAAACTGCCAAATTGCAGTCATCTGGCAGTCAGCAGAAGTAGCCTGCAGTACTACATTCTAACCACTACACCAATGCGGCTCAGTAAGTCTAAGTAGCATTTAGACTTACTGTATGCACTTTCCCATAATGCTTTACAGTATTCTCTGGGTCCAGGTCCTCACTTTATTGACCTCGGAAGGATAGAAAGCTGAATCAACCTTGTGCCAGAGGTGGTATTCAGCAGATTCTGACCACTTCTGGAGAACTGATAGTGGAAATTTGGAGTAGTTCAGAGAACCGGCAAGTACCACCTCTGACTGGCCCCACCCCCATCTAATCTCTGCCTCTCAAGTCCCAGCTGATCAGCTGGGTCTTCTTTGGTTGCCCTGCACAGGAGAACAGAGCTGGAAAGCATTTTAGTGAGGTGGGAGGGAAGCCATGCCATGCCATGCCCACCAAGTCATGCCCACAGAACCAGTAGTAAAAACAATTAAATCCCACCACTGCCACTGCCTTGTGCCCATCAGGATCAAACTCCAAGCTATGGACAGAGTTAGCATGCAATACCATACTCTAACAAATGTGCCACCAAATAAATATATGCATATGTCCATAAGGATAGGCAATGAACTTGTGGCTGTCTGAGATGCTAGAAAGGCAGAGAAAAGAATGTAGCTTTTGCACAAATGATCTTTTTATGGATTGCATTGATGACCCATTCCATTCAGCACTGTGTTGCACATAAACTAAACAGGAACGTTGTAAGAACATTCCAATATTTTAGGGGATATCACAGAGAAGAGAGGGTCAACTTATTCTCCAAAGCACTTGAGGGAAGGATAAGAAGTCATGGGTGGAAGATTATCAGAGAAAGATCCAACCTAGAACTTAGGAGGAATTTCCTTACAGTGAGAACCATTAATCAATGGAATGACTTGCCTTTGTCAGTTGTGGGTGCTTCACCACTGGAAGTTTTCAAGATGATATTGGATGTCCATTTGTCCAGAATGGCATAGAGTCTCCTGTTCAAGCAGGAGATTGGATTAAAAGACCTCCAAGGTCCCTTCAAACCCTATTATTATATGAATTCAGAAATTGATCTAATGTCTTCTGTGATGTAATCTCCAAACCGAAAGCTCTTAACCAGGATCTCTGGCTTGCCCTTGTCCAAATAAGCCAGAACTGGAACCCAAGATGAATCTAGGATAGGGAGAGTACAGATGGTTCACAAAATGAGCATCCTGAAAATTATAACTCTCTGAGAATCAAACTAGTCCAGCAAAGAAAACAGTAATTTCATTTTCCATTACTACCCTAATCCTGCCAATTATCATTTCTGTTCCTGCTTCCCAGATATTGGGAATTAAAATATATATATATATATATATATATATATATATATATATACGTTGTAACTCTAGCCACAATTTGCCCCAGAGTTGGCCATAATCTAGCGTATTGTGTGACTTTTGCTGGGGGTGTAGTGATTTTAGCTTGATGTATCTTTCCGTTGGTCCTTCTTTATGTAGCGAAATATGAGATTTTATTTAAGCTTTACAGAAGCCATTATCTTTAGCAGTGATAGAGCACTCTGAAAGGAGCTGAAGAGAGAAAGAGAGAGAGAAGGAGAGATTTGATTTACTGTCCGTGTTTTTTTTTTTCAATCTCACATTGAGTTGGCCGCATCAGCTTTCTAAAATATGAAAATGAATTTCTACAGTCTATCCCGGGGAAGATGAGATATTTTTCAAGGAGCAGGAGTAGAAACCTGTTTGGAATCAAAGGTGACTTCAATTTTAGTGGTAATTAATTTTTAAAAGCCTGCTGTGCTGAGTGTTCAAACTGAAGCTATGGAAGTGACTGGAACTGCTTAGTTCTTTTGGGCTTTGGCTTAAAATCCCTTGCGAAAGCAATGGAATGACCAATGGGTCATCCTGAGCTGAAAGAAAGTGTCATGGGATGTTAGAAATGGGGCAAGGAGATGCTACAAGTTCCCAGATAAGGTCCTGCAATATTACCCTGGGATAAATACAGTATACCGTGTTTCCCCGAAAATAAGACACTGTCTTATATTTTTTTTGGCTCCCAAAAACACACTAGGTCTTATTTTCAGAGTAGGTCTTATATATTTATGGTGCCAAATAGTGGGTGTGAGTGTGTAGGGGGGGTGTTTCGCAGGTGCACGGTTGCTCCCTGAAAAGTCTTCCTGGAACTGGAGATTTACACTAGGTCTTATTTTCAGGGTAGGTCTTATATTAGGGCAGGTTTAGAAAATAGTGCTAGGTCTTACTTTCGGGGTAGGTCTTATTTTAGGGGAAACACAGTATTCGCCTTCCTTTGCAAAAAGATGCTGCCAATGGAACAATCAGATAAGGGGTGGCATAGTCCACAAGTGTATAATAGATAAAGAAGAAGCTAAGAAGGATTCTTCCATAAATGTCTGTGGAGATTCTCAATCATCCAGGGCATAGTTGTCTCAAAGGTGCTTTTTTCTTCAAAATGCAAGTGGACTGTTTTTTGTTGTTGTTGTTGTTTGAGGAAGGAGGAGGAGGAGGAGGAGGAGTCAAGAAAAAAAACAGTGCAGTTGCCTTTTGAAGAATAAAACATGTTTGAGATGACTCTTCCCTAATTCCTCTGGCTGTAAAAGACACCATTGAAGATTTGTACTTTCAGACTTGCAAGATTCTGTTAATGTATCCTTACAATAAAACAGAATTATTAGATCTGGTTTTATTTCCTATCTGGGTCAATCTGGGACAGGAAGGTACTTAGCAGCAATTAGAAAATATTTATCTCAAATAGTCGTAATTGCCAGAATGGAGTCAATAGCATGATATGGCTGCAAAAAAGGCAATGCAGTTTCCCTCTGCATCAATTCAAGCTAGATCACATTTTAAAAAGGGAGAGAAGTCCACTTTATTTTGCATTGGTGCGATCCTCCCACACTAACCAGTAAAGACCCTCCTCAGTTCTAAGCATCCCACTTTAAGAGGGACCCATGTGGGTTGGACTGGATTTGGACTAAAGGTCTAGGATGACCATGGGGGGTAGAAACAAAGACCTCCCAAGAGAGACCTAAAACATTTCAAGCTTCTGTTAGACTTAGAATATCTGTTTTGGTGTGGGATTAGAAGATGGAAATGGTGGGGCCCTCTATGGTGATCTCCAGAACCAGAAAGAGTAAATGGTGTCATGACAACACAAAGGAAGTAGCGTCCTATTGGAAATCACTCTGGCTGAGGCTACCAAAGGGATACTGGTAGACCCACAAGTATGAAGCTCAAGATAGATACTCAGTGGAGAAATCCCTGCTAGAACTTTGCTCTGCAGCCTCACTTCCTTTCAAATGCCTCTGAGCTTTTTGAAAAGGTCTCCATAATCAGAATAAAGTACTCAGCTAAGCACACTTGAAAAAGCAATATTTTAATGGCATTGTAACTCCAGGAGGAAGCTACACTATTCTATAGCAATTGCTAGGGAGCCATACTATATCTTTGTTTAGATAAATTTGTTATTGAAAAAGGTTCTTTGTCACTCAGCAAAATGGGTCCCCTTAAATCTCCTGCTTGGCATATTAACAACGAGGCAGAGCTACCCTTTGAAAAATCATTCACCTAATGAGTGTTTCTATGCTTGCATGTATATGTATATAAAGAGAGCAAGAAAGACAGTGAAAACAGTTCTGTCTCCACCATGATCAAAGTCAACATGCCTTCTGGACACCCAGTGATTGGATAGACTGAATGTTAACAAATATACTTCTGGTTTATTATGTGACTTTGTACCTTCTTGTGCTGGCTAGTGCTGTGCATAATATAGCCACATCATTTTTCCCCCTCCTAGCCTAAGAGAGGAGGGGGAAGCTTAGTTGAACTAAATTTTAAAAAGTATGGAGCGAAGCCATTATGTCTGAAGGGAACATCTCTTTGGAAACACAAAAGAGCAGAATATGTTGTTGCAAATAAGACTGCATGGGTTTGTGTTGGATTCTTTGCATCCTTAGGAAGCCAAACATTTCTAAGGGGACAAAAGAGAGAAGTTTTCTAGAGGAAATTTGCTGGCATTCAGCTGCAAATAAAAAAAGAGATGTAAGATAGTCAGGCATGGGTAGGTGCGTGTGGCTAGGTGGGCATGGCCATGTGACTGGGTGGGCATGGATTCTTTTTTTTTTGCGCACCCCTCTGCTTTTGTGCCTCCTGGGTCTCAGGGTGTCACTGCATTTTTTTGGTTTGTCTGTTTCAGCTTCTAAGCTCATATTATAGCAAGCAGGTTCTGCTAGCCAGCACTGCGTTATCTTGTCTCCATAGTAATGAGATAAGAAAGTCTTGTGATTTTTGGATTTACTGCGCATATGTAAGAAGTTTTGACTTCACTTCCATTGTTTATGTTTCCTTATATATATACATCTCATGGTCATGTTGTTCTTTGGCAGAAACGAAACAACAGTTCCTAACTGAAGTCTAATTCTTTATAAAGTACAGACTAAATTTGACTTTTAGATTATTTGGAGGTTGAAAGTCCAAACGGGCAGAGTACCGCAAAGTTTTTAGTGCTTCACTTGTATTTTTTTTTTATCCTCTTCGTCTTCCTTTGTCATTCATGGAAATTGGATGGTGTCATCTGGAGCAATTGTCAAGTTCAGTGACTTTTTCATTAAGTGCAGAGGACCTTAGCATGTTAAACTTCCCTTGAAATCCCTTTGTGCTGAGCCAATGATCTTCCTTGTACAGACTGCCATTGAGCCTGGAGTGTGTGCGGTGCTTAATAAACGTTAACATGTCTAACTCATGAGCTCTCAACCTTTTAAAAGCTGAAATGACTATTTGGGCTTTGAACCTTGAATTTTACATACATGGTTGCTGGGCTATGAAGGGCTTTGTCTGCTACTTAATTAGCATTGGGTGAGGCGGGCTCTTAAGCTCGTAAACTTTTTGAAAATGTTCTCTCCAGCCTAGTTTGGCTCTAAATTCTTCTGAAGTACTCGTGAGGTTTTCAATTCTCCCCAGGGACATTTTTAGGTGTTGTCTTCCAATTTTCCCAATGGATATCTCCCTTCCTTGTACAAGCTCTCTGTCCCAACTGACTTTATCGTTCTTTTTTCTAGAGCCTTTAATTGTCAAACATTGCTGAGAGATCTTAGCAGTCGAGGGAAAAATGAATTAAATACATAGCAATATTTTCAATGAGCTGAGATGCATATCCTAGATGTTCTTCAGGCCTTCAAGATAAAGAGAGAGAGAGAAACAACTATGTCTACTGTCTATGGAGATTCTCACTCATCCAGGTCATGGTTGTCCCAAAGGTGCTTTTTCAAGAGGCAACTAGACTTCCTTTGTTTTTCTGTGAAGGCATTTCACTTCTCATCCAAGAAGTTTCTTCAGCTTCTCTCAGAACTGAAGAAGCTTCTTGAATGAGAAGCAAAATGTCTTCAAAGGAAAACCAGAAAGTCCAGTTGCCTCTTGAAAAAACACTTTTCGAACAACTATCTCTACTATTTTTCTTTCCAGTAGCAGCACTGGGAAGTAGGTTGAGCCTGCCAATCTGTCTCTTCCTCCCTCTCAGTTCAAAGTCCTCCTGTGACTTTCTGTACTGAGAGCAATCTAAACCAGAAGCTCCCTACAGTCCAAAGTGAGATCATCTTTTGCTTCAGGAGGCCCATTTTCAATGAGGATTTTGGCTTGGTTTCTTCTGATGCTGAATGGTTGGTCCTCTTGGCTTTATAAAGAGCATAAAGCAGATTCTTCCAGCACCACAGAAGCATTTATGTACTTACTTTGTTCCTTTTGCTCTTATATAGGCTCCATCCTTTACATCCATACATCGTAACCCATGTTCATTCTAATGTTTACCTTAATCAATCTTTCAAGAGTTATTACTGGCTCCCCTGTCAAGCAGGTAACTAAGTGTGGCTCAGCATGAACAAAGAGACAGAGTCCACTTTCTCTCTCTAGATAATACATTTATTCAGCGCTGGACAAAGTTGAGTCCTCCCATATGGCTGGTAAGGACCCCAAATGCATTTTCAAGCAAGCATATATAGGTTTCTTGTTTGGAGTGATGCAGTGGCCTAGAGGTGGACCTCTAGCCTCACAATCAGGAGGCTGTGAGTTCAATCCTGGGTAGCGGCAGGTATTTCTCTCTCTGGGCACAATGAAGATATATCTGCTGAACAAAACTCCTCATTGATGACAGGAAGGGCATCCGGCCAGTCAACACTCAGGTCCATTCAGTTGCCCAGACTCCTGAATTTTCTTGGTTTTTACTCTGAAAACGTTTCATCTGAAAACTGGTTGTGTCAGCCTCCCAAGTAACAAATCCCCCGAATAAATATCCAAGGCATCCATCTTCCCTTAAAGTCTTTTTATTAGGGATATATTAAATTGGCAAGAAACTGGTGTAATTCCAACCCTCACAATGCTAAACGACCAGATGACTGTGAAGAATATAAATCCTTCCATTCCCCACCAGTCAGTTAGAACTGAAGAAGCTTCTTGGATGAGAAGTGAAATGTTTTCAAAGGAAAAAAAACCAAGAAAGTCCAGGTTACTTTTGGAAAAAGCACCCTTTGGGTCTAAGGCAGGGATGGAATTCAGCTGGTGTGGAGCAGTTCAGGCAAACTGGTAGTTCCGGTGATGAGTTGGCCTGGCCCACCTACCCCTGTGCTAGTCTGTCCTATATTTCCTTTGTTTGAAGCCCAGCTGATAGGCACAACAGAGCAAATTGTGGCGCCTCAGCTGTTTTACTCACCAGGGCTGCAGGAGAAGGAAAGTTTTTAAAGCTGTTTTCAAATGCACTGTGCATGCGCATGCTCACTGCACTGGTTGTTACACCATTGAATCCCCCCACTGGTCTAAGAACTGCCCTATGATGGGGCAACCACGGTCCTTAAAAATTCAATCACATCCCCCTGACAGTAGCCAGTGGCACAGTCAGACTGGGCAACCTCAAGACAAGGTTGTGATGTCTCTGTTGGCCATAACGTTGTGAGGAAAATCATTCCCTTGCATTACACCCAGAATGTTTATTTTTGGCATATGTAAAAATTCCAAAACCACGTATGGGATAAACAAAGGGGGGGATGCTATTTTTCTCAATTGTCAGTGTTATTGTTTCTGCAGGTTTTCCATCTCAAGGGATTAAGCCTGATCCAATTTGATTTTTATCAGAGAAAGGCAGAGCGATAAATATGATTTCTGAGTAATTCAAGGTCAACTTTTTTAAAAAGTAGAATACGGAATGATTTACACCTTAAGGAAACAAATGCATTTTAAAGTAAAACCCGATTTAATATATGTATTTCCAAGAACTTGAAAGAAGAGGAGAGAATAGTTTATGTTCAGCCTGGAGATAAATAGCTAGATAGCACCATCTTCTGACAAGTGGCTGTTTTGCTGGAAACTGGCAAAGAGAGATTTTTAAAAAAGGAAAGGAAAGGAAGACTCTTCCCTTAAATAGACATTATTGGGATGTGGGAGGTGTTTAAACATTGTGAGAGCACAGGCTAATATGAATTGGGTAGATTGTATACCCAGTCATAGTCTCACCATATTAAGCAAATCAGGCCATTCCTTCTACTGTAGTATTCCAAGTATTTAGCTCTTTCTAGGATAACACTTATCCCAAAGCAACATAAATAAGTAAATAAAATCTTATTTTGAAATGATAAGATTGGCAGGGTTCTATCTAGAGGCAGTTGGTGCTTATAGGTGAGGGGGATGAGGTTAGGATAGGGGAGAGAAATCCAGTTGATTGTCAAACTATGATATAGATTTTGTTTGAGGTGCAACAATTATGGGACCGTTGGGATTGTTGCTTGTGTGAACTTTATTTATTTATTTGTATCCTGCCTTTATTATTTCTACAAAGATACTAAAAGCCAGTGAAAATATCTAAGATGACTTCCTCTGCCTATTTTCTCCACAATGACAAACCTGTGTGATGAACTGGGCTGAAAAAGAGGGACTGGCTCAAAGTCTCCCAGCTGGATTTTGTACCTCAGGTGGGAGTAGAATTCACCATCTCCTGGTGTTTGGCTCAAAGTCACCTATTCAACAAGCAGGACTAGAACTCACCATCTCCTGTTGTTTGGCTCAAAGTCACCCATCTGACTTTCATGCCTAAAGGGTAGGATTAAAACTCACTCAAAGTTACCCAGCCAGCTTTCATGCCTAAAGTGGGACTAGAACTCCCAGTCTCCTGGTTTATAGCCTGGTGGCTTAACCATTTGATCAAACTGGCTCTATTGGAATTTTCAGGATCCAATTCTATGTCTATCCAGGATCAATGTCTAAAACCATGACTTTGTTGCACCAATGATCAGGGTTATCTCTCTAAACTAATGATTCTAATCAAGAGCTACCTGTACATTAAGCCAAAATAGAGTTGGCTTGATTTTGACTTAACACATTGCACCAACCCAGTCACTATGTATTATAGCTTAGAATGCTTGCTTCCCAGTCAGTTGTGGCTTATGGTTAGGTAAATACGGCTAGCTGTGTTTCTGAACAGAGTTAGCTCTTTGCTCCTGATTAGCCATGTGGATGAGCACATATTTAAGTCCTTCCCAAGGGGACAACATCTCAATTCTACTTTTTTCCCCTCACTTCTTGCTGTTTGCCATTTAATTAAGTCCTCTGTTCCACTCCTCCCAGTTTTATTATTTTTGCTATTGCTTCATTTTGGATTTATTTATCTTGTGTTCATGGTAGATGTTATCTGGGTTCTACCTGCTGCCTTAAGGGGCTTGTTTGGAAGGAAATTCATCAGTGCTGTCTCTCTCTTTTTTTTTTTCAAAGCTTACCCCTTGTTTTCCATATGAAAGCAAACTCAAGGGCAAACAAGCAAGACAAGTCAAAGAAAATAAACCATCCAGCCGAAGCATTTGTGGAGATTTTGCTCTGTGTCCAAAAATAAAAAAATAAAAATAACCCCCACCCCTCAATCATTGTAGCAACCATACTCTTTTTGTCTTTCTAATCCAGTGGGTCATTTGTGAATGTTTTTACGATGCAAACTCTAATCATCCCATTTCCATTTAAGCGAACCGTTGCCATCTTCAAATGTTTGCTTGTTTACCTCTTGTCTTCCCTCAAGGCTTTTAATTTACCTCCGCAAAATGTTGTGATTATAAATGCCTTTTAGAAGGATTACAGCCCATTCTTTTATTGCTGAGCCCTCGCAGCAATAATGAATGTTCTTTGACATGTTTTGATAATCGTACAATCTTGTTAGGTAAAATGGATGACGGCGGTTGTGCCAGGACCACTTACGAAATGAAAGGTTAGTAGAAAAAGGAGGAAAGAGCAAAATGTCACCTGTTTATGACTCACATGGTTTATTTTAAGCCTAATATCTATTAGCAGCAATAGAGTATTCATTTTATATAATATTATTATGCATTCTCCATTTCCTTGAGCAAGTTCCTGGACTGATGCCAGATTATTGCTGCAAGCCAGCGTTTCAAAGTTTTGCATTTCTAAGTGATGTAGATTTTCATTTCAATTGGGTTAATCTTTGAGCTCCGTTCTCGTCGACTAGCTTAACTTGCTGCCTGCTTTCTAACGTCCTCTCAAAAGTTTCACTTTTTGTAATCCTGAAGGATTGGACCTCATTCTCTTCCATACCACTTGTAAACAAGGTTGTTATTGAAACTTATAT
This sequence comes from Naja naja, assembly GCA_009733165.1. Taxonomy (NCBI): domain Eukaryota; kingdom Metazoa; phylum Chordata; class Lepidosauria; order Squamata; family Elapidae; genus Naja; species Naja naja. The sequence goes on from CM019162.1 coordinate 18,533,759, forward strand.
CCAAGGATTGTCAAAGGTCAATCTAGAAGTCTATGGAAATCCCTAGGTCATGGTTGTCCCAAAGGTGCTTTTTTTTCAAGAGGCCACTGGACTTTCTGATTTTTCTTTGAAGACGTTCTGCTTTCTCACTCCCAGAAGCTTCTTCAGTTTCTTGGATGAGAAGCAAAACATCTTCAATGAAAAACCAGAAAGTCCAGTGGCCTCTTGGAAAAGCACCTTTGGTTCTATCATAGCATTAGGGAAAAAGCTTGGAAGCACTGTGGTAACTGTTAAGTTTGCATGAAGAGTCAGACGCGAAGAGCTTCAGTGAAGAGTTTATTCAGTGACTACAGCTCGAATGGACCCGACTTGGCTGGGCTGCGGCTGCTTCTTATAGCCAGCAGCCGTAGTTGCCAGCCAATCAGAGTGCAGGGATTTCCCGCACTTTTTAAACCAATCCTATTTGACATTTTACAAGAACAATTCAAACTAAACCAATGACATTCAAACCTGCATACATAACAGTAACCAAAACTCTTCGTTGCTGCCTCCTTCCAAAAAATACCCAGCAAAAGCAACCAATGAGAGCAGTGACTGCAAGTACTTGGTGGTAATCATAAGGTGGAGCAGATTTATTTTACCAAATTTATATACCACCCATCTCACTAGCCGAAGTGACTTCGGGTGGTTTACAAAATGAGTCCTTATGATGAGCAGGTCACGATGCCAACGAAAGGCATGGCTGATAATTATCAACAGGATCCCTTCGCTTTTACTGCACGTAGCTAACAAAGCAGGCTCTGGTGCCAATAATGAATCAGAGGATAGATAGATTGCACAGGTTTCATTTAGTCTTCCTTCACACCCAGATGCTCTCACCCAGAGAGAGATGCAGAGCTCAGGATTCAACCACCGATTGTATCTTCCTGTTCCACCCAGGATGAGTTCAGAGTTGCTTTTCTCTCTTGATTTCCCACCCCCTCCTCCTTGCTCCCCCCCCCATGTCTCTCCGGGGGGGGGGCAGCAATAAACTATCCACTCATAAATGATTTAACGGAGCATGAAATAACACGTAGTGGCTTCAAGCCAGAAGACAGGATGTTTTACGGAAGAGAAATGGTTATTAAGAAGGTCATTTTGGTTATTGTTGTAATCGAAAGCTATCACACCTCTGGTGTTTAACATGATGGGGGTGATACAATCTGACGTCTGTGTGTGTGAGGGGGGGAGAGAAGGAAGGAAGGAGGAAGGAAGGAGGAAGAAAGGAAGGGAAGGAAGGAGGAAGGAAGGAAAGGAGGAAGGAAGGAAGGAAGAAAAGAAGGGGAGGGAGGGAGGGAGGAAGAGAGAAAAAAAAAAGAAGGAAGGCTGGCAGGCAACTGGTTCTTTCTCCCTTTTCCATCAATAGAAGGAAACAGTGCAGTTTCAGTGCTTTTCACCATTTCTCATTTTACATTCCAAAAGATAACAGACCCAGCATAGCTCCATGATGTTTTCCCAGAGCATCAGAGATTGGAGTTTTCCAAGGAAAAAAAAAGTGATTTATGCTATTCCGCTTGATGTGCACAAGAGGACAACAGTGGTAATTTCTAATCCAAGAGAATTGGGAATAAGAAATGTATCCTTTCAATTGTCAGTTATTTGTCATGGCAGGGTGGAGAAAAATTAAAGCAAAAGAGGAGCCTTGTCAATATTTCTGGGATATGGGAAAGAAGATCCAAGCTTTTGAATCTGGAAGAGAAAGAATAAAACTGGTGAGTTTCCATTGGTTGAGCGGTCTTCCATAGTATTTTTTTTTCCATATCCAAAGATTTCTTCAGGAGTTGAGATTCAAAATGGTTTGTCAGAATGTACTTCTAAGTACATTCTTTCATTCCATTAACAGTTTCCGAATTTAAGCAACTGATGTGAAGGAAAGGTGACTTTTAAAGCACTGCAAACCTAAAAAAGCAGAATGCTTGCTTATAGGTGGCTTTGAGTGTTGAACGGACTCAACTCGTTGTGGTTTGTTCTGCAGCGATGGTTAAATAAAACATAGCTTAAGATGGCATGTTTCAGGGCATTCTATGCTACAATATGTCATACATGAGTTTGTGTGGGATGAACTAGGAAGCAAAAATATTTAGTAGATCTAAGCAAGAGAATCGTTGCAGCCCATGTTGAAGTGTGGTGCTCTCTGAGCTTGGCAGCTTTGTTGCAGGCGTTTCATTACCCAACTAAGCAACATCATCAAGTATTGGTTGATGTGGTGAACACCAAGATTAATATGAAACCAACAATAAACAATAAATAATCAAGAACAAACAATACCCCAATCCATCTGTCAGCATTCCAATGGAACTCCCCATTCTCATTCAGCACTCAGAAGCAAAGTTCATCCAAATAAGAATTTATTAAAGAAGTCATATTGCCACACCTGGGGGAACCTAAATCTGAGAGTTCTGGGTTTTCCCTTACCTTCCCAACTCAAAATCAAAACCCATCCTCTGCACCCACCAGCCCATCACATAGTCCAATCGAACATCATCCCAACTGGAGATATTTCCCCAAATACCCCTCTCCATGTGCAGGGTATCTTGTCCTTGACTTTATGAGAAGAATGTTGTTGAGTCTTATCTTCCTCCTCTCTATGAAATCCCCCTTTCCAAATTCCCAGGCACTAAATGTGACAGCCTCGAAGCTTCTAAGTAAAATATAGCTTCCAAGGCGGACACAATCAATCAATCAGTTTATTACAGTCATAGACCAGAGACCAGAATACCCCAATCAAGGAACTACCAATGCAGACAAAAGAAGCTTAGAGTAAACAACAGCCTAATCAAGGAATCGCCAAGAAGCCCACATTTACTAGGTCATAATGATTATAGTCTATATTTATTTGTTTCCAACAATGAGATCCTAGGTTTACAAACAATTCCTAACAATATTGTGATATATATTATATCTTCTCTACACACTCTGCGGTATTCGGTTTTATTCTGTCTGGGGAAAAAAAACAGACTATTTGTTTTCATTGGCATTTCTCCACCCCACCTCCTGGTTTTCTTTCAGAGTTTTAAGAGGGAAAAAGACAAAAAAAGAAAACATAAGGCAATATATCCCAGTGGTGAATCTTGAGGAACTGGGTTTATGTAGCCAGCATCTTTTCAAAATTCTATAAGGCAGTAAGAAGCATTGTTCTATACAATTTCGAGCTATTGATCCAACTGAATGCTTGTTTGAAAATTGCCTGAGCAGCTTTATTTGAGCATAACAGATACGTCTCCCTACTTTTCTTTAAAATGGTGTATATGTGAGGATTGATTGTTCGAGAGCCTTAGAATATCTTTACTTGGCTTAGAATATTCATGTGGAGTGCAATTAGCAGATTTTTTTTTACCCTGAATGAACAGATGATTGAAAATGCTCAAAGGGAAAAGAATACGCATTCAGCAAGCAGCAGTATTTGAACCTATTGCTTGTAAATGAACGTACTGTAGTTTCATCTGCTTTTCCGTTAACTAAAGGGATATATATTTCCTATTGCTATTGTTCTTTCATCAGCAGTTTATTGTATCACTGCTGTTTTTTTATTATTGTAAGATGGTCATGGCTGATCTTTTACTGGCCCAAGAAGTATATCGTTCCTTCCTTCTTCATCATCATCCTCTTTTAATGACCCCATAACCCCCTGCAGGGTGAATGAATGGAGCTGAGTGTTTACTGGCCAGATGCCCTTCCTATCACCAATGTGGAGTTTTGTTCAGCAGATATATTCTCATTGTTCCCAGGGAGAAAAATATCTGGTTCTACCTCTTCATTGAAAGAGATAAAACACTTCTTCATTAGACTGTTACAACATTCTTCACCAAGGTAACAACTCTGATAGGTTGGAATGGAAGAAATTGAGTAGCCCAAAGCTAGGTGAATTTGAGACTCTAGATTGGCATACTAACTGCATCACCCTGATGTTAATATTTCTGGAATGGGTGGATCCCAGAAATATTGTCAATATTGTCAATTGTCAATATTTCTGGGATGAGTGGATCCACATGCTATTAAACCATGTTTTGTTTTTACTGTCATTTGAATATGAAACAATAACTGCATTTTTATGTTGCAATGCATCACATTATGGTTTCACTTTAGGTTAGGATGTTGCATGAATGTAGCCAGGTCAGCTTATAAAAGAGTTTAAGGCAATATATGGTGCTAGATATCAATTTAAAAACCTCATTTTAGCTTTATCAGAGGCACAAGTGAAGCATCTAGATTGGCTTTAATCTGAAAAAGGGGTAGCCAAGAGATTTCTAATACAATATAACATTACAACTTGCTTAATAGTTGCATGCAGTTGAAGGTCAATGCTGTCTAGTTACCTAATGAAGAATGTAGCATCCACTTTAGTTTAAAATAAGTAATTGACATCAAGTTTTGTAGAACCTTGTGGACTTTTGCAAATTAGTGATAATCGCTACTGAGTATGGAAAGTCAGCATGAGGCTTAATGGTAAAATGGCATGTCCATGCAATCACTGTTTTGTGATAAAATATGTTACCATCGGAGTATTTGTTGTCACCCCACAAACAAAAGATGTTCAGAGATTCAGACGTCTCTATATTGGCATGGATTAGATATCCATCCTCAATCTTGGTACCCCACATTGCAAATCCAAATTCCCAGAATTCTTACTTTTTTCAGACCTTTATCTTCATTAGGTATGACAGAAGTTTTCCAATATCTAAGGTGGACTGTGGCCCACTGGTGGGCCATGAGAAAATTTTGGTGGGGCGCAGAGAAATCTCACCCCCAGAGCACCCCTCAAAGCAATTAATCCAGGCTGTGCAGAAACACAAGGCTGTGCTGCCCACATGACCTGTGGGAACCCTCCCCGCCCACTCACTCCTTACCCGGCAAACTTGCCTGCTAAATTGCTATTTTTCCTTTTTCTGACCATCATCTGTTCTGCTGTGCTGGGAGATTTAGATTAGCTAGGAAGCAGGAAATGGTTGGATTTCTTGCTTTCTAGCTAGTCTTTAGATCTTCGGCTCTGCTTTTAAGCACAGCCGAACCTCCCTTAGGACTGAAGTTTCTATTATTCAGTGCAGACTCACGGCAAGCAAATTTCATGTGACAGACTGAGCTAGCCAATGGCAGATAGATAGATCACGGAATGATTCTGTGAGCAGCTCAATCTGCCTGCCTACTTTGCCTGATTTTGGGTAAAAGTTGCTCTTTTTTTAATAAAAAATTCAATATTTAGATAAACATTTATAATATTTACATACAAGCCATGCCCAGCCAGTCACATGACCACCAAGCCACACCCACAAATTAGGCAACACCCACAGAACTGGTTAGTGGTCTCTGGGATTTAAAATTATGAGTTTGGTGGTCCCTGAGGTCCAAAAGGTTGGCGACTCCCAATCTAAGGGACTGCCCCAAAGAAGAGGGGGTCAATATATTCTCCAAAGCACCTGAAGGCAGAATAAGAAGCAATGTATGGAAATTAATCAAGGAGAGAAGCAGCTTAGAACTAAGGAGAAATTTCCTGACAGTTAGAACAATCAGTCAGCGGAACAACTTGCCTCCAGAAGTTGTGAATGCTCCAACACTGGAATTTTTAAAGAAGAGATTGTACAACCATTTGTCTGAAATGGCTTGAGCAAGGAGTTGGACTAGAAGACTTATAAGGCCCCTTCCAACCTCTGGGAATAATGAAAAACATCTGCAGTAGACCTAGAAAATTAGACTGGGGATCAATGTCTGAGAACATGAGTTTCCCATCCAGAATATCCAATCATTTACCCAGTGAGCTTTATTTTGAATTTGTAACATGTTTCAAGATGTGTTTTTCTACTGCATCTGTGAGGTTTTTTTTTTTTAAGAGAATCATTTGTGCCGAATCCCATCTTATGTTTGTTTTATAATTTCTTGGCTGCGTCGAAAAGAGGCTCTAATGTGGCTTGTAGACTTCAATCTGTTCTTGCTTTAAAGTTTGCACAGAACTTGGTTAGATGCAGCATGGGTAACAGAAGGCTGCTGGAATGACTTGGCGTGAAATACTATAAATTGCAATGAGACCCCTGAGAAATAGTTGGAAGTTTGCTCAGACCATCCGTTCAGCTGAAGCATTTTACAATGTGTGTAGTTTTTCTTTTAACAAAAACAAAAAACACAGATTTTTATGGTTTAGATGCTGTTTAGATTTTGCGTTGTGTTGCTCTGTGAGCAATTTATTTTTTGTGGTCTTAAGTCTTTGGGATTTCCATTTCATTTTTAAGTCTTTTTGAGTACTCTACTCAGGCAAAAAAAATAGTGGAAGAGAAAAAAAATGATGTATAATTTAAGATACAAATAAAGGTTCTCTTGGCATTTAAATCAGCGGAGCACAATAAACTAATATATCGTGGAAAGGTACAGCCTGCTCTTTAGTAATATGTAAAGCAGTGCCATTATGCCTTTAATCTGTGAAATGTTAATAGACATGGTTTGTTAAAGAATTAACAAAGGAACTACTTATGTGATACAGAATTGGTAATCGTTAGTTTTATGCATCTGCAGCTAGAAACTGACTTTCAGATTATACTATTGTGAGTTGCTTACTGTGTTACCCTTGATTGCTTTAACCCTTTGATGACGATTGAAGGCAAAGCCAGTCTTTGAACAAGCCATCTCCCTCTGGGCAGTATACCATAAAAAAATGTTAAAATACCAAAACAGTATATAAAAATTAAAAATTTAGAATTTAGAAGGAGTCAAGGAACACTGAAATGCCACTAAAATTAGTTTAAAAGGTGAAGGGAAGGCTCTCAGCCAGCCACACGGCTGTGTATCCCTCTGGGATCCTCACACAAGGCAGGAGAGTCATGTTTTCATTTTTTTTCTCAAAGGCCAAGGGGGTGTGGGCCTATCTCATATCTGTGTGTGTGTGAATATTTCCAGTGGTGGGATTCAAAAAAATGTTTACTACCAGTTTTGTGGGCGTGGCTTGGTGGGCGTGGCAGAGGAAGATTACTGCAAAATCCCCGTTCCCTCCCCACCCCACTAACCTGATTTCCAGCTCTGTTCTCCTGTGCAGGGCAACCAAAGAAGACCCAGCCGATCAGCTGGGACTCAATGGGAGGCATAGATGGGGGCGGGGCCAGTCAGAGGTGGGATTTGCCGGTTCTCCAAACTACTCAAAATTTCTGCTACCGGTTCTCCAGAAATGGTCCGAACCTGCTCAATACCACCTCTGAATTGGACCTTGAAGCAAACTGACACCCAATGTAATAATATTTTGTGGAACAGGAACTGGTCACTTTGAATTAGTTCATGCCAAACAGTCCTGGGTAAAAACAATTCTGAGACTGTCAGCTGTGTGAAATCAGAAACATCCCTTAGGAAGGCTAGAGTTCTATTTTATTGACATGGGCGATTGTAACTTCTTCTTCTCCTTCCTAGTGCAAGTGTAGGGTCCACTTTTCAGATCATTGAATGCCACCTTGCATGGTCAGTTGCATCTCCAGGGCACAGACCTGCAGTTTGCATATCTTTGTTGATGGTGTCTTGCCATCTCTGTTTTGGGTGTCTGTGAGGTCACCGGCCATTGACTTCTAGTTGGTGAGCAGTCTTGGCCATAGTGGAAGGTACTGCTTTCTGGACATGTCCATACCAGCAGAATTGGCCTTCTCTCATCATCTCTATAATTGGTGCCATCCTAAAATGTTGTCGAATGGTGTCATCTGTGACATGGTCAAGAAGGGAGATGCCCAATGAAAAATATATCTATGCAGGAGGAAGTTATTAAGAAAATTATAGATTGGGCTGAAATGAGCAAATTGACCTTTGAAATTAGAGAACAAGAAGATAAACACTTTTATATGATATGGGATTTATTTTATCAATGGTTAGATAAAAAGACATGGTAATGAAATACATTAGGAAATTTCATAATAGAAGGCTAATACATTGATATAGAATACATTACAAAAATATATAACTATTGGATGAATGCATAATATAAATTTATAATAAAATCTAGAATATTTCATATAAAATGATGATGGAACAATAGTTTTTTTTCAAATGAATGATTAATAACTGTTAAATATATAAGCATATATTTGATAATGTGAGAACCTATACAATCTGTGAGTAAGGACTATGAAAGGATAGCACAAAAGATTTGTAACCAACTGACACACTGGAAGATGGTTTTATGTTGTTATGTTTTGTTTGTATATGTTTGTTTTAAAGAATAAAAAAAATTACACACAAAAAAAAGAGGGAGATGCCCGATATCCAACAGAACATTCACATTTCCATGGAATGGAGATAGCTTTCAGTCTTGGGTGTCTTGTAAATCTTAGATTTAAGACAGGTTGGCATTTGTCTGTCACATAACACACCAGTGAGTCCTCACCAATGCATCCAGGCTGCATTCACGCCTTGGAGGTGGGATCCCAGATACCGAAAAATGTCCACCTTCTTTAGGTTTTCTCCGTTGATTTGAAGCATTCCAAGGGTAGTGAAAGTCTCTAAGTACTCAATTTTCTTGATGTTGAGGCAGTAATTATAACAGAATCTTGCAATGAAACAGCCCATCTTCTGGAGTTGTGCATGCTCCATCACTGGAATCCTTCAAGAAAAAGCTGGAATCCTTGTGTTCAGAATGGCATGAGGATTTCTCCACTGGCCAGGGCAGAGGTTATCTTAGAAACCCTCCAAAGTTGCTTCCTACTCTGGGATTCTATAAACTCTGCTTAATTGTCCCTTCTGTCCAAGAAGTCACCAGTTCTGAGTCTCTTTCTGGATGGATTCTCCAAGGTCATCTCCACTGCCTCCTACAGAAACTTTCAGCCTATGATGGTATGGGAGAAAGCGGTCAGTCCATATTCCATTTCAAAAAGACTTTGAGAGAGACCAAATGAATAAATTCTGTCTAGAGAATGGTCTGGAGAGGGCCTTGGTGGTGCAGGCTGTTAATAGCCTAGCACTCTTTTTATTTATTTATTTACATTTATATGCCGCTCTTCTCCGAAGACTCAGGGCGGCTTACAATTTTTGTAAGTGCTAGGCATTTAACAGCCTGAGTCACCAAGGCCCACTTAGTTCCAGCTGCCTGTAATTATTGCAGGCTCGAATCCCACCAGGCTCAAGGTTGACTCAGCCTTCCATCCTCTCGGGGTAGGTAAACTGAGGACCCAAGATTGTTGGGGGCAATAAACTGACTTTGTAAAAAATGCCGCTTAGTAATAAGCAGGCATATACAATGGAAGGAAGGCTATTGCTGAGCTCATTGGGTTGTATCCCCAAAAATTGTAAGCTGCCCTGAGTCTCCGGAGAAGGGCGGGATATAAATATGAATTTAAAAAAAAAAGATAAGACATAGTATAGACTGAAGCTACATAATGCTTGGAGACCCTCCCTAGTTGCTCTGACTTATAAAGAGATGGTGGGAGATTTGTAATTTCAGACTTGCAAGTTTAGATTAATGTAGCCTCACAGTAAAGTGAAATTAGTTCTTCTGGTCATGTCTATGGAGATTCTCAGTCCTCCAGGTCATGAAAAAGGTGTTTTTTCAAGAGGCAACTGGACTTTCTGCTTTTTTTTCTCCTTTGAAGACATTTTGCTTCTCTTGGATGAGAAGCAAAATATCTTCAAAGGAAAAAAAGGCAGAAAGTCCAGTTGCCTCTTGAAAAAACACCTTTGGATTCTTCTGGTCATGTTTCCTATCTGATTTACTTGGAAGGCTGGCTGTGCAAAACATAATTGGAAAGAATTGTGACAATTACACTGGTCATTTTTATATCGTTCTCCACGTGAGAGAAACTTCTAATCATGGAAGCTATCCCTACGGTCAAAAACTTCAAAAAAAATTAGATATATTTTTGTATAATCACTTTCCTTTAATTTAGCATTGGGACATTGGTTCCAACTGTTCTTGGGGATGAAAATGGAACATAGGAAAAACCTTTAATTCTGCTACCAAGGAAGACTACAAAAACCCTCATTTCAAACAAGCCCAGAAATTTCTTTAATATATTTTTCGGGTCCCAAACCATCAAACATCTAAAAACAAGTATTTTAATGGTTGTTTTGGCTAACAAAATCCTTAGGGAAGAAACTCATTTCTACAATTGCTGTGAAAGGTTCAAAATATTCTTTCATCTGGATTGGAAGCAGCTGGTGCAGTGTTATGCCTGTATTTACACTGGATACAGGACAATGTTTGAATATATGTCATTATAATGAAAGAAATCTACCGACATAAAATCAGAGGCTGTCAGCACCAAAGCTGAGCAAAGTTTGCTCAAGTTCTCATTTCTCCAGCCATAAGTTTGTTCTATTCCACCTCCATTTATGAATTTGCTTCAACCCTTTGCAGGAGGGGAGAAAAACCAAACCCTGCAGAAAATTCATATTTATAGTATGCATCTTTCTAGATATTTGCCCACCAGAATTCTTGCTCTACTTGATTTCACCTATTTTAGTTGTTTTTTAATCCTTTAATGTGATCGATAGATATAGAGATAGAGATAGACAGACAGATAGGGAGGCAAAGATAGAGAGAGAGAGAGAAAATTGGCATGTTGTCATAAGTCATGATGGTCATAAAGCAAATCACCCATGTGACTTACCTCATTCTACAACCTTTTTTGCAGTGGTTGTTAAGCAAACACTACATTTGTTATGTGCATCTGTTTGTTTGTAATGGAGCATTTTTTCCAAAACAGAAGTAAAGGTTTTCCTGTCTTCCTAAATTTGAAAGCTGTGTGTGTGTGTGTGTGTGTGCGCGCACGTGCGTGCATGAGCATGCTCTCTCTCTCTCTCTCTCTCTCTCTGTCTCTGTCTCTGTCTCTGTCTCTCTCCTCTCTCTGTCTGTTTGTCTCTGTCTGTCTGTCTGTCTGTCTCTCTCTCTCTGTCTATCTTTGTATGTCTCTGTCTCTCTTTCTCTCTCTCTCTCTCTGTCTCTGACTCTTTCTGTCTCTGTCTCTGACTCTCTTTGTCTCTCTGTCTCTGTCTCTGTCTGTCTGTCTCTCTCTCCTCTATCTGTCTATCTTTGTATGTCTCTGTCTCTCTTTCTATCTCTCTCTCTGTCTCTGACTCTCTTTCTGTCTCTGTCTCTGACTTTCTTTGTCTCTCTGTCTCTGTCTGTCTGTCTGTCTGTCTCTCTCTCTCTCTCTCTGTCTATCTTTGTATGTCTCTGTCTCTCTTTCTATCTCTCTCTCTGTCTCTGACTCTTTCTGTCTCTGTCTCTGACTCTCTTTGTCTCTCTGTCTCTCTCTGTCTCTCTGTCTCTCTCTGTCTGTCTGTCTGTCTCTCTCTCTCTCTCTCTCTCTCTAAGCAAGGATACAAGCATTTCTTCCTGCAGGCAGCCTAAGTACTTCTGAAATCAGAAATAGCCCAGGTTATATTTAATCTCTCTCCCTCTCCTCCTTTAATCTTCTCTCTCATCACTTGCATTCCTAAGGGCCTTTTAATGAGACAAAAATTACTTGTTACCAAATAAGTTTACCTGTAATGGCAATTACGGCGATGAAAATCTGCACAAGATGAACCGTGATATTTGCAGTGCTTTTTGATTAATGAAAAGCTCCATATCCTTCGCAGATATGGATCCTTCCCAGCTCCCTGTATGCTCAGCGGATTCTTTAACACACATCAGTTGCTAAAGGGCCAGTTGTCAATTTTAGTTCGCCTTCCGTGTCCCTTCCCCTGCCTTGAATTCTGCTTTGCTCCTTACTGCACCCAAAGTTCTTCACCATCACACGCTCTTTAGCACCCTGACAAGAAAGGAGAGGGTGAGAGATTTAAATGTAGTCTAGTACCGCAGACAGAATAGCTCCTGATTTCACAGCGGTTCAGAAGGTTTTCTTTTACAAGACAATAGAATATGTTCATTAGAATCAAAAATAGTCTCAGGAGGCCAATCCTTCTGTCGGTGTTTTTCAGTGCCAAGTGCAGTCACGGGCTTCCTTTGTTTCCCTGTGGAATTTTGGACAAACTATCTCTCTTTATTTCCTCGACCCACAAAAAACGATCTGGAGGATTTGGAAAGGTCATTTATGTCCAGTAATTCAAGTGTTTAGCAGTGTTGGTGGTAGGGAAATGAATGGAGAGAATTTTCTGGGGCAATTTTATTCAAAAAGGGTCAGAATGTTTCAGACTAGCAATCCAATAATCTCTTGTTTACGGTGCCCTTGGACAAAAGGTACTGCTGGAGATACTCAGACAAGGATGTTTCCCCCCAGTAGAAGCTATATAAAAAGATTGTTTAAAAAAAAAACCCACGGACAACATTTGAGTAGTGAAGTTGAGTAGATTTCTAAACCAAAGTCTGCTTGCACTTAACTGAATGTGGAACATAAGTACAACTCGGTAAATAATTAGATGAGAATCCAGAAGAAAATGCAGGAATTATGGACAGTACTAAAAAATTCATCTATCATCTATCTATTTCTCTATCAATCATCTACCTATTAGGATAGATACAAATAGATACTATCTATCAGGATAAAACAAGGAGATATTCAACCTGGAAATAAGGAGAAATTTTCTGACAGTGAGGACAATCAATCCATGGAACAGAAGTTGCCTTCGGAAGTTGTGGGAGCTTCATCACTGGAGGCTTTCAAGAAGAGATTGGACTGCCATTTCTCAGAAATGGTGTAGGGTCTCCTGCTTGGGCGGGGGGGTTGGACTAGATGACCTACAAGGTCCCTTCCAACTTTGATTATCTGATCTGATACCCCCCCCCCGAGAATTCTCTAGAGAGACAAAAAGACCAAAACACCTCCTCACCACCAAGCAACGTTTAGATAAACAGAGATTAACACCAAGATTAGTACTACCCCAACAAGGAAGCAGTAAAGAATACCCCAATCAAGGAATCACTGACTCAGGCAAGCTACCTAACCAAAGCCTAAACTTCTTTTCTTGCAGACATTTCATTACCAAACTAGGTAACGTCATCAGTGCTAGTAGGAGTGGGGTTTTCTCTCCTTTTATATGCTATCGGTTTGCTATTGGTGGGAGTGTTATTTACAGTTCCTTGATTAGGCTGTTCAATGTTTGTTTGTCTGAATTGATAATTCCTTGATTGGGGTATTGTCTACTGCTTGGGGTTTTTTTAGGTTGGAGTTGAATTTTAATAGGGATTTGGGGTATCCCATTTTAAGACGAGCAGCAGAAGAGTTTTGAAAGAGGCCAGAATCTTCTTAGCAATCTGTTCTGGATTATTTCTAACCGAACAATGACCTTCTCATCTGAATTGTCAACTTGGCATGAAATAGTTTCGGTACAAGTGCTGAACCAACTTTAGAATTTGGAAAACCACCCTTGGTCTGCTTCCTTCATCTGATTCCTTGATTAAGGCAGATGTGATATTCAGCAGGTTCTGACCAGTTCTGGAGAACCGGGAGCGGAAATTTTGAGTAGTTCAGAGAACTGGAAAATACCACCTCTGACTGGACCTGCCCCCATCTATTCTCTGCCTCCCAAGTCCCAGCTGATCAGCTGGGTCTTCTTTGGTTGCCCTGCACAGGACAATGGAGCTGGAAAGCAGGTTAGTGGGGTGAGGAGGGAATTGGATTTTGCAGTAACCTTTTTTTTTTAATTACATTTATATGCCGCCCTTCTCCAAAGACTCAAGGCGGCTTACAATTTTTGGGATACAACCCAGTGTGCTCAGCAATAGCCTTCATTCCATTGTATATGCCTGCTTATTACTAAGCGGCATTTTTACAAAGTCAGCTTATTGCCTCCAACAATCTTGGGTCCTCAATTTACCTACCCCGAGAGGATGGAAGGCTGAGTCAACCTTGAGCCTGGTGGGATTTGAACCTGCAATAATTGCAGGCAGCTGGAACTTAAGTGCTAGGCATTTAGCAGCCTGCACCATCAAGGCTGCTAAATGCCTACCAACCTTCCCCCAGAAGTGGGGAGGGAATGGGGATTTTGCAGTATCCTTCCCCTGCCATGCTCACCAAGCCACGCCCACCAAGCCACGCCCACCAAACCATGCCCACAGAACTGGTAGTAAAAAAATTTGAATCCCACCACTGGATTAAGGGTAGAGAAACTATAACCTTCCAGATGTTCCTGGCCTAGAACAGGGATCTCCAATCTTTACTGAGGATTTCTGGGAGTTGAAGTCCACAAGTCTTAAAGTTACCAAATCAAGTTACCCCTGGCCTAGAGTTCCAGCAACCTTAGTCATTGGGCGCAGTACCTATCATTGCTATCAGTTAAAGCTCGCCACAGGTATCTCATCCTTGTATTAAAGTCTTGAAGGGTATTATTGTAGGATCATTGCTGGATCAGGCCAATGGTCAATGGAATGTTGTATTGCTACAAATTGCTGGGACCTGAGTTTCTTCCATCCTGTTAACCAGAATCACTGTTGTGTGGATGAATGTGATTTGTTTTTTTTTAACCTCCACATGTTTCAGGAAAGCCACATTTTGTTTGTTATTGGATCATTGGACTAAATAAAAACCATCCTTCTTCGTGACACATCGCTCATTATGTTCAGACACTAATTAGATTATATAAAGCAGAAATGCTTTTCATTCCCTAATTATCCCTATGCCACACCAACTGCCCCCTCCCTTCTACTATAATTAATTCTATTATGAGACTCGCAGAGTTCTGTGGCATCAGAACAAATAATATGGAATGGATTTATACTTAGAATTTGCACTTGTAAGCGGAGAAAATGGATTGGTGGAACTTCCGTATACTCTTTGTGCAAACATCCATCTCTACTTCGGATAGAAGCATCTGAGACAAAACATCTATGACATCAATAAGACAACATGGATGTGATATTATTGCTCCAATGCTACCATTGTATGGTGGCATCATACCAACTAATGCAGATAGGTAAATTATGGGTTTTGTGTAATGATGTCATTATGTATTTGTGGTAATGTATCCCTTCCCCCTTGTCCCCTTCTCTCGTAGACCGTCATGTCTCCAGGATACAGATAATGTTTGACTTACATCTGTTTTGAAGTTACAATGGTTATCCACCAAAAAAAGTGAAAACAGGTCCTCACAATTATATTGCAGCATCTTCATAGTCTTCTTCTTCTTCTTCTTCTTCTTCTTCTTCTTCTTCTTCTTCTTCTTCTTCTTCTTCTTCTTCTTCTTCTTCTTCTTCTTCCATATCCATCATTAGATGTTGATGATTATGTTGGCAATCCTATTTTTATCAACATGAAAAAGTGCTGTTGAGTTTTGTCCAAAGCAGTCCTTTAGATTTTGAAGCCATGATGTTCTTCTTCTGCCTGGACCTTCATTTGCCTTCAATCTTTCCTTGGAGGATTAAGTGAAGGATGCTGTATTTTTCTGGGTGTCGCATCACATGTCCGAAATATTCTAACTTTGGCTTTTTTATGGTTTTGATGATTCCCCTTGGCTTTCCCAGGTGGCTGATTACCTCCTCCTTTCTGATTTTGTCAACCCAGCTTATATGTAACAGCCACCTGTAAATCCACATTTCAAATGCTTCTTCAAGAGGCTTTCTGTCCAAAAACCAACTGTCCACTCTGTAGAGCAGGATAGAAAAGGCGGAAGATCTGACAAGCCTGATTTTCAATCTTAGGCTTATGTCGTGACTGCAGGAGACCTTCATAGTCACTTGATCAAAATTTGAATATTTGGCAACCAGCAGATATTTACAAGGGTTGTAGCATCCCAGGGTCATATGATTGCCATTTGACATTTTCCCAGCTGGCTTCCAACAAGTAATATCAGTGAAGGTAGCTGGACTTTGCTTAACAGTCAAACAATTCACTTAACAAATGCAGTGATTCAGAAGGGACCAATTCAGAACCAGTAGCGGGAATTTTGAGTAGTTTGGAGAACTGGCAAATACCATCTCTGAGTGGCCTCACCCCCATCTATTCTCTGCCTCCCGAGTCCCAGATGATCAGCTGGGTCTCCTTTTGTTGTCCTGCACAGAAGAACAGACCTGGGAAGCAGGTTAGTGGGGTGGGGAGCAAATGCAAATTTTGCAGTATCCTTCCCCTGCCATGCCCACCAAGCCATATCCACCAAGCCACACCACGCCCACCAAGCCACGTCCACAGAACCGGTAGTAAAAAAAAATTGAATCACACCACTGCAGTGATTCATTTTAAAGAGGATCATAAAATCAGGCACAACTCACTGAACTCACAACCATCTCACTTAGCTTTGGAAATGCTGGTCATATGTCAAGCAGCTGTGTGTGATATATCCTGCCTCTTCTACATACAGTATTAACATCTGTGAGAAACATAACAAAAGAACATCCCTTAAAACAGGTTACTGTATCAAAAGCTCTATTTACATCTTGCTTGAAAGCTTGGGGATTCAAATTTTTCCAGTGTTGATAATAAACAGAAGTTGAACCCGTAATATTAAAGAGCTACTGCCCCATTCAGATCTCTCTTCCATATTCAAGGTGAAAGAGGAGTTCATTGAGAGAAGTCGCAGTGGGTGATCTGGGATACAACTCAGATTAATTGTCCTCCCAGGGAGGGATGAGACTTTTTTTGTTGCTTTTGGGGTGATTGATTTGCAAATATTGTATAATAGATCAAAGAGATCATTTTTGCTATAATTCCACAATGGCCCGATATCTATTAAAGCATAATTGCACTTTAATGGTGTGACACATATAAAAATAACTCGTCTAATTGAAAAACCAGCATTTGAGGGCCATTGTAGCATATGGCTCGGGATTTCTGGAAGTAATGTCTACATTTTTCCCATCTGCCCCATTATTCTAGCAGGACACTCTTGGATAATTAGATTAGTACATTCTTCAGCCAGCTATCTGATGGTCACATTAGACTCAACCATGGGATTCTGTGAGGCACTGGTGGCATAAAACAAAATTTTTGCAGTTTCCAGCCAGACTTGTGCATTGGGAATTTTCCATAAAACGCAGTTCTTTCCATTGTAATTGCAAAGTTGTTATTGTATTGAGTTCAGGTTGAGACTTTTTTTTTATGTTGAGCAGCCTTCAGTTGCTTTAATTGTGGGTCCACAAGGGGCATCATCAAAACATTTGTCTCAGGGATGAGAACTGTTCCTTCAATTTAACATCCTTTAAACCAACTCATATTACAGAATCAAGCCCAGTTTGAAAAAAATTGGTGCTCACCATTAAACTTTGCACACTGCTAAAAATATCCAGCTCTTAGAAGTTTAATTGGGGGGGGGGAGTTAACAGTTAACAGTTCTTACAGTGAACAAGTATTGGGGTGATTTGATTGACAGACAAATAAACATGTATAGTTGAGATATTTGTTAAGAGAATATAAAAAGATAATTTAGGAAGCACAGATGAAAAATGTATAACTACTTGTAGACCTGCAATGCAAGAGCGGGAATCTATTAAATTTGTGTGAGATACAGGTATCAGAATTCAATTAGGGTGGATGTCATAGATTTACTGTTAATTTCATAAATATTATATACATGTTTTCTCTTTCTTTTCTTGTGTCTTGTTTGTAATTTTGTTTCTCAAAGGTACTTTTTCAAAAGGCAACTGGACTTTCCTGTTTTTCTTTGAAGACATTTCGCTTCTCATCCAAGAAGCTTCTTCAGCTCTGACTGAATGGTGGGGAAAGGAAGGGTTGATACTCCTTGCAGGCAGCTGGTCATTTGCATCCTTTTTAGAGAATCATTGAGTCCACCTGGATGTTTATCTGTGTCATCAGGGTCACCTGAGTGGTGCAAATAGGTGTGGAGCCTTCTTGGAACTGCTGAAAGGACTGTGTTGTAGACTGGAGATAGATGATGTTGTATCCCTCCCCCTCTGTTGAGGGAGGGCTGTTCAACTTTGACATAGATGGCCTCTTTGACCACTCTTTCAAACCATTGGTCTTCTCTGTCCAAAATGTGGACTTTGCTGTCTTCAGAAGAGTGGCTTTTGTCTTTTAAATGCAGATCGATTGCTGATGGTCCATCTTGAAAAAGCACCCTTAGGGCAACCATGACTTGGATGACTGAGAATCTCCATAGGCATTTCTTTTATTTTGTTGTTTTCATTCTGTATTTGTATTTTATCTTTGGGGGGGGGGGAACTAAAATTTTACACAAGAAAAAAAAATGTCCATCCCTTCAAAGAATCTTCTCAAGGAATACTGAAAGCTAGATGTGGGAGAAAAGTTAGAAAAGTCAAAACTTCCTTTAACTTCTCTAACTCAGTTTGGGATCTACATGGCTGTGAATCACACCAGGAGCAGTGGTGGGATTCAAAAAAATTTACTACCAGTTCTTTGAGCATGGCTTGGTGGGAGGGGTATGGCTGGCATGGCTTGGTGACCATGGCAGGGGAAGGATACTGCAAAATCCCCATTCCCTCCCCACCCCACTAGCCTGCTTTCCAGCTCTGTTCTCCTGTTCAGGGCAACAAAAGAAGACCCAGCCAATCAGCTGGGACTCGGGAGGCAGAGAATAGATAGGGGCGAGGCCAGTCAGAGGTGGTATTGGCCCGTTCTCTGAACTACTCAAAATTTCAGCTACCAGTTCTCCAGAACTGGTCAGAACCTGATGAATACCACCTCTGACCAAGAGGCTGCGGAATCAGAATGATATAGTGGTTAAGCTACAGTCGTAGGGTCTGATTCAACCCAACTGTGCCCACAAAAGTTTACTGGGTAACTTTGAGCCTGCTAATTACCAGCCAGGCCTATTTTTATGGTTATTCTTATTGCAGACATAAATTGGAAGAGAAAGAAATGCATGTGACTTTACGTTCCTGGAATAGAAAAAAAGAGAGCTAAATCTAATGAGATAATAATATCACCAGTAGCAACCATGTGTTGCTAATTTGAACAATTGCTTAAGTCAGAGGTAGACAACTATTCTTAAATAATGATCGGTGGTTTTTTTCCCTCCTGGTCACCAAGGGTCAGAATAGGTGGGCGGAATTATTTTACTTATGTAGTCTATTTTAAATTTTCGCTCAATATAATCATTAAGACAGTGAAAAACTGATGTTCAGGGTTTTCTACCATGGTTGAAGGACTGTCTAGCAGTAGAAGATGAAAAAACTTTGAGAACTTCATGGGTTCTGGGTTGCTGGTGTTGGTTTGAGAAAAAGAATAGTCAAGGCAACACAATTATTTCTTTTCAAGGTATGCAAAAAAAAACCACCCTCTTTTCCATGCATAGTTTATTTGAAAAAGCAAGGGCATTTCTAAAAGATAAAGGTGAGCTCCCAAATAATTTATTGGCAGAAGACCGAACAAACTTAAGACTTTGACAAGCTGCCGGATGAACATTTTTCCTGAGGGGGAAAAAAGGAAGAGATTATTTCATTTTTGTTTTCTTTCTCCATCATGACCTAAAAGAAGTTGGATATAGTATCCTAACACTATATATCCAAATTCAAGCACCAAAGACGATTAGGGGACTAAAACATACAAAGCACAGTTGCAAGAATTGGCTATGTCTAGGCTAACTAAGAGAAGGACTCGGGGTGATATGATTGCAGGCTTCCAATATTTGAGAGGATGACCCAAAGAAGAGGGGCTCAACTTCCAAAGCGCCTGAAGGCAGGACAAGAAGCAATGAGTGGAAACTAATCAAGGAGAGAATCAACCTAGAACTAAGGAGAAATTTCCTGAGAGAGAGAATAATTAATCAATGGAACAACTTGCCTCCAAAAATTGTGGCTGCTCCAAAACTGGTGGTTTTAAGAAGAGATTGGACAGCCATTTGTTTGGAATGGTATAGGGTCTCCTGTTTGGGCAGAAGGTTGGACTAGATGACCTCCAAGTCCTCTCCTACCCTGTTAGTCTGTTCCGTTATCTCTGGAATTTATGCCCATCAGAATTATTTCAGTCTTCCCAATTTTTTTTTTTTTTTGGTAAGATGGAGTTGGACTGTCTTATTTTTCCAACAGGAATATTTTACATTCTGCATTATCTCCTTAGGTTTTCCGTTTTCTTCATTCAAGAATCTCTGCTGATCATGATCACTAGATACAGTCTTTCCATAACAATTTCATAATACTTGCAATGCTGTTTTTACACCAGTTTTAAATAACCTTGATTTAAGTTGAAAACTCTTTTGGAAAAAAAAGATAATGACTCCCAATTCTTTTTTGGGGGGGGGAAACATGGTTGAGATAAGATCGTTAATTGCCAATGTGGGCGTGCAAATTGTTGTCTGCATATTTTATCATTCTTAATTGTTGAGATACTCATTTGCCTCAATGCAATTAGGAGGTGGTGCCCCTGAGCTTCGCTGGGGTAGGAAAAACCTTAGCAATCCTACCATATGTTTTTGAATATCGCAGTAGCAGCTCATATAATGATTAAGTTAATTGATATTTATTAGCGGTGACATTTCACGGCTTACTTACCAGGTTATGCCGCACTGATGACATAACTAATCAAAACGGCAGTGACTCGAAGCATCAAAACAAGTCTGGATGAAGAACCCACCACGCTCCGTCTTCACCATGTTCTGTATTGTTGGAACGACACTAAATTATCTACTTTTAAGGAGGGTGCCATTTAGTAAGGTGAAAATGAACTTTTATGCTAATTGAAACTTAATAATTTATAAAAGTCCTGAAATCATGTCCCTTGGGTAAGCTTTAACCTTTCGTGCCTGCAGAGTGCTGAAGAAATGAAGACAAAGAAGAAAAATAGCATTTGCAAAATCTAATAGAATTGGGGGGCAGGAGTGATTTGGGATTCTCTTCCAATTTGGCATCTAGCCTTGGTGTCGTGACTTATGTTTTGAAAGTGGATGAAGGGACTTTCCCCATCTTCCTCTTCTTGGCATCTCCTAGAAGAAGGTTAAGATGGCTTCACACAGTCAGCCTTTTGGCCTTTGATCTCTGAATACTCGGAATTTGTGATTAATCCACCATAGCTATTTTACACAACTAATGTAGCAAACCCTGTTTATTTATTTATTTTACATTTTAGTATTTAATAACTGTTGGACGTGGTGGCTCAGTGGCTAAGACGGTGAGCTGGTTGATCAGAAAGGTCGGTAGTTCGGCGGTTCGAATCCCTACGGAGTGAGCTCCCATTACTTATCCCAGCTTCTGCCAACCTAGCAGTTCGAAAGCATGTAAAAAATGCAAATAGAAAAATAGGGACCACTTTGGTGGGAAGGCAACAGCCTTCTGTGAACCTTCGGCATTTAGTCATGCCAGCCACATGACCACGGAGATGTCTTTGGACACTGCTGGCTCTTCGGCTTTGTAACAGAGATAAGCGCCGCCCCCTAGAGCCGGAAATATGTAGCACATATGTGCGAGGGGAAGCATTCCCTATTTAATGATTATGGGCCTCACAGTTTATGGATTGATATTATAGTATAGTTGGGCCATGTGTAACTGACAGACTGGATGCCAAATTGTGGTTTTAAGATAGATTTTATCTGTTATTTAATATAGATTTATCTGTTATGTGCTGTAGTGGTGCAGTGGTTAGAATGCAGTACTGCAGGCTACTTCTGCTGGCTGCTGGCTGTCTGCAATTTGACAGTTCGAATCTCACCAGGCTGAATGTTGACTCAGGCCTTCCATCCTTCCAAGGTGAGTAAAATGAGGACCCAGATTGTTGGGGCCAATATTCTGACTCTGTAAACTGCTTAAAGAGGGCTGTAAAGCACTCTGAAGTGGTATATAAGTCTAAGTGGTATTGCTATTTATTATTTTATTCTAGACTTTTTAACTGGATATACATTGAGTGTTTTATTTGTTCTGGTCTCTGGTCTTTGACTGTAAAAAACTTGATTTGATTTGTTTACTCAGAATTTTATCATAGAGTCATGGGACTGGAAGGAACCTTGGAGGTCTTCTAACCCAAGTCCCTGCTCAAGGTGGGAGCCATATACCATCCCAGTCAAATGGTTCTCCAGTCTGTTTTTGAAAACCTTCTCTCTTTTAACAGATTTAACAGATTAGCAGAGTTGGAAGGGACCCTGTAGATCATCTAGTCCAACCCCCTGCCCAAGCAGGAGACCCTACACCATGTCTGACAGATGGCAGTCCAATCTCTTCTTGAAAGTCTCAATTGATGAAGCTCCCACAACTTCTGAAGGCAAGCTGTTCCATTGGTTGATTGTTCTCATGGTCAGAAAATTTCTCCTTAGTTCTAGGTTGCTTCTTTCCTTGATTAGTTTCCATTCATTATTCCTTGTCTGGCCTACAGGTGCTTTAGAAAATAGCTTAACCCTTCCTCTCTGTGGCAAGTAGTTTTCTCCTACTTTCAATTGATATTGGGTCTATACTATATGATGTCAAAAGTCCTGGGTTTTGATTGTTGGTGTCTACTGAAATGGTTAAAGAAAAATAGCAAGCTTGTATTGGTGTGTGGAAATTAATGAACTGTGCAAAACCCAGACCTGATTATGCAAATGTCAGCAATCAAAACATTTTGCAATGCATCTTCTCTTAGCATCACTAAGGTTGTCTCAGTTTTTGACAGAGCCTTAATTTAGATTAGCAGAGACAGAATATTCATTTCTTAAGTTCTGGAACTGTCCTAAACAAACAAAAAAACGCCACTTTTGTTCATGTGACCTGAAATATGAAGTATTAATTGTGGTATGGTGGTTAGCCATGACAAGACCTGAGATGTATTCTTATTGACAAGGGTGATGATCTGGAAGAAACTTCCCTCTGTAGAGAGTTTTCCAAAGTATCTTACAACCATAAAAATAGAAATAAAGGAAAGAATTGTTTTGCTTCTGTTAGATTGGATTCCCAAGTTCCAATTATGTTATTGAGTTTTTATTTCTATTTGATCAAACTTTGGTCATTATAATAAAGAAAGAAATAACTCCGTTCTAATGTTATAATCTTCAACAAAATTATCTATTCAGATTTCAAATCTTCTGGTTTGAATATCAAAAGGAAAATTTGACTGTAGGTATTTCAGATACATCACCCCTTTCCCACTGCTGAAAATTTCGTGCTGTGTGAATATATTAGTAATTATGAAGAAATCTGATAGTCCTACGTGAATTAAACCTTGGTAACTAAATCTGACTGAACTGAAAGTAGATGAAAAATGCTTATTAGATTAATAACATCATAGCGGAGATTAATGTGTCTCTCATATAAAGAATAAAGGCACGGTACACATTAACAACAGGAATTGTAATAACAGCTTATCAATTTCTCAGGTCAGATGTAATCAAAATTATTTCATTTTGAAGATAAATCTGGTCTTTTATGGCCATACCAAGCTATGGTATAATTACAATATTGCTGTAGCTCTGATTCTGGAGATTACAAAGATTTTTTTTTACCGGGTGAGACATAAACTCTGCATCTGAGACACTGAGACTAATTTATTTTTCTTTAAAGATGTGTTTAAAAATAACTTCAACCTAAACTATATTCCATAATTTCTGCTCAGTGTTCTCCATCTTTGGAACAGAAGTAAACTAAAACATCAGGTCATCTTGAACTACTTTTGCTCGTGTTATCATAAATCATGCAGATTTTCTTCATGTGTTCCTCTAAATTTTTATCAACTGGTAATGTCAGTGGCCAAAGAACTATTTTCTGAAGTAATCAACCTTTCTCTTTTTAATATTTAGTACTTGAGGGCCTGCCACAAAGAAGAGGGTGGGGTCAAATTATTCTCCAAAGCACCAGAAGGGAAGACAAGAAACTACTAATCAAGAAGAGAAGCAACCTGGAATTAAGGAGAAACTTCCAACAGTGAGGACAATGAACCAGTGGAACACCTTCCATTTATTTATTTATTTATTTATTTATTTATTTATTTATTTATTTATTTATTTATTCGACTTGTATGACGCCCCCTCTCCAGAAGGACTCGGAGCGGCTCACAGATAAAAATGATACAATAAATTAAGTTAACTAAAATAGAATTAAATTACAGCAAGCCGAATTAAACTAAAAATCCCATAATACATATAAAACCCTTCCCCCGAGGAGTCAGCACAACCCAGCCTGTTCGAACAGCCAAGTTTTTAGGTCACGACGGAAGGTGCTTTAGATGTTGTGGGTGCTCCATCACTGGAGGTTTTTAAGAGACTGGACAGTCACTTGTCTGAGATGATATAGGATCTCCTGCTTAAACAGGGGGCTGAACTAGAAGACTTCCAAGATCCTTTCCTTTAATTCATGAGATGAACTGTTAAATGTTGATAGCTAAGGCAGTTGACCCATTATATCAAACAGATTGGTTTAATTGTTTATATACATGAATGTTGACTTTTTGTTTTTAATGCATAGGTATTTTGATGTTGTATGTTTCTTTTATCCATTTTATCCAGGACTTGTATCCTATAATTTTAGTTTTATGTTTGATATGGTCATACAACTAATCAACCAATAAACCATCTAGTTATTTTTTTTCTTTTAATAACCCTATAATCCTTTGCATTGGGGTGGAGTCAAGGCAACTGAATGGAGCTCAAGCATTTACTGGACAGATGCCCTTCCTGACACCTATGCTTAGTTCGCAGCAATTACCCATCTGCTGCTGCCTAGGATTGAGTTCACAACCTCCTGATTATTTATTTATTTATTTATTTATTTATTTATTTATTTATTTGTCAATCGCTTACAAGATAATAAGTATAAGGGTAAACATAGTTATGAATACATGAAATGAATACATATAAGAAAAATAAAAGAAACAATAAAAGGAACAATAAAAGAAACAATAGGACAGAGATGGTAGGCACATTGGTGTGCTTATGTACGCCCCCTACAGACCTCTTAGGAAAGGGGTGAGGTCAATAGTAGACAGTCTAACGTTAAAGTTTTTGGGGTTTGGGGAAGAAACCACAGAGTCAGGTAGAGTATTCCAGACATTGACCACTCTGTTGCTGAAGTAGCATTTCCTGCAATCAAGTTTGGTGCAGTTAACCTTGAGTTTATATCTATTGTGTGCTCTTGTATTGTTATGGTTGAAGCTGAAGTATTCATTGACCAGTAGAACATTGCAATGTATGATTTTATATACTATACTTAGATCGGACCGAAGGCGGTGCAGTTCTAGGTTTTCTAGGTCTAGAATTTCAGGTCTGGTGGCATAAGGTATTCTGCAATGAGTAGAGGAGTGTAGAACTCTTCTTGTGAAATATTTCTGGACTTTCTCAACTGTATGAAGCAAGATTTTCAACTCTAGGTCACCGTGCCACTCAATAAACCATCTAATTACAACATACCTTTCTTTGTATCTTTCTTATTCACCATCCTTCTTACTTACTTCTTCAGTAAGTATATTCTTACTGAACTGCAAGATTTTTTTGGATACGTGATGGGAGAGCTCGCCAAAAAGTGAAGTTAATTCATTTCTCTTTTTGTTCCATTGGTACTTTGGTTTCAAGCTGTAATGCCCACAGGTTCAATTAGCCAACTCTTCCCCAAGGTCAGTGAATAGCACATTACGAGCCGAATGAGATTTCATCTAGCATTGACTGATGACCCGCTGGTATCAATGCGCTCTTCTAAATATAGAATTCCAGATTCTGCTCTGAATATTTCTTATTTAATTAATGGTAACAGCAACTCTAAAGAGGTCATTAAGCCAGGCATTATCTAAAGTCAACTTTCTCTTGTTTTCCATTGCTTAATTCGGTCCTTTGAAGCAAAGCTACTAGACACCATATTGTGCCTAAGAAAATATTAACATTAACATGCTGATATATGATATACTCAAATGTGTATATAATGACCCAAAACAACAGATTTTTTTCCCATTCATTTTTCATTCTCTACATTATGTCCCTTTCTACTCATTTTCTACAAGCTTTAAGTCCTGTTTTCGATGATTCGAGTCACTAATATATATTTGAAAATGATAATGTGGGTTGTTTTGTCATTGTGCCAAATGAATGGAAGGGCTAACTAGGAAATACCATTACATTAAACATTTTCCCCTAGTCTTACCCAACTGCAAAAAAAAATGTAATGTTGAGCCTTGCATCAAGTTTTGGATTCAAGCTTACACATCCCTGTATTAAAATCCAATAACTTAATTGCTAACAATTATATGATCTTAATCATCTATTATTTTAATTAGGGATGCTTAAATAGTTATTTAAGATTGCCTGTTAATCTTTGTAGATTGCAAATGTACATGGTGACAGTAATTATGACAGAAGAGCTACAAATAGATCAGATTCCGTATATGACTACACACACATGGGTGTCCCAGAAAGATAAATTCTCATATTTGTGGTGTCTGGGTTCATAACTGCTTAACCTACCATAGTGGTGGCTAACCTTTTGGGGCTCCTGTGCCAAAAATTGTGCACATGCTTGCAGGCTCACGCTCACGTGTCAGCACCCAGAAGGCAATGCGCCCCCCCATGCCTCCCATGCATGCATGCACCAGTGTTCTAGCTAATGCAGCCACTGTGCTCCAACATTTTCGAGAAAAAATGCAAGACTGTTTTACAGCAGCAAAGCCTTTAAATAATAAAATAGCAGAGTTGGAAGGATCTTCTAGTCCAATGCCCTTCTCAAGCAGGAAACCCTGTACTATTTCAGACAAGTGGTTGTCCAATCTCTTCTTCAAAGCCTTCAGTGTTGGAGTACCCACAATGTCCAAAGGCAAGCCATTCCACTGATCAATTGTTCTCACTATTAGGAAATTTCTTCTTAGTTCTAGATTGCTCCTCTCCTTCATTTGTTTCCACCTGTTGCTTCTTGTCCTGCCTTCAGGTGCTTTGGAGAATAGCTTGACTCCCTCTTCTTTGGGGCAGCCCCTGAGATATTGGAAGACTGCTATCCTGTCTCCCCTAATCCTTCTTTTCATCAGACTAGACATACCCAATACCTGCAACTGTTCTTCATATGTTGTTAGCCTTCAGTCCCCTGTTGTATATAGATGATGCCCCTACCCTTAAATACATAATAATGGCTCCTAAAAACTGCATAAACTTCTCCAGGCAATCACCAGGAGATAAAAACTGACTCTAAGGCATCAAAATGAAATCTGAACATTGCATTTTTGTGTGGGAATATGAAATGTGTTTTTCATGATTATGCCATGGAAATTCCAAGGATTTTCTTCTTCTTTTTTTCATGTTCTCTGATTAATCTATGATCCAAGTACTAAGATGATCCAGTCCTGCTTAGGTTTTATTTTTAAACTCATCTGCACTCTACTGGGATGTTGCCCCCTGCTTCACCTTAGGATCAGAATCAAGTATGCCAACTTAAAACAAAATATATCATTTTTAAATGTATCGATTAAGTAGAATTTTTAAAAAAGGAAGTATAAGATGCAACAGACACTTACTATGCTGGAAATACTGGAGAGGAAACATTTAAAAATGTGATCCACTTGCCATTTTCAGCAGATGGTAAAGCCTGGTCTTTAAAATTCAATTAACTCAAACAGCTAATTAAAAATTTGAGATATTAGAAACACAGGATAGTAATCATGTTTTTTTTCCCCTTGAACTGTAAACGTAAAAAATGAAGGCTAACAGAAATGGGTGGAATTTGTTTACTTATTTATGTTGATGAATCTTTCTTGCCAATGATCCTGGAAAACAAAATGAAATTTGTTTTCACTTCTCCCCTCCCTCCCTCTCTCTCCTCCCCTCCCCTCCCCTCCCCTCTCCGTTCCTCTCCTCCCCTCTCCTCTCCTTTCCTTTCCTTTCCTTGTAGATTCCAAAGGCTCTCCAAAGTCAGGAAAAAGTCAGAAAGCAAGTTAAGAAGAATCAGATATTTATTTACTGTATATGACTCAACCCTTGATCCATTGCTTCTTGGACTTTTGACTAAGTTTGTGTGTACATGTGTTTGTGTGCGTTTGCATGACCTAGTTTGATCTATCCAGTCTTTGGCAGATGACACTGTTGTTTTCTGCTGTTTCCAAAAGTTTTGCAATCTCAGGAAGAAAAGTTAATTCAGAAAGCAAATTAAGAAGAATTAGATGTTTCTTTAGTGCATGTGGCTCAACCTTTGATCCCTTTCTTCTTGGACTTTTAATTAAGATTGCTGGTATGTTTGTGTGCATGTGTATGACTCAACCCTTGATCTACCTAGCCTTTGGCAGATGACACTGCTGCTTCCAAAAGTTTTACAAACTCAGGAAAAAGAATTAATTTAGAAAGCAAGTTAAAAAAAGAATTAGAGGTTTATTGTATGTGACTCAACCCTTGATCCATTACTTCTTGGACTTTTGATTAAGATTGTCTGTGCATTTGTGTGTAGGTGTATGACTCAACCCTTGATCTACAAAAGCTTTGGCAGATGACACTGCTATTCTCTGCTGTTTGCACAGCTGAGAGCTCCATTTATAGATGTAGCACAGGGCACAAAGCAGGGTGCAATTTCCCATCGGTGCATTGTAAAGAAGAGAAACCTTCCTCCTTCCTGGTAATTATGTGGGACACAATCTGCTACAGATGCCTTAGCTGCGCCAAAAGAGTTAAACTGGAAGTTGGAAATGAAGGAAACACGATTAAGTCTAAATGCTTAAAAATAGCACACAGCAGTGACAAGGGGAATGGCATGACAGGAACGTAAAGCACAAGCAGTCTTGGAGAATAAGTGTGTTGATTAGCAATATCATTAAAGCTGAGGAGGCATCTGTCTGAGTCCTTTGTAAGACAACCAACTCCTCCACGTGGCAACACAAGCGAGAGACTAGCTCGCTTTAGACTCGAAACCGCTGCACAATGCCATGCGCGGAGTTTCAAGAATGTGCCATTTCAAGACTAGCAAACCAGGATTGGGAGATTAAAACAGTACCAACTTGGCTCGGGGACCATTGGCCGGCCATGCTGAGACTGCTTCTACGTTTCCGCTAGATTCATATCATCCACTGCAAATAATTCAGAATTCAGAAGTAAAGCTATTGAATAACAGAACAACAGAATTGGATGGGAGCTTGGTGTTCTTCCTCTGATAGTTGTTCCACTGAATAATTGTTCTAATTACTCCAAAAATATGACCTACGCAGAAAGTAAGGTAAGTTGTAGGGCAGCTCCACCCCCATCACCACCCTAGCTTGATTTTTATACATGCACCCTATATAAGCCCTACCCCCAAAAATAAGCCCTAATTAAGATCCAGCCCCCTCCAGAGTGCGTGGGTAAAAATTAAGGTAGGGTGGGGATGGGGGGGTGGAGCTTCCCTACAACTTACCTTCAGGTAATTACAGCCAAGCCTCGCACACCTGGGCTCATTTCTTCTGCAGACAGCAAGGCTTTCCTGAAGGCCTCTGTCGCTGATAACAGAGCTCCAGATCAAAATGGATCTCTGTTATCGGCTGCAGAGATCTTCAGGGAAGCCTTTCCAGCCACAGAAGAACTTCCTGAAGGCCTCTGACAGTGAAAAAGAGGCCAGGGGCAATGCACACAAATGAGGTTAGTCAGTGAATGACATCCCCCGAAAATAAGACCTGGTACCTTTTTTTGGTGACAAAGGTAGGGTCTTATTTTGGGGGGAACATGGTAATCAGTGGGATGGCTTGCCTCCAGAAGTTGCAAGTGCTCCACAAGAAAAGGTGAAGCACAGGGTGGCAATCTCGAATTGACAATGAAAGGGATAACTTTTGGATAATTAGAATTAGGATGAAATTTATTGAACAATGAATGGAACAATGGCATGTGATAAATTTGCAGACGTGACAGATAAAAGTAAATGTGCTTAATGAGTATAGAAATGAAACAAGAATTTAGATAATATTATAAAACAAGGCATGAGACATTTAAAGAAAAATGAAATAAGCTCTAATATGAAGAAATTGGATAAAATGAGTGTAATGAATATAATAATATATGAGAATATTTAAAGAAAAATGGAATGTAATAATATGAGATGAGATTGAACATGAAAGCTGAATATGTAAACATGGTTATGTTTGCTTGAAATGTAAAAACCTGGAACCACACTGTTCACCCAAAGAGATGTCTTTTAAAATACAAAAATAAAAAAAAATTATTGGCAAAAAAGAAAAGGTGAAGTACTAAGCCTTCTAGCCAAGTTCAGGTTGTTGCTGATCCCTCCATATTTAGTAATGTTGGGGTTTAAAGACCAGTGTAAGATCATGGAATACAAGAACCTCGGAGACTGGCCACTGAATCCTCCTCCTGACCACACCACTGTCAACAATTCAACATTGCTATTCTTAAAATGGGAAAGAAATGAGATCCTTGCTGACTGGGATTTTTACCCAGTCATTCTGGATCCCCTTCCTGCCGCTCATGACCTAACAGCAATTTTGAACCTGGTGATAGAAAAAAAAACCAAAAAATGTGGTCTTTAAATCCCTGTCCTGGGAGGTGTGCAAGTTAAGGATGGCTTTTCAGTGTTAGCTTTTCCCATAAATATTGTGCAAATGGAATCAAGCAGTGACACTTTTATGAAACACATCCTGTTTTATGGCCCAAAGCAGCTCTTATTAACACAGATGGAAGCTTCCCATTAATTTTTATTGAGGTTAGACATCAGCTGATAAGGTATTATCTCCTTTGAAAGCACATTACAGAAGAAACTTTGCCCCTAGCTTAGATATCGGCTTGGAAAGTTTATCCCAATATAGGTGATGTCATTATTAAGATACATTCATTGAACTGAGGGAGGCTTAGCATAACACTTATGCATGCTTATTTAAAAAAAAAAAACACTTGCTTATTTTTTAAAAAAAATTCAAATGATTTAAGCTTGTTTCCATTTTTTTTTAAAAAATGATATTTCTTACAGTGAGGTCAGATATGATTGAAATGTTATTTGTTATGGAAGTCAACAAATACTACCTAATTGCCATCATAATGCTTAATTAACATTATTACAAATGTCTTTTTCCATGTGATGGGTTTCACAGATTGGAGATTTCGATGGTGGGCCAAGAAGAAGAATCCATCAGCATGGATCCTCCGGGTCTACTAATTGACCAGGAAATATGGTCTTGGTTGAACTTCAACCTGCAGACCTAGAGTAAGTTCTATTAAGAGATGAAGGAACAGTACTTGTAGCATCATGAACCACGGTGGTGCAGTGGTTAAAGTGAAGAGTACTCAGAAGTAGCCTGCAATTTGGCAGTTCGAATCTCACCAGGCTCAAGGTTGACTCAGCCTTCCATCCTTCCGAGGTGGGTAAAATGAGGACCCAGATTGTTGGGGGAGCAAGAGGCTGATTCTATAAACTGCTTAGAGAGGCTGTAAAGTACTGTAAGGTGGTATATAAGTCTAAGTGCTATTGCTATTGGAAGGAGGAATCATGGATAATGTTAGCATTGTTTTTCACACTCTCTTAAGCTTGTCTGCTTCAAACTCTAATGATGATGACGATGTTATCCATTTAGTCCTGTCTGACTCTTAGCCAGGAGTCTTCAAACTTGACAGCTTTAAGACTTGTGGACTTCAACTCCCAGAATTCCTCCTCCAGTCATGTTAGCTCAGGAATTCTGGGAGTTGAAGTCCACAAGTCTTAAACTTGCCAAGTTGGAAGACCCTTGCTCTTAGCAATTCTGTGGGCCAGGTCTCTCCACATCTTCTGATCTTGCACTACTTTTTTGAATTGTTGTATGCTCTGGCTGGTGTCAGCTTTGATGGTCACACCATGTTCTTTGATGGCCTGATTCCCTTTTACTGCTAACTCTTCCCAACGTAATCGTTTGCTCCACATGACATGGCCAAAGTAAACGAGACACAGATTTGTGATTTTTGCCTTCTGCTGATATGTCTGGTTTCAGTAGATTCTGTTGTAGTTCTCCAGCAGCTTGTGCAGACAGCAGTGGAATCAGACAGTGGGAAAGAACGGGGACCAGTCAGGGAGTCTGGAGAGGATTTGGACAAGGGTCCTGCATCCAATGCAGAGTGGGGCCAGGACCATCTGGGAGTTGTGTGCTGACTCTGGAGCCTCCAGAGTCTGTCAGCAGCGAGGCAGAGGAACGAGGGGAGCCTGTTCCCAGTGCACGTGTGCACAGAGCTGCTAGAAGGCAAGAGCAGCTGAGACAAAAGGGGTGACTCAGGAGTAAGGCTGGGAGATGTTGCCCCTCCCATAAGGTATAAAGGACATGCAAAGGTAGAGAAACCTTTGCAAGAAGCAAAGTTATTCGCTCTGTTCAGATTAATCCTTGAAGCTCTGTGTGGACTTTATATTTCGGTTGGCTTTTTATAGTTCATTTGGCACTTTTGTTGTTGGCAGCAATTCAAAGGAGAGAAAGGTGGGTGCTTATCTCGAGGGACTGTTTGGGACTCATTACAGGATGGGAATGAATGTAATTCCCAGCATTGAAATAAAACAAGAGTTGTTTTAGCTAAGTGTGTGCTTAATTACGGTCTCGGAAGCCTTGGTCAGAACAGATTCATGGCCAATACTGACACTGAAATTACTTACTTGAACAATAAAAATGTTTTTTTTAACAAAAAAAATATATTTACCTGTTTAACTTCAAGGACAGTAAACTGGGCAGCTATTGTCCTACTTTCTCAAAGGAACTGCTGGTCTTACCCATTATGAGGCCCTGCTCCTCCTTCTAACACAAATTCAGGTGTGCTCCCTGCTTTCTCATAAGATGTTTGTACAGGCAGGTCTTTAACTTATGACCACAACTGAGCCCAAAATTTATGTTGCTAAGTGAGGAATCCGTTACATGAGTTTGCTCCATTTTTAAAATTTTTCTCCCCACCTTTGTTAAGTGAATCAGTGCTGTTCTTAAATTAGTCACACTAATTGTTAAGTGAATCTGTTCTCCCCGTTGACTTTGCTTCATCAGGAGGTCGCAAAAGGGGATCACATGACTCTAAGACACTATGACCGTCATATATGTGAGTCCATTGTCGAGCATCCAAGTCTAAATCACGTGACCATGGGTATGCTGCAGCAGTTGTAAGTGTGAAAAATGGCCACAGGTCACTTTTTTCAATGCAATCATAGACTGGCATGCAGCTCCCTCCTTCTTCGAGCTGGGTGACCTTGAGGTAGCATCTTGAGAAGGCACAGCACTCACTTTCATTTCCCCAAGCATTCCCTTCTTCATCCTCACCTCCCCACAATTCATGTCTGTCACCGCATTGCAGCAAAACACAAGCAAGCATAAGATGGCAGCTCACACATAACATGAGACTCTAGAAAGAGTGCAGAGAAGAGCAACCAGGATGATTAGGGGACTGGAGACTAAAACATATGAAGAACGGTTACAGGAACTGGGCTTGGCTAGTCTAGTAAAGAGAAGGACCAGGGGAGACATGATAGCAGTCTTCCAATATTTGAGGGGCTGCCACAGAGAGGAGGAAGGGGGTCAAGCTATTTTCCAAAGCACCTGAAGGCCAGACAAGGAATAATGGATGGAAACTGAACAAGGAAAGATTTAACCTGGAAATAAGGAGAAACTTTCTGACAGTGAGAACAAACAACCAGTGGAACACCTTACCCTTGGAAGTTCTGGAAGTTTCATCACTTGAGACTTTCAAGAAGAGATAGGACTTCCATCTGTCAGAAATGGTATAGGGTCCCCTGCTTGGGCAAAGGGTTGGACTGGATGAACCACAAGGTCCCTTCCAACTCTGATTATCTGTTATTAAGAGGTGGCATTCAGTAGGTTCTGACCAGTTCTGGAGAATTGGTAGCGGAAATTTTGAGTATTTTGGAGAACCAATGATAACCTTCCCCCAGGAGTGGGGAGGGAATGGGGATTTTGCAGTATCTTTCCCCTGACACACCCACCAAGCCATGCCCACCAAACCACACCCTGCCCACCAAGCTGTGCCCACAGAACCGGTAATAAAAATTTTTGAATCCCACCACTGCTGTTATCTGTTACCTGTATAACTCTAAGGACCAAAATGCTGTAAAGACAATCTTGCTGAAGACAAGAAATACAAACTGAAGACCTAACTGAACATACACACACACACAACACACACACACTCATACACAAAGGCTGGGCCAACAATGAGTTTTGACTGGAATTTTCATTGGGCTTGAGGTAGGATGAGTTGTTGCAAGAGACCATAATTACCTATTAACGTGTTTGCACCGTATCTATTGATGTTTTCTTTCCGAAGAGCAAATATTTGCATCCGAAGCTTTCTCGAATTATCGCATGTAAGCCTCTACCTTAATTTGACACTGTTGCAGTGGCTTTCACACTTTAGAAAGAAAAAAAACCCTTCCGGAATCAAGATTGTTAAAGTTCTGCATGCAAAATGCTTTGCCGGTGGTTTTGTTGATAGCCAAAAAATAGACATAAAGATAAAAGAACGGAACTTGTCCTGGTTTCCTTCCCAAACTGCCACATCTTTGATCATATAGTACATCTCAAATCCTCAAGTCTTCCAATACTTCAAGGATTATCACAGGGAAGAGGGGGTCAATTTATCCTTCCTAGTATCTGAGGGCAGGACAGGAAGCCATGGGTGGAAGTTCATCAAAGGAAAATCGAACTCAGAAAATGAGAATTTCCTGCCAGTGAGCACTGTTAAGCAGTAGGATAGCTTGCCTCCCAGAGTTGTGACTGCTCCATCACTGAAGAGTTTCAAGAAAAGATTGGACAACC
Source organism: Naja naja (assembly GCA_009733165.1). Classification (NCBI taxonomy): domain Eukaryota; kingdom Metazoa; phylum Chordata; class Lepidosauria; order Squamata; family Elapidae; genus Naja; species Naja naja. The sequence goes on from CM019162.1 coordinate 18,568,180, forward strand.
ATTTTGTCTGAAAAGGTATAAGGGCTATTGGGTTGGACTAGAAGATCTTCAATGTCCCTTCCAGCTCCTGCAGTTCTATGATCAGGCACATCCAGCTTCATCATGCAAAATGTTAATACACTTTATAATGCCTTGGTAAGGCCACACTTGGAATACTGCATCCAGTTTTGGTTGCCACGATGTAAAAAAAAAGACGTTGAGACTCTAGAAAGAGTGCAGAGAAGAGAACGAAAGATGATTAGGGTGCTGGAGGCTAAAATATAGAAAGAACTGGGTATGTCTAGTCTGATGAAAATAAGGACTGGGATGACATGATAGCAGTCTTCCAATATCTCAGGGGTTGCCACAAAGAAGAGGGAGTCAAGCTATTCTCCAAATCATCTGAGGATAAGAAGCAATGGGTGGAAACTAATCAAGGAGAGAAGCAACTTAAAACTAAGGAGAAATTTCCTATAACAATTAGAACAATTAATCAGTGGAACAACTTCCCTCTAGAAGTTGTGAATTCACCACCACTGGAAGTTTTTAAGAAGGGACTGGATAACCATTGTCTGAAGTGGTGTAGGGTTTCCTGCCTAAGCAGGGGGTTGGACTAGAAGACCTCCAAGGTCCCTTCCAACTCTGTTATTCTGACTCAAATATTTCACAATCATTTTTAACATCTTTTTTCTAAAGAGTTTTATTATAAGCATTTCGCCGGCTACAAAGTTGAGATGCTTGAACCATTTTTTTTTTTAAAAAAAGCATTTGGTTTTAATGTATTGATTTCATACAAGCCACTCTATATTTGTCTTCTTATTTTTGGCATCTGTTAATTTGCTTGAGCATCCTGTCCGAACAGAAAGGAGCTATCTCTTACACTTAGTGTAAATAAACCCACCCATGTTTTAAATTCTTGTATGCAGCTGCACTGGGCCAGAATTATCAATGGATCGGATTCACTTCCATATGAATATCCATGCTTGTTTCAAACCCCTTTTTATCTGAGAGGTCAGGTGGTATAATCATTACACAATCAGAAGAAATGTAAATTTTGGTGGGTTTAAGTGTGTTTACCAAAGGCTCCTGCATGATCTGATGCTTTCATCAAAATCACGAAATGAGGATTGCATTACCATAACAATGCGACTTGCTGGTCCTTTTGCATATACAAAATGGATGGAATTTGCATTGCCAAGAGTGTAACTCCCCCACCCGTAGGATGTGTCTAGTGTTCACAATTTGCAAAGAAACCCGCTGTAAAAAAAAATCTAATGAAAAACAACCATACTTATAACAATAGGGTTATAACCCTATTGTAGCTGCATGCACGCCCACACACAATCAAGCATAGAGTTCAGTAAAGAATCAGGACTTCATCTCCTTCTGCAGAATAATTTGCAAGAGGAACACATCTGTATTTGGGGAAATAATCCAAAAGGAATAGTATATTAGAAAAAATGCATGAAAAAATAGTATTGTAAGTTAACTTTTTTTTTTTAAGAAAAAAAGGCATATGTTATTGCAAAGTAAGCATACATTTGCAAATATTAATGGAAGCTTTGGCTTGCAATAAATGTGATGTATCCTCAATTTAAACAAACAAACCAACAAACCAAACCATCTTCTTTTCCAGGAACACTTGCTAGTGAAGAAAATATCATACATAGTTTTAAAATCAACATTTAAACAAGAACAGAATGAAATAAGATGTGCTGCCTCAATGCAGAGCAGATTTATATTAAAACTTTACACATCTACATTGAAAGAAGAAATCAGTATTCTAGGAAACAATTCAAAGGCACACAGATAAAAATGCTTTCACTGTAGTCTGGGATATAAAACAACAACAAAAAATATTCCATATTTTTTCAAAAGTAGTAGAAAGTAGTAGAAAGGACTTTTTAAAAAAGAAAAATCCAGATTGTAGGATGGAATTTACCACTGACATTACACATCATCAAACCTGTTGGCCTTTTCCTCCTTGAGTGCTCATTTATTGAAAATGAAAATAAATGCTTATTATTAATGTTAGCTAATAGATGTGGCCTTGTCCTGGAGCAGTGCACACCACTAACTAATAACACATTTGATGAAGAATTCTAGTGTTATGAAGAGAGAGAGTTGTTTTTTGATCTGTATCATCTGCATATACAGTCATGGTGGGGAAGGAAGGAAGGAAGGAAGGAAGGAAGGAAGGAAGGAAGGAAGGAAGGAAGGAAGGAAGGAAGGAATGAATTTGTCTTCACATTGTTTAAACGTTCATTGGCCAAAGAGTCTATATATTATCAGGGGTGGGATTCAAAATTTTACTACTGGTTCTGTGAGCATGGCTTGGCGGGTGTGGCAGGGGAAGGATACTGTAAAATCTCCAGTCAGAGGTGAGATTTGCCAGTTCTCCAAACTACTCAAAATTTCTGCTACCAGCTCTCCAGAACTGGTCAGAACCTGATGAATGCCACCTCTGTATAGTATTATGGTGGCAATGGATGGATGGATGACCACAAATGATCATCCTTTCGAACAATGATATTTGGCTTTCTTAAGACCCTCCTGCTATTATAGGACTAGCCCTAGGTTCTATAACAAAATAACTGCTCTACTGCCTATGACCAAACATCACTGCAAATTCCCCAATGTCCCTTAATATTGCTTTCATCTCCCATCACCACCCTGGTTCTCCCTCCATGTTGCCTTGTTATTACAATCTCCTGGTGGCAAGGATTTACTTACAAAAGTGCCAGGGGCATGCCGCACATAAACAGATCCAAATGGCCTTTTTTTCCTCTCTGACAACATCTGTTAATCAGTGGAGCACCACCTCCAAAGAACATGAGCTGCCCCTTATGTGTTCGAGAACAAGAGAATAATATCGCAAGAGGGACACTGAGTATCTAATCTGAATCGCTACTTGATTTCAGTCAAATGTTTAATGGGTTAGAGATGGCATTTAAAACCCATTTTCAAAGTAACAAAAAACTGTGAGTTTTTTTGTACATTATGCAACCTTCAGCACCCGCCGAAATAAACGTGACTGAAAACTCACATTAATGTAGCTTTTATTCCAAACAATTGCATAGCTTATTGAAAATTGTTGTGATAAGGACCAGTTGTTATGGTGCTCTTTCTACATCTCCTTTTATTTTCTTTTTTTTTTAATGCTACTCTCTGCTAATGGTGTAGTGTATTGAATCATATGGCTTCTCTGTAGTTTGTGACACCTTTTGCTACTTCTACAAAGACCAAACTTTTTCTTGAAGAAAAGTGGCTTCTAATATGGCAGAAGGGGGAAAAAACGTTAAGCAAATGAGAACTGTTCTACCTAATGAAAATGAAGGCTAACACTTTAATGAAAGTCAATGACATTTGCTAAACAGATTAACTGTCCAAGATAATCCATGGAACAGCTACAAAGCTGATTAATTTCAAATAATTCTTCTGTGAGAAACAGCCTAGGCTGAGATCTTTAAGCAGGTACACTGAGTAATGTCTATGTAACCAGTAGCAAGTCTCTTTTTGTCTAAGTTCCAATTCCTGGATCATCATGTTGCTGTTTTTCTCACATTGATGTTCTTCCTAGGACTTCTTTGCATCTTCTTCTCCCTTTTTGGTAAATTGGGGACAACCTCAAAGCCCAAAGTCCTTCACCATCTCTGGTTACTCTGGATCTCTCTGATGTTCTTTAGCTTCACCGACATGTTTAGATCTTTACCATCCAAAATGATATATTACTTAGTTTGCCAGACATTGCATTTTTCGCCATCTCCAAAACTCAACTCCTTCATTGACTTGCTGCCAGGTCACCAACTCGTGTTTGACATTAAAACCGAATCTTAGCCATTTGTTAACTTATGACTGTTCTATTACTAAATCATAGAAAGGAGAATGGAATAGAATAGAATAGAATAGAATGGAATGGAATGGAATGGAATGGAGTGGAGTGGAGTGAGTGGAGTGGAGTGGAGTGGAATGGGTATAGGTATAGGTATTGGTATAGGAATAAGAATAAAAATAGGAATAGGAATAGGAATAGGAATAGGAATAGGAATAGGAATAGGAATGGAATGGAATGGAATGGAATAGAACAGCAGAGTTGGAAGGGACCTTGGAGGTCTTCTAGTCCAACCCCCTGCTAAGGCCAGAGATAATATACCATTTCAATCCCTTCTTTAAAACTTCCAGTGTTGGAGCATTTACAACTTCTGAAGTCAAGCCATTCTGTTGGTTAACTGTTCTCACTGTCAGCAATTTCTCCTTAGTTCCAGGTTTCTTCTCTCCTTGATAGTTTCCATCCATTGCTTCTTGTCCTGTCGTGAGGAGCTCTGGAGAAGAGCTTGACTCCCTCTTCTTTGTGGCAACCCCTCAGATATTGGAAGACTGTTATCATGTCACCCCTAGTCCTTCTTTTCATTAAACTTCTTTTCATTAAACCCGTTGCGGGGAAGGGCTGAGGAGTTTGGTCAATATCTGTTGGATAAGATCGCTCGAATTCGGGGCGGGTTGTCCTCTGATTTGCAGTGGTCTGAGGAACGGGATACAGGCAGTCTGGCCAGTGTGATCTGGGATGAGTTCGATCGGTCGGCGGTCCCCCGACAACGAACCTATTCTGTCGTGGCCCCTGACCTCTGGAACCAACTTCCCTTGGAGCTCCGCCTGGCCCCTGACCTCCGCACCTTCCGTCATGATTTGAAGACCTGGTTGTTTGACCAATCCGGGTTGTGACCCTCTTGGGTGGGGTGGTTTTATTCTTTTATTCTTTTATTTTGTATTTGTATTCTCTTGGGGCTTGTTTAGTTTAATTTTTTCTTAACTATTTATTGTTGTTGCTGTTTTTAGTTGTGAGCCACCCCGAGCCTTCAGAGATGGGGCGGCATACAAGTCCCATTAATAAATAAATAAATAAATAAATAAATAAATAAATAAATAAATAAACAAACTAGACATACCCAATTCTAGCAACCATTCTTTGCATGTTTTAGCCTTAGATTTATGGCATGGTAGCCTTGTACTAAAAAAATAATGGTCAGTCCCATTTAAGACCTTCTGTTTATTCTCACTAATGATCCAAAATGATTGGATAAATACAGAGGGGCGTGCCAAAGAAGCTCCTGCTGTATCTGAGATTAGTCTCAGCCTTGGCCAAGAGCTGATCCTCTCCAATCCATCTTCATTTTAAGGAAAGATTTGGAGAGCTCTGCCTGTATTTCAAGTGACTCATTTCTTTTATGGAGACAACAACACATGGTTGTGATGATGCACAAAGCTGTGGCACTTCACGAGCTGTTGACTTCCATTTTTCTCTTTTATAAGGTTGTATATAGAGGCCTTTTATATCCAAAGCATTGGTTCTGGACTTTTATGGCTACAGTCCCTCCTCCCCTTCCCACTCCAATCCATTTATGTTTTACAATGTAGGTTGATGTAGTATAAATTAGTAGTAGTGTTCACTGGGGAAAGGACTGAAAAAACACCAGACTAACTTCATTTACCAGAAGGCAGCATATAAAGTAAATGGTGTTTTCCTGAGGTCAGAAAAGGATCTCATTAACTGAACATAGCTCATAAACTTTCTCCCCAGTCCATCAGGAGTGCAAGGCAATAGGGAACTAAACCTTTGGAGTAGCTTAGAATTGTTGCCTTTTTCCGGGTGGAATTACCATGCAGCCCATATTTCTAGCCACTGCCAACGTCTGTTGGTTCATATGAATGAAACCTGAAGAATATGTAGACAGGAGAACTCATGAATGGAAAATAAAGCGACTTTCATGCCATTTCACAATTTCTGAAGAGTCTCCTAAAATCCAGTCTATAGAGATTCTCAATCACACAAGTCATGGTTGACCCAAAAGGCAACTGGTCATTTCAGATGTTGAAAACAACTCCAAAACAGTTTCTGGGCAATGTGGTATATGCAGTACAATGCAGTGAGCTGGGTGCAGATCTGTACATTGGGGAAACAAAACAAAAATGTCATAAATGCACAGGACAACATAGGAGAACAAACACTAGACTAGATTCAGCAGTCCATCTACCTTTAAAAGACACTGGCCACTCTTTTGAAGATGACAAAGTCCATCTTTTGGACAGAGAGGATTGCTGGTTTGAAAGAGGGGTTAAAGAGGCCATCTGTGTCAAAATTGAACAGACCCCTCTCAACAGAGGGGGAGGGACATGACATCATCTATCTCCAGTCTACAACATAATCCTTTCAACAGTTCCAAGAAGGCTCCATACCAGTTTGCACCACTCAGATGACCCTGAGGATACAGATAAACCCCCAAGTAGCCTCAACAACTCTCCAAAAGGATGCAAATGACCAGCTGGCTGCAAGGAGTATAAATCCTACCACTCCCCACCATCTAGTCAGAGCTCAAGAGGCTTCTTGGATGAGAAGCAAATGTCTTCAAAATAAAAAAAAACCAAGGAAGTCCAGTTGCCTCTTGGGGGAAAAAAGCATCTTTGGGACAACCATGACCTGGATGACTGAGAATATCTATAGATATTTCTTCTAAGAAGTTTCTTCAGTTCTAACTGACTGATGGGGCATGGAAGGATTTATATTCTTTCCAGTCATCTGGTCATTAGCACTTTGAGGATTGGTCTTTAACTCTCTGAGAGTCATTGAGGCAACTTGGGGGGTTTATGTGTATCCTCCAAGTAACCTGAATCAGAGTAACAGGTGTGGAACATTATTGGACAGAAACGACTGTCCCCTGATTCATGCAAGTGCATTAGTGCAGATATCAAGAGCTGTCCTTGTTTGGCTGGATGCCAATTAAATATCTTCAGAGATATTTATCTTCTGTCTTTTCAAGATCTTCTGGTCTGCTATCAAACATCTCTCCAATTAAAAAAATATATGTGTGTGTTTAATAAACTTCAGGTGAATTTTACTAACCCACAATCTAGTTCTAATCTATCTCTTGAATCTAGTTCTTTCTAGAAAACAGAAAGCAGGTGTATGGCATGTTCTCGGTGACAATGCCAACCAGGTATAAAATCTTTGAAAATGTTCTTCCTTTGGTTTCTTTTTCCAAAAGATAAATGATCCCAATTCTTTTACCTATTATTTTTAGGTTTTCAAACATATGTCCTACTTAAAATATAATGATCACAACTTGGGTGAGTTGCCTGTGGCCCGTTCCGTACAATGTAGTTTTTAATATAATACTGAATATAGAAATATGACTTCCTGTAATGGGGATATTATAATATAGTCTTAGTTGTTTCCTGTTTTTTTCTGCTTTAGCCAATATGTTGGATGGATGGATGGATGGATGGATGGATGGATGGATGGATGGATGGATGGATGGATGGATGGATGGATGGCATTATGAATGAAAGACATGGCAACTCAGTAAACCCTTCCACATAATGAAGTTACAATCACTTGAAGATGAATTGAATGTATTTAAATAGAGAGCAATTTCTGGAAAACATGAAAGAAACAGCACTAAAAGAAATAAAATAAAAGCCCACAAGAATCTTTTATTTCCAAATAACTGAAATAGAAGAGTCATATTTTGTTTCCACTGGAAAATTAGGTGACAATTTTAACTGAAAAGCACACTTAAACTGAATGTGTAGAGAATACGTAATTTGTACCTCCTCACTCACTGACTAGAAAATGTTCCTTTTGCCCCTAAGAAAGTTTCCATCCTATGGAAGGCTCCCTAAATGGCATCTCACATATTAAATAAATAAAAAAACAATGATATCAACAGAGGAAAATTATATGGTTCTCCAGCTATGATTAAATCTTGCAAATATCCGTTCCAGTCCCAAAATCTGGCGTCTCACATATGAAATGCACATCATTTTACTGTTTCTTTTTCTTGTGCCAGGGGGCATTGTTTTAGTCTCGCTTCTTTTAATTATGCATTTCTACTCTTTTGGTCATCGGCTGTATTATGATCCTGCATTATCTAATCCGTGGCTGAATAGGATTATCTTTCACACGATCCATGATGGATTTTTTTTTTTTTAGTTCAAAGTCAGATGGTCTCAAAATCTTCTCCAGATGATCGTGTTTGCTGATGAAATGTTTAATAAATTTAAATTAAATCCATTTGTATTTGTTTGTTTGTTTATAAGATTATTTTGCTGCCTTTCAAGCCAGGACTGGGAATTGGGGGTTCTCTGAACTGCACAGAATCTTAGCTAGGGCTCTCCCAAACCCCTAGAACCCCAGCAGCCCACCTGAGCTGACCCCACCTCAGGCAATGAGCGCCCTCTTGGTGCCTCAGGGCAACCAGCAAAGGAAAATTTCATCTCTTTCTTTCTTTCTTTCTTTCTTTCTTTCTTTCTTTCTTTCTTTCTTTCTTTCTGTCTGTCTGTCTCTCTTTCTTTCTTTCTTTCTCTCTCTCTCTTTCTTTCTTTCTTTCTTTCTTTCTTTCTTTCTTTCTTTCTTTCTTTCTTTCTTTTATTAAACAAATTTATATAGCTGCCTAACTTACATGTAATTGACTCCAGAGAGCTTACCTTTTTTTTCAAAAAAATATCCACCACATAATAAAGAAACATCTTTCAAAGCAATTTGCTAAACAATCTTCATAATTTACACACAAACACACACACACACACACACACACAGAAATGAGTACATACATATACATACAAACATACATAGATACAAACACAGAGACATACATATACATGCACATACATACACCCACACAACTGTAACATGTAGAAAGACAGAGAAATAACTGCAGACATTTGAATAGGTAATGTAAAAGATGTTATGGAAAATGTAATTTTCTTTCTGATTTGAAGAAAGTGTTTTGCAGCTTGCTTCAAGATCTCTGGGTACTAAACTGTCGTGCTCAGGAGTTGTGATGTTATATATTCAGAGCAAATATATTACAAAATAGAAACTGTCAGATCTGCAGTTTGAGAACTGCCACAGGTTCTTATTTATAAATCAAAGAAGTTAGCCGAATTGCTTTAATACAAAATGTGGCATCTGAAAGGCAGATTAATTCTTTTTCATACTGCAGAAAATCTGTTATGTACAGTATTTTGAAGTTCTAGAAATCTACTGAGATTTAAAACTTGTGAAATGCCCAACGAAAGATGCAAAATCTTACATGATACCCGATATGAGACGAGACCTTATGTAATATCTACATAAAAGTGTTTTGGCTTGATTGTGAATTAGCTAATTGGGAACCAGCTGCAAGACGAAAACATATTTGTTGTGTAAACTCTTACAGCTTGTCTTAATCTCTTGCAATCATGTTCTGTTTGTCAGCAAATGTGTTAAAAGCAAAAAGACTACATATCATTTCCATTCACTAAATTGATAAAAGAATAGTTGCAAATAATTTAACTCTGTAATTGCAAATTTGAGCGGAATGCCGCAGGGAAATTAAGAAGGTTTGACTGGCAAAAATCCAATATTTTGCTAGACTTTAAACAACATTTTGTAATGACTTAAGGCCACAGTTGGGCCAGAATTTTCATTGCTATGAAGTCCACAGTATCAAGTGAAACAGAGGGGCTTCCACAAAGAAGAGGGCGTCAACCTATTTTCCAAAGCACCGCAAGGTAAGAAAAGATACAATGGATGGAAACTAATCAAGGAGAGAACCAACTTAGAACCAAGGAGAAATTTCCTGTCAGTGAGAACAATTAACCAGTGGAATAGAGCCTTGGTGGTGCAGGCTGTTAAACGCCTAGCACTTAAATTCCAGCTGCCTGTAGTTACTGCAGGCTCGAATCCCACCAGGCTCAAGGTTGACTCAGCCTTCCATCCTCTCGGGGTAGGTAAATTGAGGACCCAAGATGTTGGGGGCAATTAGCTGACCTTGTAAAAATGCCGCTTAGTAATAATAAGCAGGCATATACAATGGAAGGAAGGCTATTGCTGAGCGCATTGGGTTGTGCTCCAAAAATTGTAAGCTGCCCTGGGTCTCCGGAGAAGGGCGGCATATAAATATGAATTTAAAAAAAAAGAATAGCTGGCCTCCAGAAGTTGTGGGTGCTCCATCACTGGAGGCTTTTCAGAAGAGACAGGACAGCCACTTGTCTGAAATGGTATCAGGTCTCCTGCTTGAGAAGTGGGTTGGACTAGAAGACCTCTAAGGTCCCTTTGAACTCTCTTATTCTGTTATAATTCTGTTCTGCTATAGAGAACAGATAACAGATAATCAGAGTTGGAAGGGACCTTGTAGGTCATCTAGTCCAACCCCCCCACCCAAGCGGGAGACCCTACACTATTTCTGACAGATGGCAGTCCAATCTCTTCTTGAAAGTCTCCACTGATGGCGCTCCCACAACTTCCGAGGGCAAGGTGTTCCATTGGTTGATTGTTCTCACTGTCAGAAAGTTTCTCCTTATTTCCAGGTTGAATCTCTCCTTGTTCAGTTTCCATCCATTATTCCTTGTCTGGTGCTTTAGAAAATAGCTTGACCCTCTTCCTCTCTCTGTGGTAGCCCCTCAAATATTGGAAGACTGCTATCATGTCTCCCCTAGTCCTTCTCTTTACTAGACTAGCCAAGCCCAGTTCCTGTAACCGTTCTTCATATGTTTTAGTCTCCAGTCCCCTAATCATCCTGGTTGCTCTTCTCTGTACTTTTTCTAGAGTCTCAACAGATGAGATGTTATAGATACTTCATATCAGTAGGTCATGTTACATGTTATTGCTCTAATAACATATAACATGACCTACTGATATGAAGCAGTCTTCATTGACTTTCATTTTTTTGTCTTCTTATCTAGGACATTTGGTGTGGGGAAAGAGAATTCTCAACTGATTGGGCTGGCACTGACCATTACTGCCAGATTAGGAGAGAGGAACCATGTTTCTTTCAGATGTGTTCTTCTCAATTTCATCTCTGATGGCTTCCCAACCATCGTGGTAGGTTAGAAGGATATATTAACGCAGGGGTCCCCAAACTTGGCAACTTTAAGACTTGTGGACTTCAACTCTTCAATTCTGGGAGTTGAAGTCCACAAGTCTTAAAGTTGCCACATTTGGGGACCTCTGTATTAGTGTTTGGGGAGTCACCATGGAGCTGAACAAATAGCAAGCAGCCAAACCAAAGGAGAATAGAGATGGCCTTAAAGCAAACATTAAATAGCAAATGAAATACCAAACCATTCAAAATGAACATTTCTCTATGTAGATACCTACTGATTTAGCCTTGACTTCTGAAGCTTTCTGCTGAGTGCATTCAGGCCATATATAGCATACATGAATATGTATATCTAATAATTGCTAATAGCATGCAATTTCATTACCCCACTTGATTTTATAAGAGTTGATGGATTATACAATTGCTCACCATTCGTACTCTTCAGACTAATTAGCAATTAGAAATAATTCCCATTGGATTAATTGGTTAGATAGCACTTAGAACATAAATCTTCCCCTCCCCCCCTCCCAACTCTAATAACAGTTCTGTCAGACTAAAATGCCAGGTTTTCTTTTCAGACGTAAAGCAATATCAATCAGATTCGCCCACTTTGCAGGTTCTTCTGTGATTAATCACATATTTGTGGAGGATATGTTTTGCTCCTTTAATCTCTCTTTCATTTTAATTATAATTATTTTAGAAAATGATATGAGGCTATTGCATTTTTGCAACACATGTGAGTGTGTATGTACGCAACTTGCAGATGTTATGACAGGCACAAAGCAAAGGTGATTGTATTAAGCATAGGAAATATTCTGAAAATTGGCTACTTTTCTTTCTGCTGTATTGGGAGGAAGTTGAATAAGTAGAAGAAGAGATGAGAGGAGAGAGGGTGGATGGGAAGGGAAGGGAAGGGAAGGGAAGGGAAGGGAAGGGAAGAGAAGAGAAGAGAAGAGAAGAGAAGAGAAGAGAAGAGAAGAGAAGAGAAGAGAAGAGAAGAGAAGAGAAGAGAAGAGAACTGGAAGGGACCTTGGAGGTCTTCTAGTCCAGCCCCCTGCTCAATTGAATTATTGAATGGAATTATTCAACAGTATTATTGTTATCATTTCTCATCTGTGAACTGCTTCTTGTGTTGAGAGCCACAAAGATGTTTTCAAGCACAATATGGATTGGTAATTATTCCATATTCTCAACAACTGACATCTCAATATCACATCTGCCAAATGTGTTTTTTTTAATCTATACTAACCTCAGCTTGGTTGCACCATAAATACTCTTGCCACCAAAATCTCAAGTCTTCACTTCTTATTTATTTATTTATTTGCATCCCACCTTTATTAGTTTTATAATTAAAGGTAGCAAATATATCCAGCACACCTTCTTCCTCCTCTTTTCCCCATAACAGTTCTGTTGTTTTTAATTTACCCTTTCAATTCCCTTTAAAACACCTTCCAAAATTAATATCAAACCACCTGCAGAAGCTCTTAACTTATAAGCCTCTTTTTTAATTTTTACTTTCACAATTATCTTATGTCTCTCTTCATATTTCAAGAACCAAAATAATCAAAAGAGAGATAATAGGCAACCTTGGCTTTTTTTCTTTTTATAACTCACATAGCTTTGTTAAATCTCCATCAACAATAATTTGTGCTCTCTGTAAAGTATAAATCTATTTTACCTGTTTTTTACAATTCTCTCCAAAATTCCTATCTTCCATAACTTTAAATAAGGAAGCACAGTTCATATGTGAGCACATAGGCAAGGACTCCTTGGGGTCCCGTCGGCTGGCCAGTGCCGGCTGGCGGTCCCCCGACAATGAGCCTATTCTATCGAGGCCCCGGACCTCTGGAACCAACTTCCCCTGGAGCTCCGTCTGGCCCCTGACCTCCACACCTTCCCTCATGATCTGAAGACTTGGTTGTTTAACCAATCCGGGTTGTGATCTTTTTGGGGTGGGATGGTTTTATTTGTTGTATTTTTGTAATTGTATTGGGGCTTATCTAGTTTAATCTGTTTTTAATTATTTGTTGTTGTTGTTATTTTTATCTGTGAGCCACCCCGAGTCTTCGGAGATGGGGCGGCATAGAAGTCCCATTAATAAATAAATAAATAAATAAATAAATAAATAAATAAATAAATATTGTCAAAGGCCTTCTCTACATCTTAGAAAATCAACCCTGCTTGATCTTTATCAGGTCATTCTTAATATCCTGAAATGTCCAACACAATTCTAATATCATCTTTTAGGCAGGACCCCACAACTGATCTAATGAATAAAATCTTGCAAAATTATTTTTTTTAATCTACCAGCTTGAATGATCGTGAACAATTTGTAGTCATTATTTTTTAATGTTAGGAAGGGTTTTTTTAAGAGTAAAGAACAGTTCATCATGGAGAAAATCTATTTATGCGCTCACTATGAGTTGACGATGATTTGATAACATGTACTCAAGGTGGATAAAATAAATTCAAAAAGGACAATGATATTCACTCTTAGGGGCAGCCATCTTCTCTAAATAGTGGTGGTGTAGTGGTTAGAATACGGTTACTGCAGGCTAACTGCCCACTGCCAGAAGTTCGATCTTAACCAACTCAAGCATTCCAAGGTGGGTAAAATGAGGACCCAGCATACTGACTTTGTAAACTGCTTGTAAAGCACTATGGAGCGGTATATAAGTCTAAGTGCTGTTGCTATTCCACAGACCATGTAGGTTCTGCTATTATTCTTCATAATGACTACTTCTGTACAATCCAACTAGGACATTTATAAAAACCCAAGAATGTGATCCTTCTGATTCCACATTAACTGATACACTCTTACTGTTTTGTACGGTAACCAGTCATGCTATATTTCACACTCAGCTGTAGCTTAGGCATTAGTTAAATTTCACACTTTCCAACTGGCAAGTACATTAACTAAATTTCACACTTCGACTGTTAACATATAGCATGTTTTTTTTTCCCCATCCAAACCTCACTTTTAAAATTGCATTGTGAGGGCCAGAGTGAAATTCAATTGTAGGTGCTAAAAGCAGAGAATTAAGTGCATCCCTTCCTTTCTGAGTGAGCTGCACGTTGCCTTGGTTGACACATTGAATTATTTCTCTTCCAAGAAGCCTTGCAGGTTTCTTACTGAGTGGCATCTGGAATATCTTTCTAGGGATATCTACAGGAGGCCCTTGCTGCTTGAACTTCAGCAAATAGCCAAGATACATTTTCCTTTCTTGACCGTTTCCTACAAGCTTTCTGATGATCATTTTCTCAGTAGATTCCACAGCAAGACGGGGAACATCTGAAGGGCCAATGCAAAGTTGCTACTGTTGTCACTCCTTTAATGCCGTGTTTCAATATCAGGAATTCATTTATTGCAGGAAACACAGATGCTTGTTAATGTCTTTATTTTTATTTATTGAATTTCTCCAGCCCGCCCCCCCCATTTCAGAAAAGGATGGTGAAGAATCACAAAATCCATTAAAAACCAAGTAGGCTTTTTAAAAATTAATAACATTATTAGAAAGTAGAAAAACAAACAAACCCAAGCATAACCAATACATTAAAAAACATTATATACTTCAATAAGAAATAGCATAAATTAGTGTAAGAGATGACAGGCCGGAAGGGCAAAGCTGTAGTAAGTCATTAGCACAGCCACAAGAAATCTAAGTCCAGCTCACCTTGAATGATTTTCTTATCTCTCACTTATTTTCCTTTACCGTTAGTTGGTCAGATTCTTGTAGTGTGCTTAAGCTTGCAATAAATCTTTATACTCATTTGAACTGTCTGAAATCTCCTGATTTCTCCAATGCTTGACATTAAGGATTGTTGTAATATATAATCCAATAACAATAAATAGAAATTGCGCAATTCCCCCTTTTGAACTCAAGGTGCTGAATTCAGTAAAAGGTGAAAATAATATTATTTTTCCTACCAGATCTCTTAATTGCAATAATGCAATAAAATCCAATTGTAGAACTGTGCAAAAAAACAACAACAACTAGAATGCATAAATATCATAATTGCAAATCTTCAATGGAGATAGGCAAAACTATTTTTTATTAAATAATAATTAATATTCACGTTAAATAGAAGTTACCATCCTATTATTATGGTTAGTTGTCATTTTAGGTATTTGCTAATGGTGTGAAGATAACTGTAAGGGACTGTTCTAAAGAAATTACCTTTTTTTTATTTTAGCATCTAAATGACAATAAGGTGGGATAAGATTCATAAATGGCCATTGGGTATTTTAGTAATATTTACTGACAGTGATGTAGAAGTTAAACTGTGTGAAGTTTTTTCCCCCGATCTCTTAGCTATTTCATTTAGGAAAGCGCATGACCTAATTAAGATAAAAGGGATAACGCAACCCCCCAAATTGTTATTCTGGAAAATAAAGAGCACTATTTAAGTGGGACTTTAATTTTCATCATTAAATATTTTGAACGGCTTGCTATATAAAGTTGCGTTTTTATTTGAAATGAGATTTCAAATATGTGCACTATGACATTTTCCAGAGCTTTATAATTAGGAAGAAATTAGTGTTAATGAAAGATTTAATATTATTTATTGTGGGGAACAAAAATTAAAATGCTTTCCTACAGGGCTTTAATTACCATTAGGCTTCCTTTTCCAGTTCAGTGGATAATATGAGTGTTGTAGAATAAGAATTTCTTCCTAGCCCTCTAAAGGATTTAAACAATAGATACATGTATGCTCCTAATGCAGCAATTTGCTGAGGAGACACATAATCTAAGACACATAGAGTGTCCTCAGCTGTTTATTGGGAGGTGAGTGTATGGGTCATTTCCATACATTTATTTGAATATACAAAACTCTGTGGTTCTGAATGCATTGAGACTTTTGCTTTGATGAGAACAGAATCTTTGTAGCTCAGGATTGAACTGTGGGGTTCTTGGTGCTCTCTGAGCTTGGTCATATATGTATTTTTGCAGATGTTTTATTACCAAACTAGGTAACATTTATTATTATTATTATTTATTTATTTATTTATTTATTTATTTATTTATTTATTTAGACTTGTATGCTGCCCTTCTCCCAAAGGACTCAGGGTGGCGAACATACAAAAAAGCATATACAATAAAAATAATTAAATAAAAACAAGTCCAAGTTACAAAAACAGCTAAAAACGATAAAATTACAGAATAAACAAACTATTAAGACATCATTAGTGCTAGTAGCCTTTTTTGTAGGGCATCCTCCCCTAGGCACTTTTGATGGGAATACTGTCTTAGGGTGCAAGAAAACCACCAAACTCAGAGAGCAGCAACGATTCCCACACTTCTGCTTTGATCCTGGACCTATTTCCTTACCATTGTGGTGTAGAGATTGGTATCAAAAGTCAAGAAATGCTAGCGAGAAGTCTGTGGAGATTCTCAGTCATCCGAGACATAATTGTTGCCAAAGTGCTTTTTCAAAAGGCAACTGGAACCTTCTAGCAAGAAGGTGAGCAGGCTCTGGTCCATTCAGCCACCCTGATCAACTGATTAGTGTCATGGAAATTTAGATTGGTAGAAGGGTGAGCAACTATGGGCCCTTTACGACCTGTGGACTTCAACTCCCAGAATTCATGGCTGGTTCACGAATTCTGGGAGTTGAAGTTCACCAGGCATAAAAGGGACATGGTTGCCGACCCATGGATTAGTAGTTTCTGTTGCTGTTATTGGTAGAACTAGAACCTCAATTCAACTTGTCCCTCTAGTTTGCCCTGGATGACTCTAAAGGAAGGAAGCCTAACCCTAATCCTAACACAGTCAAAGTTGCAATGGAGCTACCTGAATAATACCTTACAAGCCAGATTTGGAGTTTCAATGCCTTTCAGTGGTGGGATTCTACCGGTTCTGTGGGCTTGGCTTGGTGGGTGTGCTGTGGCTTGGTGGGCGTGGCTTGGTAGGCATGGCAGAGAAAGGATACTGTAAAATCCCCATTCCCATCCCATTCCTGGGGGAAGATTACTGCAAAATCCTATTCCTCCCCACCCCACTAACCTGCTTTCCAGCTCCATTCTCTTATGCAGGGCAACCAAAGAAGACCCAGCCAATCAGCTGGGACTCAGTGGGAGGCAGAGTATGGATGGGGGCAGGACCATTCAGAGATGGTATTGGCCAGTTCTCTGAACTACTCAAAATTTCTGCCATCGGTTCTCCAGAACTGGTCAGAACCTGCTGAATACCACCTCTGCTGTGTAGCAATTTGCAGCATCCCCCATTCACATGACCATGCTTTATGAGGGTTTTTTTCCAAAAAAAACAGCATTTATTTTTAGTTTTCAACAAAACATTATGGGTTCCCTTAATGACCATCCTGAAAAAGACCATTCAAATCAGGTCAATCACATGTCTAAATTTAATTCATAAATTTAATTCTGATTGCCATCTGGTGGTATCCCATTTCTTCATCAAGGCTCATCGTCTGCTTCTTCCTTATAAGCAAAGGAACCAGGCACAACACCTGGTTTTACAACCCAACTCTCTTTTGAGGGGTATAATGGTACGTAGTACAAAGGATACTTTCACCTCTCTGTGCCGCCTCCTCTTTCTTTCCCCTGAATGTCTAATGAGACAACCTGGTGTGAAAGGATCCAATGGGTGTTTAATGGGACTTCAGTGGGGAAAATAAAACAGCAGATGGTTTCCTGTTGTTCTGCTTCATAAAGCAAGTAAAAGGCACACTGATCTCTGCACAATTTCCTGAACCAAAATGAAATTACAAAACATGGCCTTTTTATAGAGAAGTTCAGCTTAACCAAATGTTCTCAATAGCATCGTTGGTCAATTGAGAAACATCTAAAGTACATTTTTGATGGTGCTATGGCTGTTTACATGCTTGTACTGGATACACATCCAGATTAGATTTTGACAATATTCTCTAGCAGAGATTGTTTGAGATAATAAGGTGCCAAAATCAGTCTTTTCAAGAGTTTCCTGTCCTTTCCAAAGTCTCAGAAGGTGGTGAGAGGTGCAGTGGCTCAGTGGCTTAATGATGCTGGAGGTGGTGTCAGCTGCAGCAGTTCGAGTCCTAGTACTGTGTGGCAGGGTGAGCTCCCATCACTCGCCTCAGCTTCTGTCCACCTCACAGTTCAAAAGTGTGTTCTATGGGAATAGATAAACAAGTACCACTTCAGTGGGGAGACAAGTTGGTGATCTGTGCAGGCAGTCATATTGCTGATGGCCCTGAATTTTCCTGGTTGCGGTGCCCACTTGCAACTCAGCTCCGGGAAGGGTGGGGGCCATGGTGACACTACAGGTCTTTCTCTCTGGTGTGAAGGCACTTCCTGTGGCACACCTTGAGAAGTGTGTGATCGTGTCCTATAACAGGGCTGGTACCTTGGCAAACCAAACTACTACTCTGCAATAGTATTGTGGGCTCCTGTCTACTGGAATGCCACCATACACTAATAATAATGAGGTGGTGGATTCTCCTTCATTAAATTTACCTGAACAGAAGCTTGCTGGCCATAGGTGAGAAGCTCTAATAGCACATTTCTCTCTTGGTTGAGAGATTGACCTAGGTCAAGGGTGTCAAACTCAATTTCACTGAGGCTCACATCAGGGTTGTGGTTGACCTTGGGAGGCTGGGTGGTCGCAGTGAACTGGATGGTCGTGGCCAAGGTGGTTGTGGCCAGCTCAACGTTACTTGCATTGAAGGGCACCTGTGGTGGCCCAGGTGGGGCTGGGGGGATCCATTGTCTCCAGCGCACACCCAGGGGGCAGCAGCGGCCCCTCACTGACTCTAGGGTGGCCCCATGGCTCTAAGGCTGACCACGTTCTGGCCCAGATAGCCCCCATTAAGCTTTAGATCAGTACCTGGCCAACCTGGACCAGGGCTAAGGCACCGGGGGCTGGTCCTTCACTATTTCCAGGGAACCAGATCTAACCACATCATGGGCCAGATAATCTGGCCCCCAGGCCTTGAGTTTGACACCCTTGGTCTAGGTCAAGGGTCTTCAAACTTGGCAACTTTAAGACTTGTGGACTTCAACTCCCAGAATTCCTGAACTAACATGACTGGAGGAGGAATTCTGGGAGTTGAAGTCCACAAGTCTTAAAGCTGTCAAGTTTGAAGACCACTGGAATAGATAAAGAGAGGTAGAAGAGAGAGAGAAGAGAGAGAGAGAGATAGACAGATAAAGAGAGGTAGAATAGAAAGAGATATAATAGATAGCTAGATAGCTAGATAGCTAGATGGATAGATAGCTAGATGGATAGATAGATAGATAGATAGATAGATAGATAGATAGATAGATAGATGGATAGATAGCTAGATGGATAGATAGATAGATAGATAGATAGATAGATAGATAGATAGATAGATAGATAGAATGAATGAATAGAGCAAGGGTCTTCAAACTTGGCAAGTTTAAGACTTGTAGACTGCAGTGGGAGTTGAAGTCCACAAGTCTTAAAGCTGTCAAGTTTGAAGACCCCTGCTCTAGGTGATATCCAAGATCCCTTTCATATCTTACATTCTATGAATGTGCATGTCAGGTTATCATCAGTCTAAGATGCTTTCCCATACTTTCTTATAATGGCCTGTTCCATCAGTGTCCTTTTTACATTCCTACAAAAGAAATATCTAATTGGAAATGCATCTGGCGGGTGTGGGGGAAACGGAGCAATCTCTATGGGATGATGTGAGTGGAAAATGATTGTATAATTTTACTTCTTTCGTGCAGAATCTTAAAAGAGAATTGACAAGAGCAAAGAAGATGAGATGCATACATTTGTCAAGATAAAAAATTGAAGCTTCAGTAATAAGTACCAATCCTTGGTACATAATGATTGCAAAGTCAAATACTTAAGACCAGCTGTCCCATAATCTTTATTACATATGCTACTGAATTTCAAATTTATAAAGCTTTTACATCAATTCCCTGGTGCAATATCACCTTTTGATGGCTTTCGTCATATTTGCATGTGTGGCTTTTACTAGATTACCCTGGAAGCTGATAAGTGTATGTGTGCGTAATGCATTCCGGTGATAATAACCACAGTTCCAATTATTTTTTTGCATAATAAACGATGCTATGAGGCAACCATCTTTCAAAACTTTTGTGGGAAAGTTGAATGCACATTTTAGGAAACATATTGCTTTGTATCCTCCAAGGGAAAACAACTCTAAACTCTGCAATGACAATGAAACAAACAGAATGAAATTCACATTTGTTTCAGGTAGGACAGACTGTTTTCCCTCATTATTCATCACTTGATTTTTCAGTTTGATGTACAGTTTTCAGCTAATACTTGAATGGTGAACAGGCTGGATCCCAAGCTCTTCAGAAAAGCTGAAAGAACGGAATATATCCCATTTGGGGATGTTTAAGATAAAGTTACCTAGCCAGAGGTCCCAGGCCTTTGGGGCTCCTGGAAATCCTGAATGTGGCCCCTGAAAGACTGTGGTTTCTGCTGCAGTAGAAGCAGAAAGTTATGAAAGATAGAAAATGCCTATGGAGATTCTCAGTCATCCAGATCATGATTGTCCCAAAAGTGCTTTGAAAACAACAACTACAACTACAACTACTGTTATGTATGCAGGTTTGAATGTCATCGGTTAAGTTTGAACTGTTCTTGTAAAATGTCAGAAATGTTTGGTTTAAAAAGTGCGGGAAAATCCTGCACTCTGATTGGCTGGCAACTGCGGCTCCTGGCTATAAGTAGCAGCGCAGTCCAGCCAAATCGGGCCTGTTATGAGCTGTAGTCACTAATAAACTCTTCACTGAAGCACTCCGCATCTGACTCTTCATGCAAATCTAACAACTACAACTACAACTACAACTGAGAGTGCTAACGTCCAGATGACTGCAACAGTGGTGGGATTCAAAAATTTATACTATTGATTCTGTGGGTGTGGTTTGGTGGGCATGGCAGGGGAAGGATACTGCAAAATCACCATTCCCACCCCACTCCTGGGGGGAAAGTTACTGCAAAATCCCCATTCCCTCCCCATCCCACTAACCTGCTTTCCAGTTCCGTTCTCCTGTGCAGGACAACAAAAGTAGACCCAGCCAATCAGCTGGGACTTGGGAGGCAGAGAAGAGATGGGGACAGGGACAGTCAGAGGTGGTATTTGCTGGTTCTCTGAACTACTCAAAATTTCCGCTACTGGTTCTCCAGAGCTGGTCAGAACCTGCTGGATACCACCTCTGCACTGCAAGGAATATAAATCACTCCATCCTCCAACATTCAATCAGAACAGAAGAACCTTCTTGGATGAGAAGCGAAGTGTCTTCAAGGAAAAAACAAAGATAGTCCAGTTGCCTCTTGAAAAAGCCCCTTTGGGACTACTTCATGGAAAGTTGGTGTGCTACTAAGAGGCACATAGAGCTAAACGAATCTGAGAAGTATTATGGTTGCTGCTAAGCCAAAGCCTCAGGTTGCCTTGGTTGTATCCCAAAAATTGTAAGCCACCCTGAGTCTTCAGAGAAGGGCGGCATATAAATGTAATTAAAAAAAAATAAACCCTGGTTGAAACCATTAGATAAATTGATGCTTGCCAGGCAGAGAGCTCTTTCCATTTGTGCTCATGCTGCCTGCTCACATTTTCATTATTGTAATGTAAAGACAACACATGTGTCTTTCTTGCCATTCTACTGCTGCATAGCCAGGAGTAATAGCCCAATAAGCAGCCATTGGGTCCAACACATACCAGTTCAGAATGATTTTTTTTTTTGCTTATTGAGACAAGTTGATTTGCATCCGAGTTTCAGTTAATTAAAGGTAATTGGTGAGCTGGCAAGCACAACCAATCCAATAATTACATTCCAAAGATATTGGGCCCACTTGATGTAAGAGGGTAAGTAAGGAATGGAAAATAATTCCTGCAAGGATCTAGAAGGGACAGAGAAGCAGGTACAGGGGACATTGGTGGTGAAACCTTTTAGAGGGAGGAATAAATCAAGGGCCCACGCAGTAGAAGGGATGGGAAGGCATTACATTGTTCAGCAGGTCTTATTTTCTGAAATTAAAAAAGGCTCACACACAAAACTGGCATTCTGTTCAATAGATTTTGTTTTCTTCCATCTGGAAAAGCCGTGCGGTGCATTGTAGGGTATTTCTAGCAGCCTTTCAGGAGAGGGTTATGTTGAATTCCAGATGGAGGGAAAGAGGGAATGAGAAAGAGGGAATGAGAGACAGAGAGAATGAGAGGGGGGGGACAATGAAAGAGAAAGAAGGATAAAGAGAGAATGAGAGAGAGAGAATGAAAGAGAGAAGGAGAGGGAGAAAGAGAGGGGGAGAGAGAGAATGACAGAGAAAGAGAGAAAGAGACAGAGAGACAGAGAGAGAGGGAGAGGGAACAAATTCTAATGACAAGTTTCTATCTTTTGGGAACCTAAAATAACATTCCAGAGATATTTGGCTTGGGTTTGGTGGTGTTCAAAAATAATAATAATAATTTTCAAACTGATGAAAAAAGACACTGGCCAGAGGGAGGATAAGTGAATTGCCTTTATTCCCATTGAGATGGGTGAAACTAAGATGCAATAAAGTTTTTTTGCTGGTGTTATGGAAGGTGTTAAGTTTGCATGTAGACTCAGACGCGAAGAGCTTCAGTGAAGAGTTTATTAAGTGACGACAGCTCGAATGGACCCGACTTGGCTGGGCTACGGCTGCTTCTTATAGCCAGCAGCCGTAGTTGCCAGCCAATCAGAGTGCAGGGTTTTCCCGCACTTTTTAAACCAATCCTATTTGACATTTTACAAGAACAATTCAAACTAAGCCAATGACATTCAACCTACATACATAACAGAAGGGGGTTGCCATTGGAAATCTTCAGGGTGGTGGTGGGAATGACGAAGAGGAGGTATTATTTCCCATCTCCTCCCAGTATTAACCAAGGATACCATTACTATTTTACAAGGTCAGCCATGGTTTACTTAGTAGCACTTTCTTCTGTGCTTGTTTTATAACAGAAGCAGCCAACTACTGTAAAACAAGGAATTATTTCATAGCCTATCTTTAAAACACTAAGCCAAATTTGAAATCTATCCACCCCTTGCAAATGCAGGCTGTTTTTGCAAATACAGTAACTTGGTTAGTTAACTAACCTAGCTTTTTTGGGGTGCATAGTCAAATAACAGAAACTTACCCAAAATGAGCCAGTTTAGCACAATGCATTGAACACACACACAACTCTAACCATGATAAACACTTACAAGGTTAGCATGTGTGAATGCATTTCCCCAAGGCTCTAAGTGACCCGGTTCAAGGTCCATCATATCCATCACATCCTGCACAAAATTATGCAAACCCCAGTCTAATTTTGTTCCCCTAGCCATGACAATACACAACCCTAACAAAAACACTGAATGCTACATTAATTTCAAAATACTAAACCCAAGCAGGCACAGAACACTTTTGTGTTGGGTGTTGTTTCCCTCTGTGTTTATTTAATGGAGCTTTTAGCTGCATCGGTGAATTATTTCTTAAACTGTTTTTTTAAGTACCTAGGATGTATTATTGTTTTAATGCACTTCATGGGACATTGAATAACACATACTTACATTATTTTACTAATGTTAAGCTAGTGTTCCTGCAGGATTCGGCATCAGATAGCATGCAAATTTCCATGAACATGATCACCAAGCATGCTTTTCAGTTGGCTGAGTGTTTGTGCTATTAAATTCTAGTGAAATAGAAAAATAGGATAGGTGGGTGATGTTAACCTCTAAGAGCCATTCACACACACAAAACTCGTTCTGAATTGTGTCGGAGTTGTGGCTTTCATATAACCTTTCTTCAAAAGCGATGCTTAAAAATGTAGGAAGTCCTTGGCTGATGGAGAACTATCGATAAAGTCCTACAAACAATATAGGGTTTGAAAAGTTTTAAGACTGAGAGAATAAGAAAAAGAAGGGTTTGTTTTGGGTTAAGCACTAAAGAAAAATCCAATAAAGCAAGACATATAAGAAAGATACAATTACACCGATCTTACACATTACCTTCCTCCTTGACCTACTAGGGGTAAAATACATTTCATTGGTAATATTTATGTGTTTTGTATTAACTCTTTGGCTATGGCTCATGGCAACTCCTGTGTATTTCCATGAAAGATTTTCAAATAATTATGAAGAACATTTTAAAAAGTCAAAAAGTTGTCTCACCCACCCCAGACTGATAGATTATAAATTTCATAGATTATAAACTGATAATCTATTAAATAGTGCTTTAACTATCTTTCTGGGGGGTGGGAAGCCAGGGGTATGATTGCAAGAGATTGCAAAACCCTTCTTCCCAGTGGACATTAAGACAAATGTCTGGAAAATGTTGCTCAATTAGAATAGTCATAGCACATTGTTGGTTACAATCAAGATCAAGTGAGGTACTAATACCACGCTATAAAGCCTTAGTAAGGTCATACCTAGAGCACTGCATCCAGTTTTGGTCACCACACTATAAAGAAGATGTTGAGACTCTAGAAAAAGTGCAGAGAAGAGCAACCAGGATGATGAGGGGACTGGAGATTAAGTGGCATTTTTACAAAGTCAGCTTATGGCTCCCAACAATCTTGGGTCCTCTATTACCTAAAGAGGATGGAAGGCTGAGTCAGGATTGAGCCTGATGGGATTCGAGCCTGTAGTAATTGCAGGCAGCTGGAGCTAAGTGCTAGGTGTTTATCAGCCTGCACCACCAAGGCTCAGTTGTGGATGTTCCATTACTGGAAGTTTTTAAGAAGATATTGGATAACCATTTGTCTGGAATGATATAGAGTCTTGAGCCGGGGGCTGGACTAGAACACCTCCAAGGCAGAGGTAGTATTCAGCAGGTTCTGACCAGTTCTGGAGAACCGGTAGCGGAAATTTTGAGTAGTTCCGAGAACCGGCAAATACCACCTCTGACTGACCATGTCCCCATCTCTTCTCTGCCTCCTATTGAGTTCCAGCTGATTGTCTGGGTCTTCTTGTGTTGCCCTGCACAGGAGAACGGAGCTGGAAAGCAGGTGAGTGGGGTGGGGAGGGAATGGAGATGTTACAGTGTCCTTCCCCCAGGAGTGGGATGGGAATGGAGATTTTGCAGTATCCTTCCCCTGCCATGCCCACCAAGCCATGCCCACAGAACCAGTAGTTAAAAAAAAAAATTGAATCCCACCATTGCTGAAACGTCACTTCCAACTCTGTTATTCTCTTAGAATTGGGCAATAGGTGGATCGAAACTGGTTTGGCCTCACAGAGAATGCTAAAGTAGATAATTCCTTGAATCTGAACCAGACCCAGCATTCTTTTTAGATTTCTTTTGTGCCATATAGGCTAAAACTCCAGTTCCAAGGATTTTTGATAGCACAACTGAGATTCAAGGTACTAGTGATGACATACAAAGTCCTACATGGCTTGGGTTTGGGGTACTTGCGGAATGTCTTCTGCCGGCATCACACTCCAATCACCCTGCACGCTCCCACAGACAGGGCCTCCTTGGGGTGCCGTCGGCTAGACGTTGTCAGCCGGCGGTGCCCAGGGGTAGGGCCTTCTCTGTGGGAGCACCCACCCTGTGGAACCAGCTCCCCTTGGGTCTTTGTTTGGCCCCTGATCTCCACTCCTTCTGCCGTGACCTGAAGACCTGGCTGTTTCAGCAGGCCAGCCTGGACTGAAATAAAGGGGTGGGGGTGGGCTTTTTAAAGTAATTTTAACTTAATTTTATTAGTTTGACTATTAGGCTTGTGTTATTTAATTACTTTTAATTAACTTATTGTATTGTGTTTTTATACGGTGAGCCACCCTGAGTCCTCAGGGAGAGAGGGTGGCATACAAGTCTAATAAATTATTATTATTATTATCGTGTCTGATGTATCTTCCAAAATACTTTCTCACAATTCTCTCTGTCTGTGTGTGTGTGTTTTTTTTCGCTTCCAGCTTGTGGAATGGTGACAATCACCAATGTTTAAATCACCAATCTGATACCTTTCAGATGTAGTAAAAAAAAACAATATTCCACAATCCATGCCAGTCTCCACTATATCTGTTTTTGTAATGGGGAGCGTTAGTTAAACTATGAGAGGTATCTTGCAATTGACTTCTTGTTGTGATGAGAAAAGATGGGTACAATCCAATCTTTCTTACAGAATTAATCATCTTGATCATTCATGACCCATTCTTTTCTGATAAGAGATTTATGTAGCAATCAGAAGCCGATGAGCATTAGCAGTAATGAGTCCATTTCATTATAAATCAGCACATTAAAATGCAGGCGTGCAATTCTGCAGAAGCTAAAGTAATAGTTGGAGATACTTGTTCCTTGACTTCCTTCCACCCTTTGTGTTTCCTCTCTTCAAATAGTTCTTCTAGCAAGAATATCCTTTTCTGCTTCCAAAGAAGGGTTGGCAAATTTAAGAAAAGGCCAGTGAGCCACTGTTGGTTGCCTGCAAGAAAAAAAAACGGCAGGATAGGTTTGGTTTTGTAGTGAACCAATCTCTCCTTTTGAAAGAAAGTGACATTCTGAGAAAAACACATACAGTATATAATTGTTGGAGCATTGAGGAAGAACACAGAGATTTTCTACTTCTCCAGAAATGGCAGATGTCAAGAAAGCATCAGTGGCAATCCCTTTCTAGGCTCTGTAAAAGAGTGTTCTGAAATTGCTGCTTAGTTACATGAGACGTCAGTTGGAAAATAGCTGACAAGCAAGACCAAGGTCTACCATTCCTAAAGCCTCATAAGGCAATGTCCATTTTAGGACAGAATATCGTAAGTGTCCTTTAGGAGCTTATTTGTATGTAGGGGAGGGAGGAAAGTAAATAGGGAGATCAGAGGGAGGGAGGGGGATGCAGAGAGATGATAGAGAGAGAGAGTTAGTTGATAGATAGATAGAGACAGATGTTGGATGGATAGATGATAGATAGATAGATAGATAGATAGATAGATAGATAGATAGATAGATAGATAGATAGAAAAAGATAGATGGATGATAGACAGACAGACAGACAGATGATAGAGACAGATGATGGATGGATGGATAGATAGATAGATAGATAGATAGATAGATAGAGATTGATAGATTGGTAGATTGATAGACGGATACACAGACAGACAGACAGAGATGATAGAGACAGATGATGGGTGGATGGATGATAGATATACTGTAGATGATGATAGATAGATAGATAGATAGATAGATAGATAGATAGATAGATAGATGAGAGAGAGAGAGATCAGAGGGAGGGAGGGGGAAGAGAGAGGGAGAGATAAAGAGGCAGAGACAGAGAGAGAGAAAGAGAGAGAGAAGAAAGAAAGAAAGAGAAAGAAAGAAAGAAAGAAAGAAAGAAAGAGGGAAGTTTGGTTTCAATTAACCAGCCCTGTTGACAAACATTTACTAACATTTTGTCTCCTCTCGTGGCACCCGTTTAAGAAAAAATCACAATGATCCTTGTGACATTTTAAAGATGAATCCAGTCATTATGAGCTTTTCTGCGGAGCTTTGAATACAGCCAAAAAATTTTCACTTTGCCCTCAGTATTTACTCCGACTCGCTCAGAATGACTGCAGCTGGGTTATCAGTCTGGGTCCAGCTATCAACTGTTCACGGCCCTCTTTGTGGTGATTCATGGGCCCATTTTAAACTCATAATAGCCATCCAAGGTTTTTCTCATGTTCTCTTGTTGGTGTTGCCGTATAGTTTCCTTTTCTTGTATGACAAAATGTAGCACAGAAACTCAAAGTCCTGGGGGAGGGATAATTCCATTTTTTTCTCTCTCCACCTCTCTACATAAAGTAAAACATTTCTTTTGTGATACTGAAAGGAGATTCACTGCAGTTTGCTTTTATTTCACAAAATAGCATGAAAACAGAACTCTGTGGTACAACATCATTCTTCTCCCTCCATTCAGACAACTTCACCACATCCACTTTCTTTATATTCCCTTTCCATTCATTCTGTCGGGAAATTGATCTACCTCAACACTATATATATATATATATATATATATATATATATATATATATATATATA
>CM019162.1:18628781-18699290 GCA_009733165.1 Naja naja
CTCTTCCCATGTTTGTGCTCCAGAAATGACAAGGTAGCAGAGGAAGTCTGGGCCAAACATTTCAACCATGTACTAATTCCAATGGAGCTCCTGCCAAACATTCGTAAGGGTGCCTTAAATAAGCTGCAGTCACATCAAAGATAGGGATCTGCCAGTTCAAAAAGAAACTTTAAAAACGTCCTCTCCAACAAATCAATAAGCGTCCCTTGGCCAATTGCTCAGGCATTCTAGGTGTGGACATAAGCCGTTTGATATCTTGCCGGCCTTCTATTCTTCAGGGAAGGAAGATAATCATTGTTCCTTTTTTATCTTCCTTTGGTAGTTCTACCTCAGAGCCATCTTAAAAGTTTACAGAAAGCAGCTGAAGTTTTCCAGTTGCATTAGAACCAGAGGTGGTATTTTGCAGGTTCTGACCAGTTCTGGAGAACAGGTAGCAGAAAATTTGAGTAGTTTGGACAACTGGCAAATACTGACTGGAGATTTTACAGTATCTGTCCCCTCCATGCCCACCAAATCACACCCACAGAACCGGTAGTAAAAAAAATTGAATCCCACCACTGATTAGAACATAGGAGACTTTATACTATTCCAGACAAATGGGCTGTCCAGTCTCTTCTTAAAAACTTCCAGTGATGGAACACCTACAATTTATGAAGACAAGCCATTCCACTGGTTTATGCAGTAGTTGCGACTTGACTACTGCAACGCTCTCTATTTAGGACTGCCCTTGCATACCATCCGGAGGTTGCAGCTGGTGCAGAATGCAGCCGCACGGGTGGTGATGGGAGTTACCCGATTCTCCCATATTACCCCCTCCTGCGCTGCCTTGGTTGCCGGTTGCACTCCGGGTGAGATTCAAGGTTTTGGCTTTAACATTCAAAGTCCTACACGACATGGGTCCACAATATTTAAGGGAGCGGCTCCTGCCGATATTGAGTGCCAACTGCCCTGTACGGGCACATAGGCAAGGACTCCTCGGGGTCCCATCGGCAAGTCAGTGTCGGCTGGCGGTCCCCCGGTGACGAGCCTATTCTGTAGCAGTCCCCGACTTATGGAACGAACTGCCTCTGGACCTCCGTCTGGCCCCTGACCTCCGCACCTTCCGCCGCGATTTAAAGACCTGGTTGTTCGACCAAATCGGGCTGTGATTACCTCACCAGGGCCAGGGGATAATTTTAAGTATTTTAATTTGGTTTTATTGGGCTTTAAAATTGTTTAATTCTTTTTTAAATATTTATTGTACTGTATGTTTTAACTGTGAGCCGCCCCGAGTCTTCGGAGATGGGGCGGCATATAAAACCAATAAAAAAAAAATTATTCTCACTGTCAGGAAATTCCTTCTTAGTTCTAAGCTGCTTCTCTCCTTGATTGGTTTCCATCCATTGCCTCTTGTCCTGCCCTCAGGTGCTTTGGAGAATAGCTTGACTCCTCTTCTTTGTGGTGGCCCCTGAGATACTGGCACACTGCTATCATGTCACTCCTAGTCCTTCTTTTCACTAGATTAGACACACCCATTTCCTGCAACCGTTCTTCACATATTTTAGCTTCCAATCCGCTAATCCTCTTCGTTGCTCTTCTGTGCGCTCTTTCCTGAGTTCAGAGAGTTGTGATCCTGGATGCAGAGCCATGCTGTGTGTTTGCTGAGTTGCAGATAAAGTCCTTTTCATTTTACAGTGACAATCTGAATGAAAGGAAAAGATGTAAAGTTGGTGTTCCAACTTTTTTTTTTTGTTCCTTTCTTTGTTTAACTGCAAAAAGAAGTGCTTGGAAGGACTGGGTGGTTTCAAACTTGGAAGAGCACGTAGGTTATTAATTTCATTTAGTAGGGATTTCATTTCATTTAGTAGGGATGAATAGGGAACGATATTAAGGACAATTAACGATGAAGATTTTCATCCATATAAATGCACCAAGATCACTTCGAAAGCTATTTAGTTAATTGATCTATAAAAAAAAAGTTTGATTCACGATCAGCAGATAGCCAAATTAATCTTCATTTGAAGCTTGAAAACAAGTCTGGACTATACGCTTGGGCTAAGGAAATACTTCATGAATTTAGCATCAGACTTTGTGCTCAACAGCTTCACATACTTTTACTCCTCCCCACAATATGTTTACAATCCTCTTTACACTTTGTTTTAATGGGCTTTAATCTTCCTCCTTTTCTCTCATTCATAGTGTAACAGGTAGGATAACAAATGAAGGCAGGATGGAGTTCACATATTGTCCTAAACTCATAAGTTAGCTTAAGGTCCCCTGTGAAATCCCCAATGTAATTTTGGCCCATTCTTTTTTTTTTTCCCATCCTGTCCAATCTCAGGATTATTATGAAGTTGAGGACCAAGTATGACAGCTTAAGCTTTTGGAAGAAAACCCAAAAATAAATTGATGGATGGTCCTTTGATGGTTCATCCAAGGGCAACCTGCTTCTCCAAGAAATATCCAGCAATGAAGGGAGCCTTCATTGCAAACTTCGCTTGGAGCCTTCAGGCAAACTTGCTATCAGTGGGGTGTCTCCTCAAAGGAATCCCCCTTTCCTCATCTTTAATTTCCTCTTCCCCAAAGGGAAAGGGATAACATGAGCAAGAGAATAGCAATAGCAATAGCAATAGCAGTTCGATGATATAAAACTATTCAACACCACCGTCAATGCTACCGCCCTTCAAAAAGACCTTGATTAGGTGTCTGAATGGTCTAACAGTTGGCAACTCCAGATCTCGACCAACAAATGCTCTGTCCTACACATTGATAAAAAAAATATCTATATACCAAATACAAGCTAGGCGGATATGACCTTGTTGATGACCCTCACTCTGTCAAGGACCTTGCAGTTCTCATATCGAATGACTTAAGCGCCAAAGCTCACTGCAACAGTATTGCCAAAAAGGCGTTACGAGTTGTAATTTTAATTTTACAAAGCTTCTCCTCTGGTAATACTGATTTGCAAACTAGGACATTCAAAACCTTTGCTAGACCAATACTTGAATTCAGCTCTGCTGTCTGGAATCTGCACTGTATATCAGACATAAATACAATTGAGCGAGTCCAAAAGTATTTTACCAGAAGAGTATTTTACCACTCCTCTGTTCACAACAGAATACCCTACACCACCAGACTTGAGATTCTAGGCTTAGATAACTTTGAACTACGCCAGCTAAGATTGGACTTAAGCATAGTACATAAAATCATATGTTACAACATCTTACCAGTTAATGAATATTTCAGCTTTAACCACAACAACACAAGAGCACACAACAGATATAAACTTAATGTTAACCATTCCAAACTTGATTGCACTCCAAACTTGATTGCAAACTTGATCAGCAGCAGAGTGGTCAATGTCTGGAACTCACTACCTGATTCTGTTGTCACTTGCTCAAACCCCCACTCCTTTACCCTCAAACTAACCTCTATTGACCTCACCCCATTCCTAAGAGGTCTGTAAGGGGCGTGCATAAGTGCACAATCATGCCTACTGTCCCTGTCCTATTGTCCCGAATTATTAGTTCATATTTCTTATATTTAAACTTATGTTTATTCTTATTTCTATTATATTGTAAGCTTTTGACAAAATAAATAAAAATAAATAAATAGATAGATTTATATACCACTTTACAGTGCTTTACAGCCCTCTCTAAGCAGTTTACAGAGTCAGTCTATTGCCCCCAACAATTTTGGGTCCTCATTTTACCCACCTCGGAAGGACGGAAGGCTGAATCCACCTTGAGCCTAGTGAGATTTGAATTGCCAAATGGTAGTCAGCTGGCATTCAGCAGAAGTAGCCTGCAGTACTGCCCTCTAACCACTGCGCCACCGTGGCTCATCTTGTTCCTTTGTTTTTCTCCCATCCTTGCTACCATCCTTAGAGGAAACCCCACACCAAGAGGAGAAAGAGTGGAACTAGAACGTTCTAGGATCCAGCAACTAGAGACCTCTGTTTTGAGTATGGAACCCATGCCATCAATCCCTAGAGACTGACAGTGGATGTTTGGTGCACAATGACAATAAAGGCTTTGTATTTGAACTTCTGCAGGTACTCAAACCCAGAAGTCTTGTTGAAAGGTAGATGAAAACAGCCTTCCAAAGGTATCAAAGATGCTGAGCAGCTTCCGTCTCCAGCCCAAGGTAGTCCAGTGATAAGAAGTGAGTTATGTGATCCAAAGAATAATCACTTCTCTGCTTCCTTTAAAGAAGAGCTTAAGGAAGACATTAATAGTCCTTAGAGGATGGTCCTAGTAGTCTGGCAGTTACCTTGCTGGACCTGGATAATGAAAGTCAGTGCAGCTTAATTAAGGTAGTTAGATTTAGCGATGTAATTGAACTGCACTGTGTCCTCTTGCAGCATCTAAATCCATTGGAAAGAGTAAATAACCCTGCCCTTGATGTTCGGATGGTCAGCAATCAAGCGTCTAGACATACCGAAACGATAGACATACCTGTCGCTCTTTAAAGGTTTGTTCCAAAGATATTTCTTTCTAATTAAGCAAAATAGCAATAAAACCTTCCAGTGCAAAATGCAGCTGGTGTTCGAAAATTTGCAAAGGGTTGAGGAAGGGCTCCAGTGCCACCTAGGGGTCACTCCTGGGCATGTTGCTAAGCAACAAACTCTAATGCAGAAAGTTGGCTCTGACTTATAGATTAACAGAGTTGGAAGGGATCTTGTGGGTCATCTAGTCCAAACACCTGCCCAAGCAGGAGACCCTACACCATTTCTGACAGATGGCAGTCCAATCCCTTCTTGAAAGCCTCCAGTGATGAAGCTCCCACAACTTCCAATGACAACTTCTATTCCATTGGTTGATTGTTCTCACAGTCAGAAAATTCCTCCTTATTTCCAGGTTAAATCTCTCTTTGTTCAGTTTCCATCCATTGTTCCTTGTCTGGCCTACAGATGCTTTAGAAAATAGCTTGACCCCTTCCTCCTCTCTGTGGCAGCCCCTCAAATATTGGAACACTGCTATCATGTTTCCCCTGGTCCTTCTCTTCACTAGACAAGCCATGCCCAGTTCCTGTAACTGTTCTTCATATGTTTTAGTCTCTAGTCCCCTAATCATCTTTCTTGTTATTCTCTGCACTTTTTCTAGGGCTCTGCCCAAATTTCTCTTCTTCAAGATTGCTTCAAATCAGTTTTAAGATACATAAAGTTTGCACAAAGGACTTGCGGTAAGCATCTCCCTGCGCATTACTGAGGACTTACTGTGTTTCAGATATGTATCTCACCAATGCTCTGTTTTCCAGTTCAAAAATAGATATCAAAGTTGGGTTGCTTCAAAGTAAAATGATATCAGTCATTCTTAAGCTTTCTTTACTGGTTGGAGATTCATAGGGATTCATCCGGTCCTTGAATATTAATTTCTCTCCCAAATTATTATCTTGGGCTGTTGTTTGCCACTCCTACTTTAGATGATCATGGTGACTTTGGTTGATGCATTCAGAAGGCCACTCCAAAGATTGGAAATTGCCTTGCCACAAATTCTTCTAAGAGATCCCTCAGTTGTAATTACTCTGTATGGAATGGAAAAAAGACCAGAAAATGGCTGAAATTATCCAGTGGTGTTGATGGAGGAGAGTTATGTGGAGCTAATCATGGTTTATGACAGTCTTTAAATTGGTCATACTCCATTCCCTAGCATCTCAGTTCAATATTCATAATATTCTGTTTCACTAAATTACTGAGGAGAGTTTACAAAGCTCAGAAAAATCAGCATCTCCTCATATTTTTTTGCCTCGTGTTTTCAATTTTGTACACAAGTATCTTTATGCTTTCTCTTGGGAAAATGTATCAGAACAGCCCTTTTCTCTATACACCTTTTCATTAGAAATGATTTTTTTTAGATAATGTAAGTTCTTTCATTTCACATTAACTTGAAGTTTGCAGAATACAAAGTCGATGGTTTTTACATAACCTCTTATGTTAACTTGAGTTTATAAATATGTGTGAGTGTGTGTGTATATGTGTGTGTGTACACATACACAAACTCTGTTTAGAATTGCCACTTGCATTGCTGTTAATTGTGAAATGTTGATTTTAAAAGCATCTATGATGATTTTTTTTTTAATCTCCCACTTATTGCCTACACAGGAGGCTCTTGAAAATCTCAGACAAGAGGGTCAGAGTGCTTTGCCAGAAGAGCTGGATGGAAGTGTAATAAATAGATAAACATAGTTCTAAAATACATCAAATTAGCTAGCAGATGTGAAGCACATTAATTCCACCTGAAGCTCTTCAAAATACCAGGGCAGGCAATTTTATCAAATTGGAGGGTGCCTGGATAAGTTCTCCTAAACACCGGCACCATTTTCTTTGTTTAGAAAAGTGAGCTGCAGCCTGAGGAATAGGAACAGTGTCAGTGAGCAATTAAATTTTAATTGAGCATAAGAGAAAGTCCACTTGCTGTAACTTACCAATCAAACAGCCTAAAAAACTACCCTCCAACAATTATATTTATTTTCCCCTGCCTTTTCCTGAAAGGCACAAAAAGGATACCATCAAAGAGAACAGCCAGGCCACACTTAGTTACAACCATCATTAACAATCGAAGGGGAACAGTGAAAACAGCACTTAAAAAACCATAGCAATAGAATGAAGCGGCTAGCTTGATTGGCAGGAGGTGTTAAGAGAGGTACAAGCTTAGAGTCCTGCCACTGCAGAAAGTGACATGGGCCTAACCTTCACCAGAATACTGGAAACCTTGTCTGACCATTCCCAAAAGAATCCAGTCAGTCTGGCTAGTTAAATAACAGGCAAAAGCAATCAGAATCACACACAAAGAGCCACTTTATTGCTAGTTACCAATATTACAAGAATCTCACTAGACCAACTACATTCTCTTGGAAATTGTCAGATAAGGCTTCTGCCTTAGTTATTATTTTCACTAGACTATACATACCCAATTCCTATTGCTATAAGATTAATCAAATTTATTAATCAAATTAATCATATTGATATAAGATTAATCAAATTAATGCCTCCTGTCATTGGCCAACAGTTATAGATGACCGTCTTCTCTAAGAATCAAAGCTTCCTCAAAATTTAATGCTGGCAGCATTGTCAGAAATCTGATGGCATTCAGAGGGCTTTCAACTGCGGCCCAGATATGAAATTCCAGCTTTGTGTCATCTATGTAGGCATGCTTTTCTTGGGGTTGTTGGGTGTTTTTGTCCCTCTGCAGCTGTTAAAAGGTCAAAGGTAATCAGATAAGCCAGGATGGATGCTATATGTCACTGTAATTGACTTGAGCTATTGTAATGCAGGCCCAGGAAAGGTGAGAGTAAAATAATGTCAAGAGGGGCATCTAAGGAGATAGTAAAGATGTCCCATTATTAGGAAAAGTGGGCACCCTGCAGCGAACGGATGCTCTCCCAACAATTTGTGTCAATAAAGAAATGTGGTGGCATAAAAAGGAAACCAAAAGTATATATGAGGAGTTATTTTTCATGGTAGAGTACTTCCATACCCTCCAGCAGAAAGAGCGGAAAGATAAGGGACGTGAAATCAAGGGATGATTATTTGCTTATTGTGGCTTATCTGGGTGTTGTTACATGAAGGAAGTTTGAATTAGAAAGAGGCAAAACAGGGACAAGTTCCAAGTCTCTTATCATCCAGAAACACCAGCTGTTATGTGGTATCCTTGGTGCTCTGAGCTTGGTTGTTTCCTTGCAAATGTTTTGTTACCAAGCTAGGAAACACCATTGGTGCTAGAAAGCACCAATAAAAAGAGCTTTGGTGGCTCAGGCTGTTAAATGCCTGCTCTTAAGATCCAGCTGTCTACAATTACTGCAGGCTCAAATCCCACCAGGCTCAAGGTTGACTCAGCCTTCCATCCTCTCGGGGTAGGTAAATTGAAGACCCAAGATTGTTGGGGGCAATTAGCTGACCTTGTAAAAATGCCACTTAGTAATAAGCAGGCATATACAGTGGAATGAAGGCTATTGCTGAGCGCATTGGGTTGTGCTCCAAACGTTGTAAGCCTCCCTGAGTCTTCGGAGAAGGGCGGCATATAAATGTAATTTTTAAAAAAAGGGAGCGGGGTTAACTCCCTGTTTATATACAGTAACTTGCCCTGTCATTTTTGGTACAGGAGACATTATCTCATTAATCTATTCGCTATGGAATTCTTGGTGCTCTCTGAGCTTGGTCGTTTTCTTGCAGATGTTTCATGACCCAGCTAGGTAACATCATCAGTGCTGGAAGGGAATGAGGAGGAGGAAGAGGAGGGCTGTGGGGTCCTTAGTGCTCTCTGAGCTTGGTGGTTTTCCCGCAGACGTTTCATGACCCAGCTAGGTAACATTATCAGTGCTAGAAGAGAATGGGGTTAACTCCCTGTTCGTACAGTAGTACATGGGTGCTAGAAGAGAGTAGGGTTTGCTCTCTTTTTATATACTAATGGCTTGCCCTGTCAGCATTGGTGGGAGCATTCTTGGTGTTTTTTTTTTAATTACAGTATTGTTTGTCTAAGTTGGTATTGTTTGTCTTCAATTGGGGCGTTATTTCAGAAAACACTAAGGATCCCACAGTTCTTATTTAAAAAAAAATATTTAAAATATCGTTTTATTTGTTCCCTAGTATGATTTGATTGCTTATTAGTAACCTATGACTATCACTAAGTGTTGTATCTTATGATTCTTGATGAATGTGTTTTATTTTTTCTTTATGTACACTGAGAGTTTATGCAACAAAGACAAATTCCTTGTGTGTCCAATCACTCTTGGCCAATAAAGAATTCTATTCTATTCCATTCAACCCCGAACTACAACTATTCTGTTCTATCAGTACTAGCGGTTACATCAGCACTGGACAGCTCCTTCTTTCTATTTCTAATACCTTTTATACTCTTACTGTGAACGGCTATTCAAAAGGGGTGTTTATGACTTAACCTTAAGCCTGCATAAAGTCAGCCCAAGCTCCAGATGTATTCTTAGGATGACAAGGATGTCATTCTGAAAAGTTGGTGATTATGCAGCAGAGCTTGGAGAAAGCAAAGAAACATTTCTCAAAAGGAAAACTGGCTGCTTTTTTTAAAATTCTTTGCTTATATGCTTTGCAATAAACTTGCACCTTCTTCCTAAGGAGTCTCGTGTCTTCTTTTCCTTATGCATTAGGAATGTCTGCCAGCTTTGTTTAAAGGTTTCAGTGGCCCATACACCAAGTAGCATTATAATTGGCAACTTCATTAGCACCATCTCCAGAAGAGTCAAGGATTCAAGACACAACGGAGAGAGGTAATACATCGAAAATAGGTTTCCTGGGAGAATTGTATTGTTTCCAAGGGTGGATGTAAGCAGCCAACATCAAATAACCATTAGTTCCTTCGATCACATTCTCCGAACATTATCAAACTGCGTCTCCCTCAACCAATATTAACTAAGCAGCCATTCAGCCTCGGAATTCACAAGAGTTTGCTTGCCCAAGCCTTTAGATTTGAGTGTCTCCTTTTAAACTCCCCTTCATTTAAACTTTCCCTAAAGAAAAAGATTTCTTTTTTTAGATGGCTAATTTCAGCTTCCTTACAAGGAGGCAGTGGTTAATTCAAAGGTCTGGGTTGTTAGAAAACTTGATCCTATCAAATACAATTTTGGAATTTGGAGGATGAAATTCTGCAGACAAAAAGAAACATTTGGGATTCAAGAAGCAGCTTATTTGATAGCTTTCAAAATTCTTATGGTGCTGTCCCATCCATAAGTTTAAAGAATCACCAAAACAATGCAGCCTTATTAGAAATTTGCCAGCAATCTATTGGATTCTTCAGCATCACACAATTGGAGAGGGTGGATGGCTCTGCCATGAGAGATACTTTTTGGTCCTTGATGCACTCTGAGCTTTGTTGTTTTCTTGCAGACTTTTCATCACACAACTAGGTAACATTGTCAGTGCTAGAAGGGAATGGTGGCTTGCCCTTTTATATAAAGAAATATATCCCAAATTATCCCTTCAGTAATAAAACAACTGCAAGAAAACAGCCAAGCCCAGAGAAACCTAGGACCTCATAATTCAACCCTGAATTATTCTCTTCTACAAGAAATACTTTATCTGTGATTATGGACTTTGTTGTACAGATGCTAGCGTGTGTTAAACTGTGTTGTAAAGCAAAGCTTGGGATCCTGCTTGAGTATCAACTGTTATGTATATGTACACAATGTAGTTGGGTTGACAATATATAAACCACAAATATATATATTTGTAGCTTTAAGGAAAAATACTGTAATGTATTATACTATGTTCTGGTTGGTTGATCATGCTGCAAGTTGCCATAAGAGGGAGCTATAGATCATCTCTTTCTCACTGATGATCTCTCTTGATACTGATACGGACTGACTACGGACCGATACTAACTAACCCTGTTTACTTTGATAATCTGTTGATATCGAAGGTTATCTGTTGTATTATGGTTTGATATTTGTCTACTGTAAAAGACATGAAACCAGTAAGAAGACTTTATAACTGGATATTACTGGGCTGTTAAAAATGTGTATGACATGGACTGTTTATTGGACTGTGCTATTTCTTCAAGTAAACATTAACACAAATTGATTTAACTCTGTGGCTGTATATTTATTCAAAACTGTTCTCATATACATTCCCATGTGCATATCCTTGTTATACAATGGTTACTCTGCACATATCCTAACATCAACAATTCTGCTGGAGATAGGATCTCTCCTGGACCCTTCCTGGAGTTGATCTGTGGCCTATTGGTGGACAACCCTTGCTTTTTGAACTTCCAGGACTTCAATCTACTCCAGCCAGTACTGGCTTAACCTGACACAAGTACTGTAGAACCACCAGGAAAAGTAGTTTATAGTCTTACAATTCCAAGGGGTTTGGGGTGGGAGCTAAAGGGGGCA
Organism: Naja naja; assembly: GCA_009733165.1. Lineage (NCBI taxonomy): Eukaryota > Metazoa > Chordata > Lepidosauria > Squamata > Elapidae > Naja > Naja naja. The sequence goes on from CM019162.1 coordinate 18,639,627, forward strand.
ATTTTCTTTGGCAGTACCAACCCTTGGCTTCAGCCTTCTGGAATGCATGTCTCTGAAGCTTTTCTGTGATGCCAACTTTTTATTCCTTTTCCTTAATTTTGAGGCTACTTTGTGCTATTTCTTGTTGACTTTGGTGATTTTAGAGGGCTCCTCTCAGGATTTTATCAGACCTTGGATGTTTCCATTTCTGCAACCCAACAGGACAGACACAGACTTCGGAGGATAATTAGGACTGCAGAAAAAAAATTACTACCAACCTGCCTTCAGTCAAGGACCTGTATACTGCACGAGTCAAAAAGAGGGCTGTGAAAATATCTACAGACCCCTCACATCCTGGACATAAACTGTTTCAACTCCTTCCCTCAAAACGATGCTATAGAGCACTGCACACTGGAACAATTAGACACAAGAACAAATAATTCCCTCAACTCTGTCCAATTATTTACAAAGTCTGCACTACTATTATTATTAATCTCCTCATCACTCCTTAACACCCATCCCCTCCCACTTGTGACAGTATGAATGTAACTTTGTCGCTTGTATCCTTATGATTTATTTTGACTGTTTCCTAGTATGATTTGATTGCTTATTGTACCCTATGACTATCATTAAGTGTTGTACCTGATGATTCTTGACTCTTGACGAATGTATCTTTTCTTTTATGTATACTGAGAGCATATGCACCAAGACTAATTCCTTGTGTGTCCAATCACACTTGGCCAATAAAGAATTCATTATTTCCTTTCCTTCTTTCTTTCTATCTATCTATCTATCTATCTATCTATCTATCTATCTATCCATCTCTATCTATCTATCGATCTCTATCTATCTATCATGTTCTATTTAAGTGCCCAAGAATCAAAGCAAAAGTGTAACAAACAAACCAATACATATTTATAAAGGAAATTTTTTTAATGGGGATTTGTCCTATTTTGCATTTCCAGAGCTAACACAAGAACAGAAGTTTTTGCTGAAAAACCATTTCCTCTTCTTTGGTTTTCAGCATTTTCACTCTGTTTGTCAGAGTTTATGTGGATGGTACCGATATGTGAGACACAGTGAACAAATAACCTCCCAGCCATGTTTGCTGCTTGTTTCATTTATTCCCTAAACAAAGTCACCCAACATGTGACAATGTAAAAAAACTAATTAAAGTAATTGCTCCTTTAGATTCCATAAAAAAGCATTATGTTTAAGCTGCAGTAAGTGCAACTAAATGTTTCCTGGAATTGGTGATCAGTCTTACATCACTGAATAGGTATTTTGGCTCATTCTTGTATGGCAAAAGGCTGCTTCAGCTTAGCAACATTGGGGTCTTTTCTAACATCAGTTGCTATTAACAGGTCCTACTGTAACATCTAGATTTTGGCTTGGCTGTTCCAATGGAATTAGTGTCTCATGAACTCTCTTGGTCTTCCTGCATGATTAACTTGTGTTTCAGCTTTAGTTGATGGACCAACAACTTCACTGTAGAGTTCTCTACTAGAAGGCAACATTTGCCTTCCTTTGATAATGGCAAGTCAACCAGATCCTGAGACAGCCAAGAATCTCAAAATGATCATCACCCTGGTTGGGATAAAGCTTTTATTGCAGAATTCAATATTTGGTTTCTACCAGACATAGCAACACCAAGGTGGCCTCCAAAGGTCCATTTTTTATTCAACTTGTCCATAGGACAACCTTCCAAAAGATCAGCTGAGTGCTTCTGAGTAAGCTTTTTGGGAACTTGAAGCTATTGAGAAACAGCATCTGTTGTTCTTAGTGACTGATAAATTCCAATTTGCTATCCCAAAGGTGCTTTTTTCAAGGGGCAAACTGGACTTTCTGGTCTTTCTTTGAAGAAGTTTCGCTTCTCATCCAAGAAGCTTCTTCAGCTCTGACTGGATGGTGGGGAAAGGAAGGATTTATACTCCTTGCAGACAGCTGGTCATTTGTGTCCTTTTTAGAGAGCTGTTGAGGCCACTTGGAGGTTTATCTGTGTCATCAGAGTCACCTGTGGTGCAAATTGGTATGGAGCCTTCTTGGAACTATTGAAAGGATTGTGTTGTAGATTGGAGATAGATGATGTTGTATCCCTCCCCCTCTGTTGAGGGAGGGCTGTTCAGTTTTGACATAGGTGGCCTCTTTAACCCCCTATAAATAAAACCAGAAAGTCCAGTTGCTCCTTGAAAAAAGCATCTTTGGGACAACCATGACCCAGATTTGCTATGTTCACTACATCCCTTTTAAACTAATTGAGCCACTGAATAGCTTTTGCCACCAGGACGTTTTGCCCAATATTGCATCTTCCCTCCTTTAACTTAAGAACTTTATTCCATTTCCTGCATTCTGTTACAACAGAAAATAAACCTTTCCTCCTGTCTTGTTGCCTTAGATATTCATAATGAGATTCTTCCCAGAGGAACATCGTCCATACTCAGCCCTGAACCGGATGGCCCAAATCAGCCATTAATTTCCTTTAAATAAATCTGCATAATAAAGATTAACAGGCTACTTGCCTTCTCTTCTTTCTTCCAGAGCTGGCTGACTTAGAAGTGGTTCCTAAATCAGCCTTTGAACAACGGAAAGCTCCTAAAATCTAATTGTTGCACATTAGCATTGCATCATCTCAGATATATTTATTCCCAGCTGTTTCCCATCCCCTCAACAAATAGCCAAACTTCCAAAATGGCAGAAGCAGATGCATTACGGTTTCTACAGAGTAGGACACAAACTGTGAGGTTTGTGGGATTCACAGATGTTGGGTACACAGGTGGACATTTTCCATAATCGCTAAACGCTCCTGTAGGTGAAGTGTTGTCTTTTATCACAGCTGTAGAACCTCATCGGCTGCCTTGAAAACCAAAAGAAAAAAAAAACAAAACAAAACAAGAAATCACTTCTTTTCATTATGGTACACACCGATTTGCATAAATGCTTCTGCCAAGCTCTGACCATATTGTCCCTGGCCTGCTAAATCGGATTTCACAGCTGTTTATTGTTAGTTCTCTGTGTTTATGGTATCCCCTTCTAGCAAGTGAGGTATAAGGTTCAGTTTAAGCTCACTGTTCACTCCCAAGAGAGATGAGAATCATTTATACCTAGTTTTGATGCTAGTTTTGGCACACTTGGCCAATAAAGAATTCTGTTCTATTCTATTCTATCCCATTCCATTATATTTTTTATTTTCTATTATTTTCTATTCTATTCTATATTCTATTCCATATTCCACTCTATTCTATTTTCTGTTCTATTCTATTCTATATTCTATTATTCTACTCTACTCTATTCTATTCTTTCTATCCTATCCTATCCTATTTCATTCCATTCTATTTTCTATTCTATTCTATATTCTATATTCTATTCCATATTCCACTCTATTCTATTTTCTATTCTATGCTATTCTATTCTATTCTATTCTATTCTATTCTATATTCTATATTCTATTATTCTACTCTATTCTATTCTTTCTATCCTATCCTATCCTATTTCATTCCATTCTATTTTCTATTCTATTCTATTTTCTATATTCCATATTCTATTCTATTCTGGAAATGTCGGGGATTGAATTTTTAGCTTTGAGTGTGAGAAGCTAGTGTTCCAGCCATGTATTATGAGTCCCTGTTTTAGATATGACCTTGATCAAACAACAGCCTTTTGGGTCTCCCCATCTTTATTGATTAAAGTTCACTTGTACATGTCTGTTCTTATGATTTATGGTTACAAACACAATGCATCTTTGTTCTGTGGCCCAGAGCTAATATTTTCATTCCTTCCTGTGATGACGTTAATGAAGGAAGCAGCAGGCCCAATTATAAGTGGGAGAAGAAGAGGAAACAATAGGCCAGAAACCTCAACCAATGAAAGCCTTTTATTAACGTAGCAGATCCAGTCAATGGGGATATTTGTGAGCAAGTACTCCTTTCAACCTTGTTTTCCTGTGATTTGCTTACAATTTTCTCTCTTAATTTCAGACAGCTTTATTAAGTGACACTTCTCCCTACAATGCATTCCATGATAGATGCAAAGAAGCCTTTCTTTCTCTTTATTTCTTTCTCTAGAGATGGCATTTTCTTCTTCTTCTTCTTCTTCTTTTTCAAACCAGTAGCAACTCTGACAATAATAGATGGAGATGGTTGGGTTGCTTCTTGCTTGTGTGTTTATTCTATGCTGATTTCAAGGACCAGCACAGGAGTATTGTGTATCGTGTATTGTTAAACAGGCTTTTTTTCACATACTTCCCCTTGCCTCCCTGCTCTTTCCTTCCCCCAGGAATGTCCTTGAGCATTGAAGGGCACAGATCAGAGGGGAGAACTCTTTGAGTCTCCACAATACAGCAACAATGCTGGCATGTGTGGTTTCAGTTACTCTTCAATGCAGTGAAGTTGTTTATCAAAATCCAACCAATGACAGAAAGAGAGATACTTCAAAAAAGGGGGGGAGGCAGGGGAAGGCAGGGGAGGGCAGGGAAAAATACAGAGAGAGAGAAAGGAAGGAAGGAAGGAAGGAAGGAAGAAAGAAAGAGAGAGAGTGGGTAGAAAGGAAAGGAAGGAAGGAAGGAGAAAGGATGGAGAAAGGAAGAAGAAAGGAAAGAAAGAAGAAAGGAAGGAAGGAAGGAAGGAAGGAAGGAAGGAAGGAAGGAAGGAAGGAAGGAAGGAAGGAAGGAAAATTTGACTGTCAGGTGCAAGCAACCCGAACCACTTTTGAATAGGCCCAAGTAGATATTTTATTGTTGATCACCTATATTACAAGAATCTTGCCACACTACCTGCCTTCCCTTGAGAAAAAGACACATGTTTGACCCCCAGAGGTCTTTTTGCCCCCTTTTTAAAATTAGGCACTTTCACTCAATCATTAATCCAGGCTTTGTACTCAAAATGCTCCCCTTCACCCACACATAGGAATCACCTACTGTATAAGCTATTACACTGTGTCCTTTTTTAAACAGGGAAGCATGTCACCTTGCAGAAATCCACAGTGATTATTGTAACATCCTCCTATGCAACACAATTCTCCTGCAATGAACCTCAGATTTGTAAAAATGTTCGCTTGTGCTCTTCTGCCACTCTGAGAATGGGATCATTGTTGATTGTTTTGGGTCATTGCCTACCTATACTTGAAATTATAATCGCAGGTCGCTTTTAGCTCACTGCTTTTCATTTACCTGCGTTAACGTTGTGTTGTAGCTTTTTTTCCAAGGAGAAAAGTTGTTTTCACTTGTAAAAAAAGAAACCTGGGGTCATTTAAGTAGATGCAAACCTAATGCAATATTGCCACCTAGTGAAATAACCGTGATCGGACTATTTTAAGTCCTGGTATGCTTAACACCTTGCAACCCCTGCTTGACTTGGGAAAATATCATTGCATCCTTCATTGAAATGAATCCCCATGGTTGGGAGTAGAGAAGGTGCAAGAATGAAAGAAGAGGCTGACTTTCAATTAAGTCTCCCAGTTCTTTTTGATACACAAGCCAAAATTTCATTTACTAATTCATGTTATCGAAAAAGTCCAGAATTTGAAGCTATCACATTCTGGTTGCTTTCCAGCAGTGATACTTCGGACCATGTTGGTACATGCACAAACCAACAATGTTAATCCTTGCTAATTTTGAGATCTAAGTCTGTTCCATAAGCACACAAGCTGCTGCATGTTTAAAACAAGTAATAGACAATTAAATCAATGCATCAAGCCCCATATATAAACAGAAGGTTAAAAAAGGCCAGTAAAATGATGAAATAGCATTAACCATTTAAAACCTGATGGGATAGTGCTGTCTTTATTCATCTTCCAAAGGTAAGAATAAAGAACTAACTCACATTGTAAAAGCACCAGGGTACTGCTAGAGAAAAGATCCTGTTTCAGACAGTGTTGCCATACAGCTTCAAGTGATGGGTCATGCAATACACAGTCATAATAGCAGACTACAGATAGAAGGAGAACAGTTGCAGGAATTGGATTTGTGTGGTCTAGTGAAAGAAGGGCTGGGGCTGACATGATAGCAGTGTCCCAATATTTGAAGGGCTGCCACAAAGAAGAAGGAATTAATCTAGTTTCCAAAACACCAGAAGGCAGGACAAGAAGTAATGGGTGGAAGCTAATCAAGGAGAGAAACTACTTAGAACTAAGGAGAAATTTCCTGACAGTGGGAAAATTAACCAGTGGAATTGCTTGCCTTCAGAAGTTGTGGTTGCCGCATCATTGGTGTTTTTAAAAAGAGATTGGATAACCATTTGTTGGAAATGGTATAGGATCCCTTGCATGAGCAGGGGGTGGACTATAAGACCCCTTCAAGGCCCCTTCCAATTCCATTATTCTGTCCTTCGGATAGTTTACTCATCTGCTTCCACCCATCCACCCTCTTCCATAGCTTTCATGAGCAAAATTGAAATATACGCCAGGAAAATACTCTGCAGTTTGATATTTCATGTAGTTGATTAGCTGGATCAATTAACATCTGTACCAGCCAGTCTATATGGGAGTCAGGAATGATAGAAACAGTGGTCTATCATAACATCTGGAAAACAGAAGATTTTTCATCAGTGCTTATCTTTCTTGGGTAAAGAGTTTGAAGCTATGACTTTGGAACTTTATGTTTCATAGAATTTCCCCAGTCTTGCATTGGGAGATGCCAAAATGGCCACTCTGCCTCAGAATGCTGGGAATTGTAGTCCTGATACAGTTTTCTGCATAGCAGGTTCTTCTGTCTCCTTCCTTGTATTGGAAGAACTGACCTCCTAGAATTCTATGCAGCTCAGAAAAGGAATTATCCCACTGCAGTTCATCTTCTGGGATTGGGATTTTTTACCTTCTAACACTGATGATGTTGCCTAGTTGGGTAATGAAACGTCTGCAGGAAAACAACCAATCTTGGAGAGCACCAAGGATCCCAGAGTTTTACCTCTTCACTCAAGGAGAGTGTCAGCCTTGGAATCCATATTTTATTTGGAAGCTTCGAGACTGACACATTTTAATGCCTGGGAGTTTGGGAGGGGGGATTTCATAGAGAGGTGGAAGTTTAGACATAACAAATTTTTCTCATAAAGTCAAGGACATGTTACCCTCCACCTGGGAAGGAGTGTCTGGAAGAATGTCTCCAGTTGGGATGATGGGTGATTGGGCCATGTGATGGACTGATGGGTGCAGGGAATGGGTTTGTGAATTTCAATTGGGAAGGGAAAACCCAGAACTCTCAGATTAGGATTTTCCCAGATGTGCCAATATGACTTCTTTAATAAATTCTTACTTAGAGGAACTTTGTTTCTGAGTGCTGAATGAAATGGGGAGTTTCATTGGAATGCTCACACAAACAAAAATGTGCCTCATAAGACTTGTGGGAAGTCATAGGGTTTCCATCTACTTTTTAAAACAATTATGTCTCCTTCTTAGTTCATAGTTTGATAGATGATGTTCACCTGGTGACTGTCCAAGCATCCTATCCCTAATTGAAATACATTCAGCTTGGTGGGCTAGCAAGTTCCACAGAATATTGTTTGGCAACGTTTGCCATCAGGAAATTCAGAATGTATTTAGTTTGCCTGCTTTATGTACAAGCTCAAATATATTATGCTAGATGTTGACCTGTGTTGCGGCAGATATTTTCAATTAAGAAAACATTTAGATAGTAAACTCTCATTCAGGAAAAGCAGTTTTTTAATTAAACAGATGGTGATAACAAAGAAATTAATGAACACGTACTTGTTTGCCTGCTCTACTCATTTGGCTTCCTAAATTATTCAGGTTATGCAGCAATTAAGTGTTAATTGCTTTTAGACAAATGGATATCTCAAGATGAATGACGACATGTGCCAGAATTGCCTCAGGAACTTGTGATAACCCAAGGCCCATGTCTTTTTTCCCCCCTGGCTGACAGCTTCAAAACCTTCATTTTCAGATGTAGTGTTCAGCAGGTTCTGACCAGTTCTGAAGAACTGGTAGCAGAAATTTTGAGTAGTTTGGAGCACGGGCAAATATCACCAGTTGGAAGGGACCTTGCAGGTCTTTTAGTCCAACCCCCTGGTTAGTCAGGACACTCCATACCATTTCAGACAAATGGTTATCCAATCTTTTCTTTAAAACTTCCAGTGTTGGAGCATTCACAACTTTTGGAGGCAAATTGTTCCACTGATTGATTGTCCTCACTGTCAGGAAATTTCTCCTAAGTTCTAAGTTGCTTCTCTCCTTGATTAGTTTCTACCCATTGCTTCTTGTCCTGCCCTCAGGGGCTTTGGATAATAGCTTGACTCCCTCTTCTTTGTGGTAGCCCTTGAGATATTAGAACACTGCTATCATGTCACCTTTTCAACAAACTAGACATACCCAATTCCAGCAACCATTCTTTATATGTTTTAGCCTCCAGCACCCTAATCATCTTCGTTGCTCTTCTCTGCACTCTTTCTAGAGTCTCAACATCTTTTTTTACATCGTGGCAACCAAAACTGGATGCAGTGTCCCAAGTGTGGCCTTACCAAAGCATTATAAAGTGGTATTACCACTTTATAATGAGTGCCCATTCTTGAGCTAAGCCTAACAAAATCAAAAGTTCTGATTTAGAATGGAATTGCAACTATGGACTGGCCATATTTTTGCAGTGGTTGTGATGAAAGCCTTAATATCTCCAGCCACCAAGCAGGTACACCCCAATTCAAGAATTATGTTAGCAACCTTTCTCTTAGAGCAGACATGATTTTACAGAGCACTCCTGTCTGAAGAAGAGTCTAAGTAGTTATTTGCAAATAGTCAACATTCAATCATGCTCTATTATTATTGGGTTTTGCATTTTACCTGGAAAACCAACACAACCCAGGTGGCCAGAAAGGCCCAACAGAGACTCCATTCCCTTAGGGTCTTGCAAAAGAATAAAGTGGAACAACAGCTGATGACCTCCTTTTACCGGTCCACAATATAAAGCATCCTCTCATATTGCATTATGGGTGGTAAGCTGGCTTGACAGCCGTGGATAGAAAGACACTACAGAGGGTTGTGAGCACAGCACAAAACATTGTGGGCTGTTCCCTGATACCGCTAGATGACCTTGCTAGGGCTCGCTGCCTTAGAAGTGTAAGGAAAATCCTCAGGGATGACACACACCCCTGTCAGCACTTCTTCACCCTCCTATCATTGGGTAGGAGATATAGAAGCATAGCCAGCTGCACCAACAGGCTGAAGAACAGTTTCTACCCATGGGCTGTCAGACTTCTGAATGGAAAATAACTTCATGTCAACATAGTAGGATAGACTTGCGGGGCCGATGTGTTGTGCAACAAGGTCACATAGTGTAATAAGATTGGGCCTGGGTTAGGGACTTCTGTCCTCACTGTGAGTTGTGTTGGGGGATTGTGCACGAAGGGAGGCTCAGCCAATCTCATTGTACACACGTTGTACTCTGACAATAAAGGTAATAATAAGTGATTGCATACTTCAAATAAAATTGGCTTGATAATGGGACACAAATGAAACTGTTTCCTCCTGGAATCGAACCACTGCCCAGAAATAACCCCTCGGTGAGACAAGCAGCAAATAAATTTAACAAATAAAAATAAAACTTCCTAGGGCAGGGATTTCCAAACTTGGCAACTTTAAGAATTGTAGACATCAACTCCCAGAATTCCCCAGCCAGCATGGGAGAACCTTATTCTCTGCATTCAAGGCACAGTAAAAGTGAGGCTAAAAGCCAAAGATGTAATGTAAAATGAATACCTGTTCAGCTACATTGCTACTAACCTATCAGATGCAGAACTGACCAACAGAACCTAATTAGCTCTTTGAAGCTCATTTATGTGCTTCCTTAAATCTTGAGCTTGTCACATTCAAAATTTGTTGAAACACTAATAATATTCAGGATCATGTACTTGCATTAAGAGACAACATGTGCTGGCATCATAATGAAAATTTTAATCCTGGCAATTCATTATTATGTTTAACAACTTTTTATTTATTTATCTAGGTGAGTCGTTTATCTTTCTGGCAAGATTTACGAGACAGTTTGATTAAAAGTACTGAAAACCTGGAGCAAGTTATTTATTTGGTGTTGATCTTGGACGTTTTTAATTCAGTAAAAATTTTGGCCACCAAACGACACTTATTTCAATGAAGCGAACACATGTCCCATCTAGTAACAAATGCTTTTCTTCATATAATAGACAAATATTTAATTTGAATGCAGAGACTAAGAGAGGCTATAATTTACACACGCAAGCTATAAATAAAATTATAAACAAACTAATTTTAGCAATGACACTGTTATCTACCCCAATACAGACTAGTAAAAAGGAAATAGTTCCCAAGATCCTGCAAGGCAGTGGGTTTAATCTCATTTTCCAATCAAATTAAACCAAAAAAATGGGTTGGTTTAGCTAATCTAACTACTGTCATTCCTAAACCATTATTTATAGTTCAGCTGTTATGTGAATCTAGCCACTTGGGGTTCATTTCAACAACCATAGTTACGTAAAAGGAGTCACAGCAGATTTTATTCCACTGTTATGGACTATGGGGAACAGCCCTCATGCTTATTTCAAAGCTGTTGAGCCAATGTTGACCAAAGATATTTCTATGGTCATGTAGCCAGCATGATGTCACAGAGCGCTGTTATCTTCCCACTGAAGTGGTACCTATTAATCTACTTGCATTTGCATGCTTTCGAAATGCTAGGTTGGCAGGAGCTGAGGTCAGGATGGGAGCTTACCCATTGCATGGAGATTGCGACTCGAACCTGGACTGCTGGCTTTCCATCCAATGTAAAATTTTTGAAATCTTTGCTTTGTCTGACTCCTGATCTGTCTTACCTTGGACTGTTGACTGACTCAAAGGTCATGTAGATCTCCAACATCAACAATAACAATAGGAGCGACCCCTATTGAACAAAACATCCCAATGGGCTTCCTTGCAAATGATACATTTCTATGTTCCTGCGCAAGAAAATGTTCTCTGAGCCATCATTCTCTAGTCAAAAGAAAAGAAGAAGAAAGAGGGAATTCTGTAACTGCTTTCATGCTCGTCTGAGACACCTTTGATTTCCCCCCTCCCAAGATAACAAAAGTATAATAAAAATAAACACAGCCTATTTCTGGGGGATCTTCCCCATTAAGCAATCAGTATCTCTTCTATCTCAGTTTTCCATTCAAAGAAAGGTGAAGTACAGACAAAGCATATAGGTAAATAATTTTGTTTTTAAGAGGGAAGGAAAGAGAGAAAAACAGAAAGAAAGAAACCACCACGGGAGAATCTGTCTGGAACTGGCAGCCAACTTCAAGGGTACCTTCTGAGACAAACCTGACAGGCAACGCTTTTGAAACGTGAATCAAAGGACACCCAGTTAGGGAGGAACTTGTTGTAGTCAATTAAAGATGATCTTGCAGCAAAACACAGCTCAATCGAGATGAGGAGATTGCAACCTGTCTTCCTCCGTGCACTGAAGCTCTAGAGAAGCTGCCATGGGGTTTAATCACCCGCCCCCCGAACCAAAAATGACACTCAGGGATTTGCTTCCTTAATGTTCTTCAGGGAGGAAAGAGTTATGTGTCAACGTCCTTGGAAAAAACTTTCAAAACTTAAGCAGTGGGACTTCCTTTACGAGCAGCTGATGAGGATGGTTAGAGCTGGGCCTTAATAAGATCAGTGGGGTTTTATGCCGTTCGTAAGAAGGTAGGCTTGAATCTGTGCTGGAGGAGGAGAGGGGCTAAGGTAGGAGACATGATTAAGCTACAAGGGAAGCACTCTTAAACCCAGAATTTAACCTTTGAGAATCTCTATTAGCTCTGGCTTGCTATTTTGTTGGGGGCAGGGGTTCCCACTCTGGATTTTACTCTGCTAGTCATTGCCGATTTTAGCGGGTGGTGCTCATCTCCCTTTCAAGACCATTGGGCCAGCGCTGTCCAAAGGCATTTCTGTGGTCATGTGGCCAGCATGATATCACAGAGTGCTGTTGCCTTCCCACTAAAGTGGTACCTATTTATCTATTCGCATCTGCATGCTTTCGGACTCATATTTGCATGCTTTCAAGCTGGAACAAGGATGGGAACTCACCCCATGCCATGGAGCTTGGGTCTTGAACATTGGGCTGCCAGCTTTCTAGCTGACAAGCCCACCATTTTAACTGCTGAGCCACCATCCCTTATTTTGCTGGGGAAATTAACCTTGCAGTCTTTATCTGGACAGGTGAGAGCTACCTGATGTATTGAGGGCTGCCGGCCAGTGTTGGCATTATTGGGCCAGAGGAATCAATGGTCTGGCTTTGTACAGGACAGCAGGGGCATTCGTGTGTGTGTGTGTGTGTGTGTGTGTGTGTGTGAACAACCTCAAAATGGCAGGTGCAACCAGGATATCAAAGCCCCATCTCTATTTCAAGTACTCAGGTGGTTGTTAACTTATGACCGATCACTTAGCAAACACTTGAAGTAAAACAATGGACTTACAACAAGATTCTGAAGTCACAACAGACAGCCTGCCACCCCTCCCCCAGCAGTAATATCACCACTTAGCCAAGGGACACTCAACCATCACCCCACTTTTACAAGCATTTTGTAGCATCCTGTGGTCATGTGACCACTTTTACAAAGTTTTTGCCAAAAATTTGTGTTGACTTCTGACTTTTGACAAAACTGGCCCAAAATGAACAGAGCTTGCTTAATGACCACCACAGAAAATTAAAAAAAAACAGTTGCAAAACCAGGTTGGTCATGTAGTTGAGTCACTTTATGATCAACACAATTGATGACTGTTAAAGGCAGGTTCCATTATCAGTCATGAGATGAGGGCTACTTGTATTGTACACATATAAAACAGAGTGAGGCTTCAATCAGCCAGTCACACCCACCACATTGAGCTGTTGATGTCCATCTAGATCAAAGGTCTTCAAACTTGACAGCTTTAAGAGTTTTGGACTTCAACTCCCAGAATTCCAGTCACGTTAGCTCAGGAATTCTGGTAGTTGAAGTCCACAAGTCTTAAAGCTGTCAAGTTTGAAGACCCTTGCTCTATTCTTTCTTTCTTTCTTTCTTTCTTTCTTTCTTTCTTTCTTTCTTTCTTTCTTTCTATCTATTCTACTTCTCATTATCTATCTATCCTATCTCTCTCTATATATATTCTACCTCTCTTTATCTATTCCAGGGGTCTTCAAACTTGACAGCTTTAAGACTTGTAGACTTCAACTCCCGGAATTCCTCCTCCACTCACGTTAGCTCAGGAATTCTGGGAGTTGAAGTCCACAAGTCTTAAACTTGCCAAGTTTGAAGACCCTTGATCTAGATCCACATAGATACCCCTCTAAAGTAGCTTCTTGCCTAAAATTATCTGGGCCCCTTTCACTGGGAGATTCTCCGTAATATTTATTTATTTATTTACAAATATTTATCTATTTATAGATAAATGCTCGATAATATAAATGGATGTGGTTTGTGGTGCTGAACACCATGGATCTGGGCACCAGGTTGGCAATTAGTTGTTCCTAGACTGGAATGCTGGGAGCCTTTAAAAAAAAAACTGCATAATTGAGGAACAATTGGAAAATGTTAATTTCTTGTACATCTGGAAGATGGTGTGAACAAGAGCACGAGAACAAATTAAAACAGAATATAGGTCAAAAATCCTTTTAGGACTCATCGGGGAGTATGTCTCATTTACTTAATTTCATTTCGGCTGTCACCAGACATACCCCTGTGCTAATACTTACTCTTGGAGGCTCCATTAGAAGAATCCCGTAAAGATGACCTTCTATTTATTGTGAAGGGCAGGGAAAAAATGACAACTGCAGGTAGGATAATGCATTCGTTATTCCTTATTTTCAAGGACAGCTCCTCAAGGTGTCACCTGCCTAAAAAAATCCCACCTTGATCACACCGTGTTCAAGGTGGGACACATCACAACTACCTTCAGTGCAGAAAATCATCCAGGTATGATTCTCAACTGAAGCTAAGGTGGGTTTTCATGAGGACTTTCAGGAAGAAAGCCCCTGTTTTGTCAAGTCAGCATCATCATCTCTGCTTGTCAGAATTCTGATCTTCTCAAACTGAGACAGAGCCCATTATTCTGTCCTACCTATGTGGTCACTAATGGTCAAAACCATCTGATGGCACACAATCAATGGGAAGGGGAGCATTAATTAATTAAGCATTAATCAGTGGAAGGACTTGCCTTCTAGTCCAATTCCCTGTTCAAACAAGAGACTCTATACCAGGGGTGTCAAACTTGATTTTATTGAGGGCCGCATCAGGGTTGTGTTTAACCTTGGGGGGCCAGGGTAGGCATGGCCAGCATGATGTCACCCATGTCAGGGCAGGTGCCTGTGGTGGCCCAAGTGCTCTGCCAGTGAAAATGGGCTCCCGAGCTCCATTTTCCACTGGGATGGCCTTGTGATGACCTAGGGTGGGATACAAAACAAACACAGTCACAGAAAACAGGTGAAGCCCCTTTTATTCCTTCAGTTTGCTTCCAAGTTCTGAATATCTTTGACGGAAGACAAAAACACTCCCATACAAACAGTTACACGAAGAAGGAAAAAAGCAACACAAACCAGGCAAGATAAGGGCTGGAGGACGTCCACAGATAACACACACTGGGAAGGACGCTAAACTCAGAGAGGAACTATAAACCAGAGATATGTACACGCTTTGTTTCCAGCATTCGCCAGTACGCAGGTTAAAACTTTTATTCAGTTGTCACAGCTGCAGCCCATGAAGAGAATCAAGGCCCTCTCTGTTAGATTTGCATGAAGAGTCAGACGCGAAGTGCTTCAGTGAAGAGTTTATTAGTGACTACAGCTCATAACAGACCCGAATTGGCTGGTCTGTGGCTGCTACTTATAGCCAGCAGCCGCAGTTGCCAGCCAATCAGAGTGTAGGGTTTTTCCGCACTTTTTAAACCAATCATTTCTGACATTTTACAAGAACAGTTCAAACTTAACCAATGACATTCAAACCTGCATACATAACACCCCTCCCCACTAGGTTCAGTCCATACTCAAACCCCAATCTATCTAATGTATTCTTTTAAATAGGTGGGGCTCTTACGTAATGCTGAGACCTTCATGGTTCAGAAGTTTTAACGTTCTCACCCAGTGAGAGGGAAATGTGTCTGTTGACATTTCCCTAGTTGGACTTCCTGTGAAAGAAGACCCTGTTTGATTGTTAGAATCTGGTCTCTCCTCCCAACCCATCTCCAACCCAATGTCAGCACCCAAGTCAGGTAGTGATGTGCAATCTTCCACTTGTAAGGATGGATTTTGGCATTGTGACAGGTTTTGGGATGGTTCCTGTCATAATGGCTCGTTACACATGGGGTTGATTCTTGTTTGCTGATTATCCTCATGTTCCTCCCCTCCCCCTAGAAAAAGCATTAGGTATGGGAACTAGAGAGAACAATTGCGATGTTCCTGAGGTAACCTGGATCTAAGCTGATCAATGTGCCTGTTCCAGAGGACTCCATCCTCTGTTTGTACCCTGTAAGAATGAGGGCCTGTGATTTGAGTTATTTCAGCAGGAATCCATGAAGGCTCACCCGTAAGGTTCTTAGCATAAACAGAATCACCCACACTGAACGGGCGAACTTTGCTAGTGGAATCTAGTGGTGCATTGGGTGCATAAGTGGGATGAAGGCGGTCAAGGGAGACCAAGTTTCCTACCCATCAACAACTCTGCTGGGGATAAGTTAGTTGATGGGTTAGGAGTGATGTGCTGAACACTAAGAAGTTTTTCAACTTTCTCAGTGGTAAAACGTACCATTCGTTCAGCCCGGCCGTTAGCCGAAGAGTGCCCAGGGGCTGTCAGGGCATGTCTGATACCCAGTTGTGGTAGATAGGATTCAAAAGGGTTGGATGTAAATTGAGGGCCATTGTCAGAGACAAGAACATCAGGTAACCCGTGGGTTACAAAAAGCTTTTTAAGCTGCTCGATGATAGCATCAGTTGTGGTGGTTGCCATAGGGATTACCTCTAGCCATTTGGAATATGCATCTACTATAATAAGGAAGGTGTGCCCTCTGGTAGGGCCAGCGAAATCAATGTGAATCCTAGACCATGGGCCCCTAGGACATTCCCATTCCTGTGGGGGGGCGAGAGGTGGGGCAGGCCTGACTACCTGACAGTTGGGACAAGATGCAACCCAGTTTTCAACCATTTTGTCAATACCTGGCCACCATACATAACTCCTGGCCAATCCCTTCATCCTTACAATACCAGGATGACCCTCATGTAACATTTCCAAAACCTCCCTTTGCAGTTTTGCAGGAATAACCACCCTGTTACCCCACAAAAAACATCCTCTTAATACAGATAATTCAGTTTGCCTGGATTTAAAAGGTTGGGCAAGGTGAGGTAGATCTTGAAGAGGCCAACCTTTCTTAATCCAGCCTATAATAGGAGCCAATAAAGTGTCTTTGGCAGTCTCTCTGGCAATTTCAGCAGCGTGTACTGGAAGCTTGGCAACAGTTTCTAGGCAAAAGGTGTGTGCCTCAGGTTCAAAGTCCTCCTTGTGACAAGGAAGTGGGCAACAACTCAAGGCATCAGCATGTCCAATTAACACATCATCACTTTTTAAACCAATCATTTCTGACATTTTACAAGAACAGTTCAAACTTAACCAATGACATTCAAACCTGCATACATAACATTCTCCTCCCCAATAGACCATGTCTCTCCCTTATTCTCTCCTCCCTGCATGCCCTAGGATGGAGAGGGGATGGGCCTGGGTCCTCCTCTGACTGCTCAGCCAGCCTCTGCCCTTCCCAGCCTCCTCCACAACCTCTGGAGCCACACTTCCATTCCCTGTCGGCTGTTCCTCTTCTCCCTCAGAGTCAGTCTCCACCAGGGGCATGACAGGCCTCCTGCAACCCTCTGCCAGTGAAAACAGAGCTTGAAAAGGCCGCATCCATTTTCACTGGCAGAAGCACCATGGGCCAGTCCTTCTCTATTTCCAGGGCAGTCCTGCAGGCCAGATCTAAGCACCCTTCGGGCTGGATCCAACCCCTGGGCCTTGAGTTTGACACACCTGCTCTATACCATTCTGGACCAATGCCTTCCCAGCTTCTTCTTGAAAGCTTCCAGTGATGGAGCACCCACAACTTCTGGAGACAAACCAGAAGTTAATTGATTGTTAATTGGTTGATTAATTGTTGACAGGAGGTTTCTCTTAAATCTAGGAATCTAAATCTTTTCTCTTAAATCTTCTCTTGGATCTCTCTTTGATAAGCTTCCACCCATTACTTCTTTTTGGAGAATAAGTTGACCCCTCCTCTCGGGGACAGATTAGGAAAGGGTTGTTCCAGATTAGAAGTCTGGGAGTTGCCAACCATCCTTCGCCTCCATTCATCCTCTTTCATTCTCAATTTGTTGGAGCAACCAGCAGGCTCCCAAAATCAATTGCAATGAATTCCATCTCTGGCATGTTCTCAAGGTGACCATCTTCCTTCCCACCCCCACCCCTACCCCGCTTCCATCCCGCCTTCCAAGCTGTGGTGCTTTGTGTTTTGAAGTGAATGCTACTTTAATTACCATTTTGACTGTTCTGGCATTCATTTCATCTTTCGCTTTTAATTTAAAAATGTATGAATCATGGGTTCCTTTTTAATAAGAAGTGAAATGTATTTTCATTTAGTGACAGCTAAATTGCTAATTAAAGCAAAGCCTGTGCCAGGGACTTCAAGCTATGCATTTATACTGTTTACCCCCTTTGGATTCCTGCAAAAATCTATCAGCAGAAGAAGCTTTGGTTTTTTTTTTGTGTGTGTGTGTGTGTGGTTTTTTTTCAGTTGTATCAACAGCCAGCAGTTCAGATGGCTTCCTTATCTTTGGTGCTTTAGCTTCATCTGAATGAGAACAGAAGGACAGGAGTTTGAAAAGAAAAGAGATTCTTATCTAGATAAGTTATCTTGGTATCAGGTATTCCATGGGATATCATGGGATTACTCAAAAATGGACTTTTTCAATGATAGCCCTCAAATATAAAATGTCCAGCACACAGAATCTCATCTGGTACCATTCAGCATCCAGCAAAAGCACTGTTATTCTTGGCCATCTTTCATTTTAATGAACCTTCATAGCTGAGCCAGTATAGAACATAGAATAATAGAGTTGGAAGGGGCCTTGGAGGACTACTAACCCAAGACCCTGATTGAGCAGGAGACCCTGCATCATTTCAGACATATAGCTGTCCAGTGATGGAGCACCCATAACTTCTGAAGGCAAGTCATCCCACTGATTATTCTCGGTTTCCCTCCATTGTTTCTTGCCTTGCCTTCTGGTGCTTTGGAAAACAGTTTGTGATGACCCAAAGGGGCGTGGCACAAAGTCAACACAGTCAGGTAATCAGTAGGAGTCCCTTTATTAGCTCCAACTTTGCCCCCAATGTCCTGGTTACCTTCTGGCTGGAGAAAAACTCTCCCAGGAACAGCCTTTGCCTGCAGAGAATCAAGTCTAAAACATGGTCAACAAAAACTGTAACTATAAGTCCAATCATGGCAAAATGAGGTAATTAGTCTGGCAAGAATTCCAAATGTGAAGGCACAGCCATAACTCAACACGGTTGGGAGGATGCCAGGAACACAGATAAGCAAAGTCAACACAAGATAAACTCAGCTGCCGCACTCAGCATGCATTTCTTTTAAACTCTCATTCCTAGGTGTGGCTAGTGAAGGGAGTCAGGGCCCTTTCCTCACCCATAAGCCATGCAACCCATGTTGCTCTCTTCTCCATTCCTCCCTGCATGCCCTAGGATGAAGAGGGGGTGGACCTGGGTCTTCCTCTGAACTCCCTCTCCCTTGTTCTACCTCTCCCCTGCTCTGCCCAGCTGGACTTTGCCCTTCCCCAGTTTCCTCCACAGCCAACGGAGCCACACTCCCACTCACTGTCAGCTGTTCATCTTCCTCCTCAGATTCAGACTCTGACAGGGGCATGACACAGTTTGACTCCCTCTTCTTTTTGGCAGCCCCTTAAATATTGGACTATCATGTCACCCCAAGTCCTTCTTTTCACTTGATTAAACTTTTAACCGTTCTTCATATGTTTTACCCTCCAGCACCCTAATCGTTTTGCATGAGATCTTTTAATCAACAGTGATGTTTTAATCACTTTGAGTGTTGCTAGAAAAAAGCAACACTCATATGAAGTTGCTTCACATCCCCTTCATGTGAAGTTTGATTCTTGGTGATGTCATGGGACACATCCGTGTCATTTTTGCTTGGCAGTTTTAATTGCCTTCTTCCAGAATGTTGTGTCAATTTTCTGGTGAATCCCCCTAATACAACCCCAGCCTTGGGATTTTTTTTAGTGAACTCCCAGCCACATATTAATTAGGACTGATCTTGTTTGGCTTTTCTACATCAGACGAAGTTAACTAGGTGCAACCAAGCCAGACCTTGGCTTGCTAATTATAACCAATAGTTTGAATTTATTATTTATTCTTTTCATAGCTACTTTTAGTTCTTTAATTGCACATACCAGAGACAACTATGGCTAAAAGGCAGCATATATAAATATTAGAGTTGACTAACTAATAATAATGAACAAATGTTCTGCATATTTCCAGAGAACCAGTTTGGTCTAGTAGAAAGCGGGAGACCATGAATTCTAGTCCCACTTTAGGCATGAAAGCTTGCTGGGTGACTTTAGTCTAGTCACCAGGAGACTGTGAGTTCTAGTCCTGCCTTAGGCATGAAAGCTGGCTATGTGACTTTGAGCCAATCACCAGGAGGTGGAGAGTTCTAGTCCTGCCTTAGCTATGAAAGCCAACTGGGTGACTTCGAACCAGTCCTTTTCTCTCAGCCCAGCTCACCTCACAGAGTTGTTGTTGTGAGGGAAATCAGAGGAGGAATTTGTGTGGGATATGTTTGCCACCCTCATTTTTTTTAAAATTATTATTGAAAATAACCAGGCAGGATACAAACAAATAAATAAATCCATAAAATATTAATAGTCTCAAGTTGCCTCACCATGACAACACTCTTAGATAGATTTTTTCCCCTGTCTGTTTGCATCTTTGTTTGTAGTTACTACTGGTTACAAGTTGGCTTTCCGTGGCTCCATTGTTCCTGCTCAGATATAAAGAGATCGCCTACATTATGTGTGGCATCCATTGTCCTTTGACACCAACTCACATATTCCTGGTCCTTTCTGAGCTCTGTGTCAAAGGATTCTTCTAGGCTTCACGGATTTGGTCTATCTACAATGTGTTGGTTCCTCTGAGCATCCTTGTCTCATTAAGACTAATAAAGGCCATTCTGGAAACGAGAATGCAAATATACTCAGTGTTCTCACCTCAGATTTGCAATGAATTGTTGAAAGGTGAAGGATTCCAAGCCATGGCTCTCCAGGTGGTTGGAAGGGGAGGGAGAGGGGAGGAATGTGACTGCCTCGCTATAAAGGCTAAGCACATTTGAGATGTAATTAAGAATAAATCTGTCTGGTTTACACTTTGATGGATTTTCTTAAAGAGAAATTGAAGTGTTGCTGACAGCTTCAGTGAGATAGAAGAACAGGAGGTAAATATCAAACAGAAGTGGCATTCTGGCTGCAATTATAAACCTATGGATCTGTGGATATATACCAGTGAACCCATGAAGCTTATCTCTGAGAAAATGTGCACAGGGTTGTGACAGTGAAGCATGTCAACATGCAACTCATTGTGCAAGGATGCTGGTCTTTATATGGAGCTCTGTTTGGTTGAGTCTTCAGGTAGAATAAATCATTCCAAACACAGTTGTACTGATCCGAGCAAACCCACCTGATTTGCAAGTTCCATATTTGCAATCAAAACTCATATGAAGTTGATTTATCTTAAGCCACAGCACTAGATCATCTAAAGAACGGTTTTTTCAAAGCAAAACAAAGATTGTCCCAAAGGTGCTTTTTCAGGAGCCAACTGAACTTTCTTCTTCTTTTCTTTCTTTTATTTTTCGCTTCTCATCCAAGAAGCTTCTTCAGCTCTCATTGGATGGTGGGGAATGGAAGGATTGATACTCCTTGCAGACAGCTGGTCATTTGCATTCTTTTAGAGGGTCATTGAGGTCACTTGGAGGTTTATCTGTGTCGTCAGGGTCACCTGAGTGGTACTCCTGGTTCCTGTGGTCTGCAATTTTTCCTGTGGAAATCCATTCCTACTCCCACACCATTTAAAGGATGCTCGTCCCAAATTGCATAGCTAAAAGTTCAAAAGAAAAAACAAGGAGGTCCAGTTGCCTCCTGAAAATGCACCTGTGGAACAACCAAAGATTCCAGAATAACCATACGGAATAACCAAACATGACTGAGAATCTCTACAAACTCAAAACAAAGATTATAATTTACCTTCGGTTGAGGTTATATTTTACCTTCGGCTGGGGAGTATGATTGCACCCCAAGCTGTAAGAGAAAGAACTGGATGGAATCGAGACAAAAATAACTTGTTATCTTTTATTTGCATTATATTTAGCCACTTGCATTACATCTGCTAAAGGAATTCAAGAAGTTCTGTTGCATTGAGTGAGGTGTCTAGACTGTACCCCAAACATTTAGGATCCTGCTGTAGCCTTTGAATCTCTGACAGGACACTTCTAATCTAACACCAAAGTGCCAACATCTGGACAGTATTGACGCTTTAAGCTTTCATGCAAGGAATTATTTTATTTATTTATTTATTTTAATTACATTTATATGCCGCCCTTCTCTGAAGACTCAGGGTGGCTTACAATTTTTTGGGATACAACCCAGTGTGCTCAGCAATAACCTTCATTCCATTGTATATGCCTGCTTATTACTAAGTGGCATTTTTACAAAGTCAGCTTATTGCCCCCAACAATCTTGGGTCCTCAGTTTACCTACCCCGGGAGGATGGAAGGCTGAGTCAACCTTGAGCCTGGTGGGATTCGAGCCTACAATAATTGTAGACAGCTTGATCTTAAGTGCAGGCATTTAACAGCCTGAGCCACCAATTATTAAGGACTGAACCGGTGTGTCCAGAAGATTATCCAAAGGATACTAAAAAATTGGCTGCTGCAGAAGGCCTTTGAGGTAGATTGTGTAGAATCATCAGTGCCAGAACAGTTTTATTGTTTATATTAGTTCTTACCGAAGGTGAAATTACAGAATAAGTGAGGCACAGTGAGAGCAATTATGCAAAGCCAGTCCAGTTTGCATAGTTTATAAATTTGCGGAATTTTTAGAAGGCAGAAAAGGCCTCTTTGCCTTTGCAAAAAAAAAATTGAATTAATTCAACTGCTTCAATAATTTCAGGTGCTCTTTTCAGTAAAAAAAAAAATCCTTCTCGCAACAAATTTGTACAGCATTATTGAACAGAGGACTAATTTATATTCATACACAATGTATATTTATTTCATTATTCATTGATTTAGAAGATTCATGTAGCTTCCCTCAGAAAAAAACCACCTTAGAATAGTTCACAGACAAAACAATAAACAGCAACAAAAATGAATGTAAAGTAAAAAAAATTGTAATGATGATGAACCAAAATTCCACCAACAGGCGGTTTCCAATAAAATCAAAGGTGGGATTCTACTGGTTTGGACCGGTTCAGGTGAACTGGTAATTCTGGTGATCGTTTTGCTCCGCACACCAGCCCCTACCCTTTTCTGTGCTTATTTGGAGCACAGCTGATTCCTTGTTTTGGAGCACAGCTGATTTGCACAGCAGAGTGGTTTTGCCACATCTCAGCTGTTTTACTAACCAGGGCTGTAGTAGAAGGTAAGTATTATAGCTGAAAATGGGCTTTTAAAAGTGGTGTGCACATGCGCAAAACACGCAATCACCATACTGGTTGTTTACACTGGTTGAATCGCACCACTAAATAAAACCCCAAATTTCTGGGGGCTGAGGGAAAGGCCAGGTGTTGCAAAGACAGGTAGAAATGGGACCATTCCTATTTTTGGTGGAAAGACTTCAGGTTTAGTGAGAGAGGAGGTAGGTGTCAGTCTTAGCAAGTAGACCTGATAGCAAACATGAGCAAAAAATCTAATTCTACTTTGTTGTAAGACTACATTAACAGAAAGGGGCTGCAATGGCTCAGTGGTTAAAGACAAAGCCAGCAACCCAGGTTTGAGACCCGAGTGCCATGGGATAGGGTGAGCTCCCATTACTTGCCCCACCCAGCTCCTGCCCATCTAGCAGTTCTAAAGCATGCAAATGCAAGCAGATAAATAGGTACCACTTTGGTAGGAAGGTTCCATATGCCTCTTAAACAATACCATCTTCTCGTGATATAGACCTCATATAGTAAGAGATGGGACCTTAAGCAGATTCTCTTAGATCTTCATGACACAATTTCCTCCCAGAATTTTGCTCCCTGCTCTTTCTTTCTCTAATTTTGTTCAAGTGCTGATGAATTAACCAGGCGCCCACTTTATAATTCTTCCACTAATGGAAATAATGATTGCCAATTAATTGTGGTCAGTCCTGTTCCAGCAAGACCACTTTTAGTGAATTTCTCAAACCTTTCCAACCATATCAAAGGCTGGAGTGTGATAAATAGGAATCATATCATTGCCCTTGCAAGCAACAATGGGAGTAATATCACACATTCATATAAATTTGTTTTCTTGATACTGGATTGAAATTGGATGGGCGAGAATCATCTCTTAATAATGCAATTATATACAATACATGCTACTTGTACCTGAATTTGTTGAAATCAATGAGATTTTGGATAAGTGTGTATCAGATTGATGCCTAGAGCTGCAATCAACTAACTGCTCATGTGGCTAGACCTAGATGCTCCCAATGTCTCTTAGCTGTGCATTAGTTAGTTGCCTTTGTTTCTGAATTAAACCTGAATTAAATTATGGCTCTTTTACTCCAAACCTTTCTTTTTAAATTGCAAAGAGAAAAGTGAGAATGACAGACCTTTCAAAACTTCAACTTACTCTAATTTCCCATACTTCATGATAGAAGGAAAGTGAATGATACAAGCAAGGATCCCTTCAACTGGAGTTTATTTAACCCATAACTTATCAAGGATTACAATCAGTTTTTAAGATGGCAGTCAAGAAGCCAATATTTTTTAAAATATTTTGAGGGGTCATAAATGTCCGTGGCTTGTGGAGGAATTGTAAGCATTGAAAAACTCCAAATTCTTCATTGTCTAAAGTAAAAATCATGAGAGGGAGGAACTATTTAGAAATTCTGCCCTTATTGAATGTAAAGAGTGATACCCTTCTATTGCACTAACTGTAGAACTATCACAGCAGGCAGAGGCCAACTGCTGATGAAACTCCTTGAGAAGGAACAGGCTTATCTCAATGTATTTTGGGTCCTTAAGATCCAAGGACTCTTAAGTATGCATTCTATAGGTCAAAAAGAATATTGTAAAACAAGCAATGTGCTTCTACTCTTGAAGAACATTCAAGAACTACCTTTCTCGTTCTTCCCTTTGGCCTGCTGGTGTGACTTTCTTTTTCTAGCACCAGTCAAGATGTGAATCCTCAGAGGGAACAGAGAGAACAAATGGATAAAAATGGGAAGGAAAATACCTTTGTTGGACGAAACAGCTGCTAATCGAAACCATTCTGGTAGATGTTCCCGACTAATTTGAGGTTGGATTTTAGCTGTCTTATTACCTTCTCTGTTGAAAGAAATTCTCTGTTAATGAACAGGCATTTCTATGAATCAGGTTCTTGTGAGCTGAAAATTAAGAGAGAATTCTCACCCTATTCTGGAAGATTCTAGTATACTGTAACCTTATAGTACTTTAATTCTACACAAGATGCTGATGTGATAATGATGGATTCAGTCATGTCCTACTCTTGGTGATTCTATGGGACACATCTTCTGATCTTGAACTACTACTACTTTCACCCAAAAGTGATTTTAAAAAAGGCAACTGGACTTTGTGTTTGCTTGAAGACATTTCGCTTCTCATCCAAGAATTCTTCCTCGGTTCTTTGTCTTTTGTCTCAGTCCGGCTGCCTTTTGAAAAAGCACTTTTGGAACAATCATGACCTGAATGACTGAGAATCTCCATTGATGTTACCTTTTTTAAAAAACATGTGTTCTGGCTGGGGTCAGCTTTGATAGTGTCCATCTACCATGTTCTTTGAATTCTTGGTTTCCTTTTACCGCTAATATAGAATTATTCCATATTCTGTATAAAATTCTATACATGCAATTCTATACATACATGGTTTGTTTGTCTTCTTAGCTTGCAAGTCTCAACACCAAAGATCTTAGCCAGCTGAACCAGAGTCCGCTTCATCTCTTTGCCCGGAACAATATATATCTGTTGTCTTGTTTTTGTTTTGCTTTTAATGATGTAAGTGAACCTACTTATCCTCGCTCTGACATGCAAGGCTAATTTCCATTAATGTTAATGAGGAGCTACAGATACATCTGGGGAGTAGACCTCTAATTAATATCCCGGTCTCATCTTTAACCTCCCCATATGGTGCCTCTTGCTTCTCCTATCATCAGGAGTAAGTGTAGACAATTAAACCTTCTCAAATATCTAGGTGCCAGGCCAATTTATCACTCATTTCGGAGGAGAGAAAAAAAGTATCCCTTGGAACACAGCAGGTAACCTCAGCGTGACCTGTTCCCTCTTTTAGAATGGGGGAGGAGAAGAATTAAAGTTTTTGATAAGCACATTCTAGAAGTCATGCAAAGAAGGAATAACTCTCATCAAATGGCCAGGAATAGAAAAAAATGAAGCAGGTGTTGCTTGACAGGTATCAGCTTTGGAAGCCATGTTGACACCAGACATTTCCACACTGCCACATTCTTTGAGCCTGGGATAATGGGAGGGGGGAATTTCTTGGAGTGTATGTGGTTAGACATAATAGCATTCTTCTGCTAAGTCAAGGTCATGTCATTTCTGCACCTTGGTGAGGGGACATCTCAAGTTGGGATGGATGGTGATTGGGGCGTGTGATGCGATGATGGGCGCAGGGGGTGGATTTGTAATTTTTTACTTATTGCAAGGAAACCTGGAATTTTCAGGTTCGGGATTCCCCAGATGTGCCAGTTTACTACCCAAATAAAACAGAACTTTAGAGAAGATGGTCTGTCTTGGAGTTATTTTTTGGAGGTTTTCTGGAATGCTGACAACAAGGTCCAACAATTTGCCTGAATGTAAGCTACATTCTTTTCTACTGTGGATGTTTAAAAAAAAGGAACCTTCTCTTTCTTAGTCAATATTTAGTCTCCACGATACAAAAAAAGAGGATAAGACCCTAAAACAGGAGTCAGCAACCCTCGGCTCCAGAGCTGCATGTGGCTCTTTTGTCCCTCTGCTGTGGCTCCCTGTTGCTCAAAATATATATCACAACCGCCAATGTGCGGCACCTGCCGGCACACTATTTATTGAGCTTTATTTTTATTTATTTTTTTGAGATTTACTGCACCCTCCAGTACACGCGATAAAAGGATAAAAGGATGATGGCACACAGAAGCAGGCAGAATTTTTGGTTTGCTGCAGGTGGATCATTTAAGTTTGGCTTTTTATTTCATAAATACGAGGACTCAAATAGACTTCGAGTATTTTATTTGAAAGTATAACCTTCAACCCAGTGTCTTTTTTTCTTCCCGGAGTTCAAAATGTTTTGTTGCATGCAGAAATAAAAAAAAAAATTGGAAGTGTCATTTGGAAGATATCGGTCTGGCAATTCTCCAAGCATGATAAAGGTCTGTAGTTGTGAAATCTCTTGAAAGACTGTTGGCCGGTTCCTTGCTGGAGTGGAATAACCTAAATAAAAGGCATGAGGAGTTGGCTTTGTGATTTTGGGAAGCCTGGGTCAGAACATAGAAGACCTCCAAGATCCCTGTATTCTGTATTCTGAATTTGCATGTCTACCTACATATAAACTTCATTCTGGATTGAGCCCAATAGTCATAGTTCAACTGCACAGACTTTACTGCACCCCAATATCAAATTTTTTTTTTCAATAGCTAAACTTAATATGGCTAAATAGGTCACTTTCTATAACACTCTCATTTCCACGTCATTTTAGCAGGCTGCAAAATACAATGTAGAACAGGAGTGGGCAACT
This sequence comes from Naja naja, assembly GCA_009733165.1. Lineage (NCBI taxonomy): Eukaryota > Metazoa > Chordata > Lepidosauria > Squamata > Elapidae > Naja > Naja naja. Next base: position 18,666,561 of record CM019162.1, read on the forward strand.
ATGGCCCCTTTACAACCTGCGGACCTCAACTCCCAGCATTCCTGAGCCATACGGCTGGCTCAGGAATTCTGGGAGTTGAAGTCCCCAGGACATAAAGGGGCCATAGCTTGCCCACCCCTGATATAGAATGTGTTTAGGATTATCCCCCTGTACTGAGAACTGGAGTAAAGTAAGTTTTGTTTGATTCTGAAGACGTTGGAGGATGTAAATGGTTCTCAAAATATTTCATCGAAATTATGCCACTTTGTTAAAGTGTCAACACTTTGCTGAGGGTTGGAGGACAGAAAAATGAGGACTCAATGAGATTACAAATTAAATCATGTAATGACCCACTTATATTGATGCTCTCAGTCTGTGATTAATGGTTGATCAGGATGCTGTCTTATTTTAATTAGATGATGAGTTGGCAATAGATCAGCGCTGGGCTTGATTAAACAAAGAAGCTAGCAATTTGTATGGGCGCTTGAAAAAAAAAAAGAAGAAAATATTCTACTTCTGATGTCATCTCGGTTTTTCCTCTAGCCTGCTGGTATCTGCTGTTTTTCAGTCTTAATTTCACCTTAGATAGAAGATAGACAGAAGAACAGAGTTGGAAGGGGCCTTGTAGGTCATCTAGTCCAACCCCCCCACCACCCAAGCAGGAGACCCTACATCATTTTTGACAGATGGCAGTCCAGTCTCTTCTTGAAAGCTTCCAGTGATGAAGCTCTCACAACTTCTGGACGCAACTTCTGTTCCATCAGTTGATTGTTCTTACTGTCAGAAAGTTTCTCCTTATTTTCAGATTGAATCTCTCCTTGATCAGTTTCCATCCTTTGTTCCTTGTCTGGCCTTCGGTGCTTTTTAAAAATAGCTTGACCCTCTCCTCCACTCTGTGGCAGCCCCTCAAATATTGGAGCACTGCTATCCTGTCTCCCCTGGTCCTTCTCTTCACTACACTAGCCATACCCAGTTCCTGTAACTGTTCTTCATATGTTTTAGCCTCCAGTCCCCTAATCATCTTCGTTGCTCTACTCTGCACTCTTTCTAGAGTCTCAACATCTTTTTATAGTGTGGTGACCAAAACTGGATGCAGTATTCTAGGTGTGTCTTACTAAAGCTTTATAGAGTGGTTTTAGTACCTCACCTGAGCTTGATTGAATCCCTCTGTTAATGCAATTTAGGGTTGCATTGGCTTTTTTGGCTGCCTTAAATTCCTTATTTGTTACAGCTTCTTTCTTTCTGTAAAAAAAGTACATCAGTTGCAATATTTGAATAAATCAAAATGAGAATTGATCATACTAACCGCCCTGTACGGGCGCACAGGCGGGGCCTCCTCAGGGTGCCGTCTGCGACACAATGTCGCTTGCGGTGACCCGGGAGAGGGCCTACTCTGTGGCGGCTCCCACTTTGTGGAATCTTCTTCCGCTGGAGCTCCGTTTGGCCCCCGATCTTCGCAGCTTCCACCATGATTTGAAAACTTGGCTCTTTTTACAATCTGGGCTGTGCTGATTCTCTTGGATTGGGGTTATTTTAACTAGGGGTTTTTAAATTTTAATTCGACTTAATTTGTTTAATATTCTTTTAATTTATTTATTTATTGTTGTATTTTAGTTGTGAGCCACCTCGAGTCCTTTTGGAGAGGGGGCAGCATATAAGTCAAATAAATAAATAAATAAATAAATAAATAAATAAATAAATAAATAAATAAATGTCAGGAATAAGAGTCAAGACAGAGAAAGAAACAGTGTCCAAGGCTAAGCCCTGCTGTAATCTCCTTGTAGTTTAATATGAATTCAGTATTTGTGGTTTGTGCATAAGGGCTTATGTCTCAGTGTTATGTGCAAGCCATGCCTCTAAGCATTATTCAGTAAACTATGATCAAACCAACCATTGTTCAGTGCACTGTGAAATAATTTAGTAAGGTTATTCTTCCTTGTTCACCATCATTGATTTAATAATCAGGATATATAAATCATCTGAAATCTAAACTGGCTTTCACATTAGTTCAAAAAGATGGTTTTGCTTAGCAGGTTGTATGAATGAACCCACTGTAGTTTGTAAACCATGGTTTATAGTTCTGCCTTATGAGTCATAGCATGGTAGCTCACAATAACATGATACAGTGTGTTGTGTTAACCAAGCCAAAGGTGGTTAATTTACTATTTAAAGCTAGTTAATCTAGTAGTTACAATCAGAAACTGTTGAAATTATTCGGGTAAGCTCCATACAAATGATAGCATCTCATTATACTTTTCTGCTTGACTAATTCGCTTATATTTTCTGTCAGCAAACACTTCCTACGCTGCTTTCTTGTGAGAGTGTCTGTATATTTTGTCAATCAGAAGGTTTTTAAAATGACAACTGCTTTTGAAGTTGTATCTTCATCAACTGCTCAGCGCGTTAACCGATTTCTATTTAAACTATATCAGAAAAAGCGCATGAAGTGTTTTCAATAAATTCATTTTAGGGGTCCAAAACAAAAAAAACAAAACAAAACAAAACAACCCAAGAATAGGAAGAGAAGAAGAAAAAAAAAAGGAGAAGAGAGCCTGACATCTGAATCTGATCATTCAGTCTGACAGTTTCTCATTGATAAGCAATGCAAGTAAGAAAGGAAGATTAAAAAGTTGGCAGTCTCTCTTTAGTATCAAAAGCTAATAATATTGTTCAGACAACAAGACAATGTTCACTTTCTGCTGTTCAACTTGCGACTGCATGGCTCTGTCACTTTCGCAAATGATTCACAACAGTTTTTCGTCTCGTACTTGTAACAGCTGAAATACATTCTAATATTGATGTGTCCTGGGTGTTTTTCATCATGGAAAACACATCATTCCTTTCCTGCTGATACAATGGGTCAGCTCACCTACAAGTAGTCCAACAGAAACACTTAAAATGTTGTGGAAGGTCAGGTTATGTTATGGCCTGCCAGCAGAGCTGGTGGCAGATTCAGACAGTGAGGAAGTTGGGGAGGAACATGGGCCAGTCCTGGAGTCTGGGGAAGACTCTGATGAGTGCTCTGCATCGGAGGCAGAGATGCGGCCAGGGCCGTTTGACAGTTAACAGCTGCCTTTGGAGTAGGAGATCAGTGGGGAAGAAGAACAGCTGGAGCCTGTTCCCGATGTGCACATGCACAGAGCTGCCAGGAGAAGGGAACAGTTAAAAGAACCAGGGGTGACTCAGGAGTAAAGGTCCCTCCCATAGGGAATAAATAGGAGCAAAAGGGGAGTGTTGTTTGCAGGAGACAATTAGTTTGTTTAATTAGTGTGAAGATTCGTGTATCTAAGTTCGTAACTCACAAAGACTCCTTGCCAAGTATTTCCGTGAACAGCGTTGTGCTTGGAAGCTACCAGCCTGGCAGCTCTCCAAGCCTGATAAGGTCTGTGGTTGCAATTCACCCTTGAAAGACTGTTTGCCTGGACTTTGCTGGATGTGAATGATAGGAATTCACATTAGCCTAATAAAAAGGGGTTTTGTCGGGACAAGGAGTCTGTTTCATGCTTTTGAGAAGCCTAGGTCAGAACAGGTTATGAGGGTCCTGCTCTCCTCACCTCCTCACCCTTTCCAACCTAGTTGCCATGGTGTCATTTTCCAAATTCATTCTGGTTTAAGTTGCTAGCTGCAAAATCAGCTGGATGACATTAGTTGGATTTTCTCGGAGACCCTCCTTCACAAATCTATGGAAAGGCGTCTTGTGCTTGAAAAACTAGAGCCACAACAAATTGTCCTTTGGTGGTTTGGTCTTATTTATGCGCTGAGATTTCAAACATGACACTTAAGTGCATAGGGGAAAGGATGGTTCTTCTCCAGTCTGCACTGATTAGATCCTACTTTGAATGAATAGGCTGATTATGTTCGGATTATTGATTCCTAGTAACCTCATAGATTTTTCTCCATGATGATCTATACCCAGAATATCATTGGGCTCCAGCTACCAGCCCTGGATGATATCTTCACATCTCACTGTTTGAGGAAGTCATACAACATTCTCAGAGACTCTTCCTATCCTGCTCACAATCTTTGTGAACTGTTGCCTTCTGGCAGAAGATACAGAATGATTAAAACTCAGGCCACATGTTTTCTGAACAGTTTTTAACCCAGAGTTATAATTGCACTTAACAATGAACTTAAGGACCGCCATCAGTGAGCTGTTGGACAGTATTACTTCGTCTGTTGTGTGGATGCTTGTGTGTTTTTAGGGGGTGGGGAATTTTGGTGCATGGGGGTGTGTTTGGGTATTGTCATGTGTGCGTGCGTGTTGAGTCTGGTCTCTGGGTGTTATGTGAATTTTGTTGTGTATACACTGTGTACATACGTACAATGACAATAAAGAAAAAATTAATATTTTTATACCTCATTGGTCCTTCAAGTGTCCTAATGGTGCACTCATTAGTGCCTCTGGAACAGAGTCCATCCATCTAGCTGCTGGTTGTCTTTTTCTTTCTCTTTCTTTGAATACCCTTGAATGTCCAATTCTGAGTATCTTATTTGAACACTATCTTAACAGAATAACGTATTTAACAAAATAACAGAGTTGAGAGGGAACTTGGCGCTCTTCAGACTTAATAGAATAACAGAGTTGGAAGGAACTTCGGAGGTCTACCAGTCAACCATTTGCTCAAGCAGGCAACCTTATACCATTTTGGACAAATGGCTATTCAGTCTCTTCTTAAAAAATTCCAGTGATAGATCATCCACAACTTCTGAAGGCAACCTGTTCCACTTGTTAATTATTCTCACTGTTAGGAAAGTTCTCCTTAGTTCTAAGTTGCTTCACTCCTAGTCTGGTTTCCATCCATTGCTTCTTGTCTTGCCTTCTAGTGCTTTGGAAAATTTGACCCTTTCTTCTTTGTGGCAGCCCCTCTAATATTGGAACACTGCTATCATGTCACCTCTAGACCTTCTTTTCACTAGCCAATTCCTGCAACCCTCCTTTGTATTATTTTAGCCTCCAGGCCCCTAATTGACTTTGTTACTCTTCTCTGAGAGAATGTGGCATAAATGCAGAGAAGAACATGGAGGATAAAGAAGACCAGAAGCTGAAATTTAGGAGCAGCAGCTGAGGAAACAGGATATTTTCTACTACTGCAACGCTCTCTATCTAGGACTGCCCTTGCATACCATCCGGAGATTGCAGCTGGTGCAGAATGCGGCGGTGCGGGTGTTGATGGGAGTTACCCGGTTCTCCCATGTTACCCTCCTCCTGCGCGGCCTGCATTGGCTACCGGTTGCGCTCCAGGTGAGATTCAAGGTTTTAGTTTTGACATACAAAGTCCTACATGACATGGGTCCTCAATATTTAAGGGAGCGTCTTCTGCCAATATCAAATACCGGCCGCCCTGTGCGAGCTCATAGGCAAGGACTCCTCGGGGTCCCGTTGGTGGGTCAATGCCGACTGGCGATTCCCGGCGACGAGCCTACTCTGTCACGCCCCTGACCTCTGGAATCAACTACCCTTGGAGCTCCGTCTGGCCCCTGACCTCCGCACCTTCCACCGTGAGTTAAAGACCTGGTTATTTGACCAACCCGAGCTGTGACCCCTCTTTGGGGGGTGGGATGGACCTTTTAATTTGTTTTATCCTATTGTTTTAATATTTGGGCTTGTAATCTAGTTTAATGGTTTTTTAAGTATTTATTGTCTGTATTTTAGTTGTGAGCCACTCCACGTCTTCAGAGAGGGGGCAGCATACAAGTTCAAATATAAATAAATATTTGGGAGAAAGCTTTGAGAAAAATGAGGGAAATACAAGAGGCATACTTTAAGTAGCAGAAGTGTCACAGCCTTTATTGACCCAAAGTGAAAGATTCAAACTAATGGGTCTTAAGTTATAGGGAAGAAGATTCTGATACAACATTAAAGCAAAGCTCCTAATGATAAGAAGAGTTGAAACAATTAATGAAGAGAGCAGTGGATCTCCCTTGAGTATTTATATTCAAGCAGAAGGCACCCTAATTTGTCATGGAGGTTTTAATTGGGAATCCTGTACTAAACAAGGAAGATAATATCCAATGCCCTGGATGTCTCTTTCCAATTTTATGATTCTATCATGTCATCTCTATTGGTGAACACATTGTGGTATCTGAGGGTGTGTACAAGCAGGCCAGGGACATGTGTGGAGGGAGGGGTGAGAACACTGAGGATCATTAATTTGATTGTGTCAATTTGCTGAAGTGCCATGTAATGATTTTACAGGTAATTAGACTTTAACAGGCAGAAACAAATTTATGTCCTCCTTGTTTTTATGACGCATGTAATGATAGATGCACCATTGTACAAGCTGCTGCTCCTAGGTACACAACATTCCTTAATGTCTTCAAACCAGTGAAATATTACATGTCAGGAACTGATCAGTGACTGTATAAAACACATTAGTGGCCTTTTCTTCTTTTAGCGACTGTTAATCGAAGCTCATTCATCAAGGCCCAGAAAGATGGCATGTTTTCAGGTTATTTGTACAACATGGAGAATTGGCTATGGACCTTCCCGGTCAAAAGGATAAGACAAGAGTTTCAGGTTATTATAGCTGAGACCTCCTATTCCCCTAGCTGGGGTCCAGGTTGTCTTTTGGACTTAGGCTCATGTTTTTCTCCTTTGTGTTCATAACGACAGCGAGGACAGAAACATCTGCTGACTGTTTAGTAGCAGAAAATAGATTTGGATGGAATTGTCAGGGTGGAATGATGATGATGGGGGTTTTAAAGTGGAAAACTCTGTTTCAAATCCAAGATCCACAAGGTAGTGTCCTGATAGTTGACTTAGACCTGCCATGATATGAGCCTGAGAGCCAACATGGTGTCAAACTGCATTGGGAAACCCGGATCTACTCCCTTAGCCCTAAAACCAGGGTTGGGATTCTACCAGTTCAGGCCAGTTCAGGTGAACTGGATGTTTAATTTACATCTGCTTCGCTGAACCGGTAGTTGAACTGAATGGGTTGCCCCTCCCACCCCACCCCTCCCAGGAGTCTCCACAGAGGCTCTGGGAGGGTGAAAAATGGGCCTTCTGGAAATTCAGAAACAGGCCTCTTTGTGACTTCTGGGAAGCCTCTGGACTCTGGGGAAGGTGAAAAACAGCCCTCCCAGAAGTTCCAGTAGGCCACACCCACCATGGCCACACCCGCTCAGCAACCAGGCAGAGAACCTGTTGCTGGGATTTTTGAATCTCACCTCTACCTAAAATTCTTAAGTGATGTTGATCCAGTTCAGTGGTGGGATTCAAAAAAATTTACTACCGGTTCTGTGGGTGTGCACGGAGCGTTCTAAAATGGGCAATTTTAAGCTTGAAAACTTACCTTACTGTCAGCACTGGTGAGTGAAACAGCTGGGGCACAGCAATCCACCCTACTGCACCTATCAGTTGAGCTACAAACAAAGGAAATATAGGATAGGAACAGGCAGGTGGATGGGGCCAACTGCTGACCGGTACTACTGGATCGCTAGAACCTGTGCAAACCAGCAGGATACCACCACTGATTCAGTTCCTCTCAGCCTGATTGATTTCATCAGGATGCTACTTTGGAGAAAAATGGGAGGAGATATCTTGAACGTGTAAAGGGAAGATAAATAATAAAGATAGAATCTGATGCTTTGTTCTTACCATGATTTGGTACCATGGTCCCTAAGTTTACCAATAAGTAAAGCTCTCTTCTTAGAAATTGTGGCAAACAAGGGTTTTTTTTTCCTCCATAAAATCACAACTGGCTGGAATTATATCTTGTACAAGGTTCATTAATAACGGAAGGCAAAATCCAAAGGCAACATCCGAGCAATAACAGCTGAGTCATAACTGAATGCACCAGTCTGTGATTCGGCATAATATGTGGCTTAGTAAGATGTGTGAACTCAACCAGCTTTTGTTTACACAATCCTGTTCCATTATTTTGCGAGCTTAGCTACCAAGGCTGAGCTTTGCTGCAAAACGCAGTTATAACAACCCACTGAAAATGAGCATGTTCTGTCCAGATGTTCTGGTTTTTGGAGGCATTGGGGTGAGACAGGTTATTTATTTATTTATTTATTTATTTATTTATTTATTTATTTATTTACTTATTTATTTACTTATTTATTTGGATTTCTAGGCTGCCCCATTTCCTGAAGGACTCGGGGCAGTGTACAACCATAAAAAATACAATACAATATCACAACAGTTAAAAACTAACTAGTAACCCAATCAAAATTTAAATCATAAGACAAATCATTAAAACTCCCATCCCCCATCCAGTCCAGGTTGACCAGTTAGAATAACCATGTCTTCAAGCCACGATGGAAGGATTGGAGGTCAGGGGCCATCTGAAGCTCAGGAGGCAGTTGGTTCCATAGGGTGGGTGTTCCCACAGAGAAGGCCCTACCCCTGGGGATTGCCAGCCAACATTGTCTGGCTGATGGTACCCCAAGGAGGGCCCATCTATGAGAGCGCACGGGACATTGGGAGGCCATTGCTGGCAGCAGGGTCTCCTGCAAGTACCCCAGTCCTAAGCCATGAAGGGCTTTGAAGGTTAATACCAACACCTTGAATCTCACCCGGAGGGCAACTGGTAACCAATGCAGCTCGCGCAGGAGGGGTGTAACATGGGAGTATCGGGACACTCCCATCACAACCTGTGCCACTGCATTCTGGACCAGTTGAAGCCTCCGGGTGGTCCTCAAGGGCAGCCCCATGTAAAGAGCATTGCGGTAGTCCAGCCAGGAAGTAATGAGCGAAGTAACAAGGTTAGCTGAAGAGCCAGAAGATAAGACATGAAAACTATCTTTTCATGGATGGATGGATGGAAACTGATCAAGGAGAAATTCAACCTGGAAATAAGGAGGAATTTTCTGACAGTGAGGACAATCAACCCATGGAACAGAAGTTGCCTTCAGAAGTTGTTGGAGCTTCATCACTGGAGGCTTTCAAGAAGAGACTGGACTGCCATTTGTCAGAAATGGTGTTGGGTCTCCTGCTTCAGTGGGGGTTGGACTAGATTGACCTACAAGGTCCCTTCCAACTCTGTTAATCTGTAATCTCTGTAATCTTCTCCCATTCACTATTCTTCTCAGAGAAAACTGCTATAAATTTGCCTAACTCAACGCCCGGTGATATCTCTGGTGACAATTCATATAAATAGTCTAATTAGGGGCAACACAATAAGGCCTGTCTAGATTAATTGCATTTATTACCTGGAGGGCAGCAAAGGAGAAAAAAAGACTGGCCAATCCATGCCTTTCACCTGTGTCTGAGACAATTGTGTTTGTGGTGGGTTGGCTGATCTCCGCCCGCAGAGAAGTTGTTTGTCAGTCCCATTGTCAACTGAATGCCTTGTGTAGAAATGTCACTGTGCAGCAGCATGCATTTTGAGACAGCTGAAATGTTTACCTCAATAGGTTCTTACCTGTAATTATAATGTCACAACTCACACCACCGGAGTGAAACCTCTGTCACCGTTTCTCCTGTTTGCAAGGGCTTTTGATTTTCTTCCGGGGATTTATAACCTTCGTGCAAAGTTTTCTTCTCAAAGTCATCGGCCTGAAGTCAAGGGAAAAAAAAACAACAACAAGCAGCAGGATTGGCCCATCTGTTCTTGCGGCCTCATTAGATGCTTGGGGATGAACATCTATGGGTAGGGGTGAAAAGGGAAGCCAAGCACAGACTTCGAGAGCTGAATGCAAATACTTTGTTTTCCATTTGCACCCATAGATAGATTACAAGTGAAGAAAACCACTTCCCTAAGTGTTTGCTTTCCTGGGAGAAGAAAGATCCTAGCATGTTTTCAAGCTTTGAAGATTTCTTAGATGAAATGTGTTTTGATCTTACTTCATTATTGGGAGGTGATGTGGGTTTCCTCCTTCCTCATGACCTCACTTTTCTTCATTGTGCATCTGCTTTTTAAGTTCTTGTGATCTTTTTTTTTTAAATGTCCTTTCTGCCCTTTCTCCCTCTGATATGTGACTCAAGGTGTTGGTTTCTTGTTTAAATTCCACTGTTCATTCATGAACTAGTACATAATGTTCCATGTTTCCAGAAGAACAAGTCAGATCAGGGAAAAGGACTGGCCCAAAGTCATCTATTACCGCAAAGGCTGAGGCTGGACTGCATCTGGATTTCCCTGGTCCCCATCCAACACTGTGAGGTGGCGTGATGGCTCTGAGGTTAAGACCAGCTGGAAACCTAACAACTCAGGTTCGAGACCCAAGCACTGCATGATGGGGTGAGCTCCCGTGCTTGCCTCAGCTCCTGCCAACCTTGCAGTTCGAAAGCATGCAGATATGAGTAGATAAATAGGTACCACTTCAGTGGGAAAGTAACAGAACTCTGTGACATCATGCTGGCCACATGACTATGGAAATGCTATTGGACAGCACTGGCTCAATGGCCTTGGAACAGAAATGAGCACTGCTCCCTAGAGTTGACAATGACTAGCAGAATAGCATCCACAGGGACTCCTTTACCATCCCACTTCGTAATTATTTTAAAGTTGTTCTTTGTTATTTTGGCTTTGAAATATATTGTTCTAATATTGCTTTTCAATTAGAAAAGTAGTATTTAAAGAAAGAAAGAAAGAAAGAAAGAAAGAAAGAAAGAAAGAAAGAGAAAGAAAGAAGGAGAAAGAAAGAAAGAAAGAAAGAAAGAAAGAAAGAGAAAGAAAGAAAGAAAGAAGGAAAGAAAAAATGTGAAAGAAAGAAAGAGAAAAAGGAAAGAAAGAAAGAAAGAAAGAAAGAAAGAAGAGCAAGCAAGCAAGAAAGAAAGAAAAAGAAAGAAAGAAAAAGAAAGAAAAAGAAAAGAGAAAGAAAGGGAAAGGGAAGGAAAGAAAAAAGAAAGAAAAAGGAGAGAAAGAAAGAAAAGAAAGAGAAAAAAGAGCAACCAAGAAAGAAAGAAAGAAAGAAAGAAAGAAAGAAAGAAAGAAAGAAAGAAAGTAAGTAAGTCTTATTTTGGGATTGGATGGGTATATGGGAAGCCATAACTATAACTGAGCTGTGGACCACAAGGGAGATTGTTATACAATGAAAGGCAAATATCCAACACAATCACAGCCCAAAAAAGGCAGTGAATTTCAGATACTTTTCTTGCACCAGGTTAAATGGGAATGCCTGAAAGACTCAGAAGAAATTTGAGTAGGACATTGAATGAACCAAGGGTGAATGATGCGATGGCCTATAGGTGGCGCTCTGGCCTCACAATCAGGAGGCTGTGAGTTTGATCCTAGGTAGAGGCAGATATTTCTCTCTCTGGGCACATTGAGTATATATATCTGCTGAACAAAAAACTCCGCATTGGCAACAGGAAGGGCATCTGGCCAGTAAATACTGAGCTCCATTCAGTTGCCCAGACTTCACCCTGTAAGGGATTATGGGCTGATTAAAAGAGGATGGTGATTGGATGAACCGAATGTGGACTTTCTTGACGTGGTTGCCTTCTGGAAAAGTATCTTTGAGACAACCATGACATGGAGAATCTCTATAGACAAACATTGGATGAAGCATTAAGAAGAAGCAGATTATTGTTATATATTTTCCTCTCCCTAATGGAGATCAAAGTTCCAACACAGAAGTTCGAGTCCTCCTAAACCAACATGAGAGTCTTCCAGTTACGAATAGTTGCAGCTCACCAGCTTTCCCAATTCATTCGAGGAAATCCATCAGAATCAGTTTGGTCTTCTCAGCTTTTCTCTGGAAACAATGAACAAGCACGTAACGATCTAGCCACTCCTAATAAGAAGACCACCACAAAAGACATTCCTGCAACTTCTTTGTTATCTAAAATAAGACTTGTATGTAGTAAGCTCAGGGTGAAATTTTTGCTTCTCATTTCTTCCATCCTCACTATGGGCTGGATGACCCTCTTTTTTTGAGTGGAAGGACCGATTTTCATCTATTCTTCTGGTAATGACCAGATGGAAATATCAGAGAGTCCATATGGGAACTATCGCTTACGGATCCAACCTTTGCCACGTCCTCCTGTTAATTCAAATATCTCATCATTTCAGCATAAATTTATACAGCTCATTCAACCTTGACTTAGCATTCATCTGCTACTCAGGCAAGCATCCACTATGTTCAGAAGGTATAATAGCATTGAATGGCATTAATGGCATTAACATACTCATTCAATTGGTACAAATATAGCTTTTGCCTAGTTTGCAAGCTTTTGAGCGGAAGAACAGAGTGGTCGCTTCCCGTTAATATCAAAATTCAAATTTTTGGAACTGTTAGTCGGTCAACAGCAGAGGGCATTCAGTTCTCTCTTTCCCCTCTCTCACTCTATGGGTAAAACCTATGGGACTAAAAAGAGGGGAATAACCACAGATTAGCCCCATGAATATAATTACCTTTTTTTCTATATATATCTTTTCTCAGCTGGAAAAAGAACATCCAGCATCTCTCTACCTGTGGATGCCCCCAAACTGGAGACAATTTTCTGTCATTGATTGGGATTGACATGGTATGAACTAATTAGTTCTCAGGATTCTACCCAAGTGGGAAAATTGTACAGTCCTAATGACTAGTTAATTCCTGGTACTGTATCATAAATAATCGATGAATGGCTTATAGACTCTTTCTTTTCCCTTTCTTTCTGTTTGTGTCTCTACCTGTGCTTCTCATTTAATTCTCCAGCAGCCTTAATACTAGTTTTCCTGCCTTTTTGGATATTTACAGATTTACAGATTAACAGAGTTTAAAGATACGTTGAAGGTCATCTAATCCAACCTCCAGGCCCGAGCAGAATAGTGAATGGGCTACATTTAGAAATGAACGCTCTCCAAATGCTGAATTTCATGAAGTATTTTATTTTATTATTGTTTATTTATTAATGGGACTTATATGCCGCCCCATCTCCGAAGACTCGGGGTGGCTTACAATAAAAACAAACACAATAAATATTTAAAAAAGAATTAAACTAATGGTCCCAATTAATACAAAACTTAAAAACCACCAAAATCTAAAAACACCCCACCCATGGGTCACAGCCCGGATTGGTCAAATAACCAGGTCTTCAGGTCATGGCGGAAGGTGCGGAGGTCAGGGGCCAAGCGGAGCCCCAGGGGAAGTTGGTTCCAGAGTTCAGGGACCGCAACAGAGTAGGCACGTCGTCGGGGAACCGCCAGCCGGCATTGCCCAGCTGATGGGACCCCAAGGAGTCCCTGTCTGTGACTTCGTACAGGGCGGTTAGTATTCGATGTCGGCAGCAGTCTCTCCCTTAAATAATAAGGACCCATGTCATGTAGGACTTTGTATGTTAAAACCAGAACCTTGAATCTCACCCGGAGGGCAACCGGCAACCAATGCAGGCAGCGCAGGAGGGGCTAACATGGGAGAACGGAAACTCCCATCACCGCCCGCCGCCGCATTTTGCACCAGCTGCAGTCTCCGGATGGTATGCAGGGGCAGTCCTAGATAGAGAGCGTTGCAGTAGTCGAAGTCGCAAGTAACAAGGGCATGAGTGACTGTACGCAGGGCATCCCGGTCCAGGAATGGGCGAAGCTGGCGAACCAGCCGGACCTGGGCAAAGGCCCCCCTGGTGACGGCTCCCACCTGCTCCTCCAACCGGAGCCGTGCATCCAGGAGGACCCCCAGGTTCCTCGCCCTATCCACAGGGGGCAACACCACTCCCCCTATGGTCAACGATGGACATTCTAAGCTGGAACAGGATGCCAGTATGTACAACCACTCAGTCTTGGCCGGGTTGAGTCGAAGCATGTTGCCGTCCATCCAGATTCGTACCGCATCCAGACAGCGAGTCATCAGGTAGGATGTTGGAGAATTTGTTTTGAAATTATCTCAGTGGCACTTATTTTGAAATTGCTTTAATGTTGGAGGTGGAGCCTGTTATGCTGGTGTGGTTCTCTGTTACTAAGAATCCTTCTGGTTCCCCACACTTCTAAGTTGGAAAAAAAAATCCATGGGGGAAGAGAGAGACAAAGAGAGACAGACACACACACACACTGAGAGAGAGAGAGAGAGATTTTCTTCTTCATAGGTGAGAATCTACAGAGTAATAATTTGGGCACACCATGATTTAGGATGATGGCATGAAAACTTTGATGAAGAGCTGCAGAGTCCTCAATTTGATGCTTCAAAGCTTCTGGTGTGATCCTGGAGCTCCTGTAATGTTTAAAGTAACAGGATAAAATTAATTATCCAGGGAGCGACCATAGTAATTGAAATTAATTTAATTTTAATTACACTGAGTTTATTTGTTGTCCTGGACCTGTCTAATTCTTTGTTCTGCCCTTACTTCTCTTTGCAGGCCACTGAGATAAGGCCATTAAGAAGTTTCACTAGCAGAGGGCTAACAGGGCATAGTGCTGACAAGGTTAACTAGGATCCAAGAGTGTAAACTTAGCCACAGATTCCTTCAGTGATCCGTAGGGACTCCTTGAAGTAATTCCCCCACCCCCAATGGACTTGTCACAGATATTGGCAGATGGGGAAAATCTTCTCTGCTTGCTTAAATTCTTTCCAAAGAAATAAATGCATTAAATAAATTGCTCTGAAGCAATCGTAGTCCTCGGTTTTTCATAATGCAATTCTAGTTTTCCATTAAATTATTCCTGTTAAATCATTTGGCCACATATTATCAATACTATTTGTCTGCGGTGTAATAGACCTATTATCCTACATACTTTTTTTGGAGGGAATGCAGTATTTCTATTAAGTACACATCCTCGGGTTTTTCTGCACTAGCTGCATGACACGGCTAGTAGTTAATTCACCTAGGAAAATTGGATTGTGCATTTCTTACAAAACACTGATCAGTTGATGCAGCCTTGGAAAAAAATTCACTCCATTTTTAAACGATTTGTCTCATTCTGTAAAAGGTAGAGAAGGAATCCCCGTTCTTAAATGTTATTTTTGGTGGAAGTATCACTCGTGGTCCTGTACTGCTCCTGAAGTCAGATTCCTTCCATAACTTGATATTCTAGAACTGCTTCTTCAGCTTGGGGTTTTTCAAATGTTGTTGCAACTTCTTAAATTCCCAGATAGCAAGTACAGTAAGATGAAAATAAGAGGTGACATACCAATAAATCTGATGGATGACTCTGTTGAAGAAGGCAACTTTAGAAAAGTAATAAAATTGTATTCAGTACTACAGTGTTTCCTCAAAAATAAGACCCTTTTTTTGCCACTAAAAAAGGCACCAGGTCTTATTTTCGGGGATGTCATCCACTGACTAACCTCACTTGTGTGCATCGCCCCCAGCCTCCTTTTCATGGTCAGAGGCCTTCAGGAACTTCTTCTGTGGCCAGCAAGGCTTTCCTGAAGGCCTCTGCAGCTGATAACAGAGCTTTGGATCGATCCAGAGCTTTATTATCAGCTATAGAGGCCTTCAGGAAAACCTTGCCAGCTGCAGAAGAAATGGGCTGGCAAGGCAGGTGTTGGGGTGCGCGAGGCCTGGCTACAACTGTCCAAAGTAGGGCAGCTCCACACACACCCATCTCCACTCTAGCTTACCCATCCACTCTGGAGTGGGTGGGATCTTAATTAGGGCTTTTGGGGGGGGTAGGGCTTATATTGGGTGCATGTGTAAAAAGCTAGCTAGGACTTACTTTCAGGGTAGGTCATATTTTTGAGGAAACAGGGTATTATTTTGGAAACTTTTTTCATTGAGCTGATCCATTTCTGAGCTGATGCTATATCTCTCTGTGAAAAGGTGTTAAAGAAGGTCAGGAGAACCAGGCACAGTTTTTGAAATCAGACAGGGCTTCACACACAGAACCAACTTTTCCCAGTCCTTCTGAATTTACATTTCTGGCGTCCCTAAGATGTTTCCCAAAAAGGTGAGTGGATTTTCTTGGTGTTTCCTTTGAAAACATTTTGCTTCTCATCCAAGAAGTTCTTCAGATGAGACGTGAAATGTTTTCAAGGAAAATATCAAGAAAATCCAGTTACTTTTTTGGGTGGGGGACACTTTTGAGACAACCATGTCCTGAATGATTGGGAATCTCCATAGACTCACTTCTGGCATGTTTCCTGAAGTCATTTCACAATTGTCCTTTTCAGCTGAAAAGTCAAATAATTGTAACCTTGCCACCTGCACTCTTTCATCTCAAGGAGAAACAAATATCCCCAGCTCATTCAGTCGTTATCTTATCTTCTTCTCATCATCTATATCATGCACCAGTGAATGCATTTGTTTGACTCTGTTAAAGCGAAGTGCCCAGAACTAGTCACAAAATTAGATTTGTCTTCTAATGAGAATAAGGTGGAATATTGAATCAGTTAGAGTCTGTGTGATTTTTGTGGTTGCCCTTTAGCTCAATGCTGCATTTGTAGATCCAAGAGCTTTGTGACTTGGAAGAGCAATTACAAGTTATGATGCTCCCAAAACCTTGATTAGTTGGTGGCATACCTCGTTAAATTAAATTTAATTCATTTTAATTTGTACAAATATTGGGCTTGTTTTGGTTTAATTCTTTTTTAACTATTTATTGTCGATGTATGTTTTTAGTTGTGAGCCGCCTCGAGTCTTTGGAGATGGGGCGGCATACAAGTCCAATAAATAAATAAATAAATAAATAAATAAATTAATTAATTAAATAAATAAATAAATAAATAAATAAATAAATAAACCAATAAATAGCTTACACCAAAGGTGTACAAACGGCTTCTCAAAATCTGGATTATGGGTCCTCAGACGCCACAATTTTCCCCTTCCAAATTATAATTTTCATCTGATGGGAGAATGAATGGAAACTATGTCATTTTAATTAAATTTGTATGGGAATGAAATCAAATGTAGTTTCTATCCTGGCTTTGCATTCTATCTCAGTGTTCTAATGGGAATATTATATGTTTCAGCCCTGTGCTTGAAATACTGGCTTTTGCATAAGGTCTAACTTCTGGACTTCGCAAATCAAACCATAATTTGGATGTAGATTTAGAGCAAAATTCATATCAGAGATAAAAACGGGTTCAGTAAATATATCTTTTGAGCTTTAATATGCTTATCTGGTGAGGAAACATTTCCGTAATGAATTCAGCTGAAAAGACTTGCCAAACTTTGATTGAGGTTGATCAACTTACTTCATTAACATTATTGAAAAGGTAAACTCCAAATTAAACAAAATGGTTTTGTATTTTGTTTTTTTGCCAAAAATCAACTGCTTAAGTTTAAGCCACACGTATACATACACAGATACATATACATCATATACATATGAAACTGTGGTCGAGCTTAGTTTTTTGAGAGAAACTTTCGAGAGTTTTTTGAGAGGAAAATAAGGGTGGGGAATTCTGCCTCTGCTACCAGCATCCATAGGTATTTATCTGGCTAACATCCTGTCAGTGTGTGAGGGAGTTGAGGGCTGTTTGGATACTGAAGCAGTATTTGATGTGTGAGCAAGAAGGAGACAGCAAGGAGCCTGGGCATGGCTTAGCTCAACTGTTCTGTACTAAAGGTGCTTGGTGCTGTGAAACTGAAACTGAAATTGAAACTCCTCTCCTCTGCTTGTGTTTTGCATTTGGAACAGATTTCTTTTCAGGTGGGGAGGGGGAGTAGAACTCCTTAGCATCAGAGCATGTTAATAATAATACTATATGAAATACTAATGCTTCAATGGTCATTTTGAAAAATCCTTTCTTAGCGAGCACCTAGAAGCCAAGAGGAACATGCGTGCCAAATTTCAAGTTTGTAGGCTTTATAGTTCTGGAGATTATATGCTGCTAGTAATTTAATGGTAACTCACTACTTCACCGTGTTCCTCAAATGGAGAATACAGATATCATGTTCAACCTTCATTTTCTCATTTGTCTTTATCAGCAATGGCAGAGCTCCCAAGCCTTACGTGTGACAAAGTATTAATTATAAGAGGCAAACATAAGGGAAATCCTTCTGCAAATTTTAATTTTGCATCAAGTCCCTATGGCAAGTTTTTTTTAAAAGATATCCGTTTTTGCAGAAACATTGGGAAACATTAGAAAACACAAGCTTGAGAAGTTTCCATTTGTTAAGCTAAATTTTAAACTGGTTGGTTGTTCTTTCTAAAGACAGAATGCAACCCATTCAATTAGGGGGTGTTAAGCCTCTCCTAACAATGAAATTTTTGTCCTTCCATCAGTGGTTTGCTAAGTTTGCTAAAGGAAGGGAAACTCAGAGAGAAACTAAACAGTTCCTTCATTTCACATAATATTGGACATGACTTTTAAGGTATGCCTTAATTGTCCATACATTTGGAAATAGTAAGATTGTCCTCAACTCACAACTATTTGTTTCATGACCATTCAAAGTTAGAAGGGCAACTGAAAACAAAAGCAAGTTATGACCATTACAACCATTGTAGCATCCCATGATCACACGATTAAAATTCAGACTAGTATTACCTTTATTGTCAGAATACAACATGTGTACAATGAGATTGTCTGAGCCTCCCTTCATGCACACACCTCCAACACAACTCACAGTGAGGACAGAAGTCCCTAACCCAGTCCCAATCTTATTACACTATGTGACTTTGTTGCACAACACGCCAGCCTGCATGTCTATCCTACTATGTCGACATAAAGTTATTTTCCGTTCAGGAGTCTGACAGCCCAGGGGTAGAAACTGTTCTTCAGCCTGTTGGTGCGGCTGGCTATGCTGCTAGTTAGTTAGTTTACTTTATTGTCGTTACACCTCATACAACGAAATCAAACACCATCTTCAGTGCACATCATGACCAGCGTGTGTGTGTGTGTGTTATGCCTATTTCTGCTTAAGAAGTTTGTGTTTTATGTGTGTGTGTGTGTGTGTGTGTGTGTGTATCTATATCTATATCTGTATCTATATCTATATCTATCTATCTATCTATGCCTATTTTTGCTCAAGAGGTTTGTGTGTGTATGTTTTGTGTGTGTGTCTGTGCACACACACACACACATATGTGTGTGTGAATGCCAGTATACTATTAATAAATATAACTATGTAATTATAGTAGTAATCACAGAAATAATCATAATAATTATGAAGGGCTGAATTTGCTGTCATTTCTGAAAGCTGAGCTGATTTTTTTGTATTATACATATATTTTAAAAAACCTAAACTAATTTCTTTTGATTTTCTTCTTTGCACGCAGTTATGTGGAAATCTTAAGGAAGCTGAATCCCTCCTACGGAAAAAGTCACATACTTTTAAACACTTATAGAGAGGTAGCTGGTACGAATTCATCAAGGACGTATTAATCAAGGAATGGAGAGAACGTTCTTGTTGAATATTCCCTTCTGTATATTTTTTCCCAGCTGAATGTCGGATTGAAGTGCCAAGATACATTATGGATGCAAATGCTTGTAAATCACAGTGGCCTTCAGTCATTAGTGGTGTTAAAATAAAAACCTCCTGGAATCACCATGGGTGAGTTGGGCGCCGATATAAATGTGTTAGATAAATAAATAAACTTCTACCTTCTAAATTGAACTTATGGTCTCTGGCTTACAAGAAGCACTGTATAACATTATGTTATGCAACGTATTGGTGTATTCAAAATGGTACTGGAAACTTCCATGGAGGACCTGTATACTGCACAAGTCAAAAAGAGGGCCCCTCACATCCTGGACATAAACTGTTTCAACTCCTTCCCTCAAAACGACACTATAGAACACCATACACCAGAACAACTAGACACAAGGACAGTTTTTCCCCGAACACCATCACTCTGCTAAACAAATAATTCCCTCAACACTGTCCAACTATTTACAAAGTCTGCACTACTATTACTGTTAATCCTCTCATCACTCCTTATCACACATCCCCTCCCACTTGTGACTGCATGAGTGTAACTTTATCTCTTGTATTCTTACGATTTATATTGACTATTTCCTAGTATGATTTGATTGCTTATTGTACCCTATGATTTCTTGACAAATGTATCTTTTCTTTTTATGTACACTGAGAGCATATGCACCAAGACAAATTCCTTGTGTGTCCAATCACACTTGGCCAATAAAGAATTCTATTCTATTCTATCATAACATCTATGCCGAAAGATGTGAGGTAGAGCAGGGGTCTCCAACCTTGTCAACTTTGAGACTTGTGGACTTCAACACCCAGAGTTCCTCAGTCAGGTGGCTGAGGAATTCTGGGAGTTGAAGTCCACAAGTCTTAAATTTGCCGAGATTGGAGACCCCTGAGGTAGAGGACATCACATTTTTTCCCCAATAGGGCAATTATCCACAGAATGTGTGAAACAATTGTCTGTGGAGATTCTCAGTCATCCAAATCATGGTTGTCCCACAGGTACTCTTTTTTCCCACCCAAAAAAAGGCAACTGGACTTCCTTTGTTTTTCCTTGAAGAGGTTTCACTTCTCATCCAAGAAGCTTCTTCAGTTCTTGGATGAGAAGCAAAATGTCTTCAAGGAAAAACAAAGGAAGTCCAGTTGCCTTTTGAAAAAGCACCTTCATTGCTTATACAGTACCTGGCTGGTGAGTTACCTGAAACATTTAGTTGGCTTGCAAGTTGGTCTGTAAATGAAGGCCATGACCATGATTGATAATGATTGGATTTTTTTTAAAGCCAACTGACTTAAAGAAGACTCAGCCATAGCTTGCATGAAACAGTCTATTTATATAAAGTTCTATTTCTGTATTTATTTATTTTGTGCCTTCAAGTCAGGGTTGGCAACTCCTCACAGTTTTCTTGGCAAAAATTCTGAAGTGGTTTGCCATTGCCCTACTTCAGGTCACCTGCCTGGCTTGGTGCCTAAGATGGGTCTAGAACTCATGGACTTCTGATCTCTGGTCTGGTGCCTTAAATCATTTCATCTCAGGAAACTTAGCATTTGCAAATGAGTCGATCAGAATTCAGCTTACTTACCTTACAAAACTTTGAGCAAAGAATATTGATGTCAGGGTTTCAAGTAGTAGATCCATTACAAGCAAGAAACTCCGAGGCAGGTGGATTCCTCCAAGGATAGCTTAATTGGAAATATCAAATTGGCACATGTCTGGTGAAAACCAACTCTGAAGGGTCCCTTGGTTTTCACCTAATTAAGAGTAGAAGTTTTCCCCTCAATCCCAAACAATGAGTCACGTGGTCCAGTCACAGCAGCATCCACTGGTGTGGTGAAATCACTCCTCCTTCCTCCACCCAGGTGTGAGAATATCCTTGGTTAATTTTATTTTGACTACACAACCCCAACTATCTCTGGAGAATCGGTAGTGGAAATTTTGAGTAGTTCAGAGAACTGACAAATACCACCTTGCACTGGCTCCGCCCCCATCTATTCTCTGCCTCCCAAGTCCCAGCTGATTGGCTGGGTCTTATTTGGTTGCCCTGCACAGGAGAACGGAGCTGGAAAGCAGGTTAGTGGGGTGGGGAAAGAATGGGATTTTGCAGTAACCTTCCCTTACCATGCCCACCAAGCCACACCCACCAAGCCACACCACGCCCACCCAGCCACGTCCACAGAACCAGTAGTAAAAAAAATTGAATCCCACCACTGCCCCCTCCCTATTCCTCAGCTCCAACGTTAGTGAAAAAAAATCATGTGGAACTATTACAGAAGGAAAAATAAAAGAAATGGGAGTTGATTATTCTCAGTATATTAGTGTGTTTGCTTGTAAAGCACATTTCCCCCCAGATCTGTTTATATAATTTTCAGAGAATACTTTGGCAATGTATAGAAATGCCCACGCAAGGAAATGGGATTATGTTTTCATAATAATCAGACTGTGTTGAAGGGATAGCAAATTTAGAGTAATATTTTCCTTGCAGATTATGTTTTGCTGCCATCTAGAGATCAATTTCCTATCTCGGGCTGAACTGATGTATTTTCTTCATGTCTTCATTTTTGTTCAGTCCTGGGAGAGATTGAAAAGATTGAAACTTAGGGGAAAGTGTCACAATTTTAGAGTAGAGCATCTTCAGGTTAAAAATCCCAGTCCTAGTTGTGCCCACATTTATTGATTAATACATCAATTCAATTGATTGATTGATTGTCCCAAATATGCTTTTTTTTCAAGAGGCAACTGGACTTTCTTTGCTTTTCCTTGAAGATGTTTCACTTCAAATCCAAGAAGCTTCTTCAGTTCTGATGGAATGGTGGAGAACTGAAGAAGCTTCTTGGATGAGAAGCGATATGTCTTCAAGGGGAAAAAATGTCTACAAGGAAAAATGAAAAGTCCAGTTGCTTCTTGAAAAAAGCACCTTTGGGACAATTGTGACTTGGAGGATTGAGAATCTCCATAGATGATTGATTGACTGATTAGTTGAATTTTGATGTCAACTGAATTTAGGCAGATTAACAAAGATAAATGGTAACTTAAAAGGAGCAAAATACAATAAAACAGACCAGAGCAAAACACAAAAGAAAATAACCCAACCTGGTGGTACATATTTTTCTGAATATTTTGTCCGGACGAATGTAAGGAGAAGCTCCTTGATTTTTCTTGACTGATTCTTCACTTTTGACTAAGCAGTGCTTCTCTATTATCAGATTGTTTGCCTTGCAATCAGTAATCTTCAAGTCCTCAAAGCTGTCCTTTAAATAGAACACACATAATTCTTTTTTTTCACATCCAGTGCTTAACTTTACCCTAGTTTTTACAATTGTTTATCCTCCAGTTAATCAATTGCACATAAATGCATACATAAATACATTAATGGTTGTTATTCTCCAATCACTTCATCACCAGTTTCACAAATAAGAATAGGAGGTACACATAAGTAACCAATGAGGTTTTAGGAATTCTTGTGTTCTGGCTTTAAGGGTTGCTAACATAGTAGGCCTGTTCAAGCCTTTCTTTATCTTGCCCATTTCTCATAACAGCACCTATGCATTTTGGCCCTGAATGACAAGCTCTTAATTTCCCTGATTTCCACACATCCAACTTGTCTAATAAATGGCTTGCACTTGCAGGGTGTAGAGTACTTAAGTAAATAAATCTTCATAGCTGTCGGATGCTTGGTGCTGCCTCCAAAGGTCCACAGAAGGTGAAGGTCCAACCTTCTCAAGAATATACTTAGCTCAACAATAGAGTAGAATAGAATTCTTTATTGGCTAAGTGTGATTGGACACACAAGAAATTTGTCTTGGTGCAAATGCTCTCAGTGTACATAAAAGAAAGGATACATTAATCAACAGTCAAGAATCATAAGGTACAACACTTAATAATAGTCATAGGGTACAATAAGCAATCAAATCATACTAGGAAACAGTCAATATTAAATCGTAAGGATACAAGCGACAAAGTTACAGTCACAAGTGGGAGGGGATGGGTGATAAGGAATGATGAGAAGATTAATAGTAAGAGTAATGCAGACTTTGTAAACAGTTGGACAGTGTTGAGGGAATTATTTGTTTAGCAGAGTGATGGTGTTCAGGGTAAAAGCTGTCCTTGGGTCTAGTTGTTCTGGTGTGCAGTGCTCTATAGCATCGTTTGAGGGAAGGAGTTGAAACAGTTTATGTCCAGGATGTGAGGGGTCTGTAAATATTTTCACAGCCCTCTTTTTGACTCGTGCAGTATACAGGTCCTTGACTGAAGGCAGGTTGGTAGCCATTGTTTTTTCTGCAGTCCTACTTATCCTCTGGAGTCTGTGTCTGTCTTGTTGGGTTGCAGAACCAAACCAGACAGTTATAGAGGTGCAGCTGACAGACTCCATCATTCCTCTGTAGAACTGGATCAGCAGCTCCTTGGGCAGTTTGAGCTTTCTAAGTTGGCACAGAAAGAACATTCTCTGTTGTGCTTTTTTGATGATGTTTTTTATATTAGGTGAGGATGGTTTTGGTGGGATCAGTAGAATGGCTTGTTTTCAGAAGCTGTGGGTTCTCCATCTTTGGAGGTTTTTAAGAAACTTCTTGTCTGAAATGGTAAGAGGTTTCCTACTTGAGCAGGGTGCTTGAAACAGAAGACTTCAAGCTCCTCTCCAACTCCATTATTGTGGTAGTTGGGGATGAGACAATGGTGCATGCTACAGTATTAGAGATTGTTGATGCAAGTTATTGCAAACTCCAGTCTTTGCTGTTGGAGTTGAAGCTGGCTTAGGTCAACCTTGTTTTTGCCTGGAGCCACCAGTGAATGTCAGGACACATTCTGTAACCAGTCCCTGTCCACAGAAAAGTTACCTGACCTTATCTAATGGTTCAATTTGTGAGAGAAAAGGAAGCTGATTAGCTTAGCAAGAACTAAGCCTATTCAATGAAGTGTAGACAACCCTGGTGAGCTGTAGCACCAGCCTAGAGAGAGAAGACAGATGTCCTGGGTCCCTTTGGCTAAATTTAAAAAAGGGTCCCCAAATACAACAAAACTGGTGTACTACATTTAAAAGTAGGCAAAGCAAATTTGGATAACTTGCCCAGAACAGAAGGTTTATTTGCAGATGAATTAAAACAGCTTTAGGGTGGGGCACGATCTGTCTGTTGCTCTGTTGATTTTAATAAGCTAAAATGATGTTAAAAGTCAGCACTGCAGATTATCTGGTTAGCTGACTGAGCTAAATTGAAACCAGCCTATAAGCAACCTATTATTCATGTTGAATATGCAACAGTCGATCGTCTAATTTACTAATTCTCTGAGTTTTCAAAAAAACAGCCTGTTTTGTAGGAGAAAATAGCTGGATGGTTTTTATAAAACAATGATAAATCAGAATCATCACCAGTCTCTTTATTAAAATGACAGCTGTCTATTGCAAAACAAAGATTTACAAATCGTAGATTATGAAGCCTGGGGCATTATGCTTAAGACACTCTGACACAGGCATTCAAGTAAATTTGCCTTGGCTTTTTTGCAAAACAGTTTCCTCAAATTGATAGCTGTGGAGCATTCCACACACACACACACTCCTATATATTGTCTAAGGAGGGTCTCAGTCATCCTATCAACATCTAAGAGTCATGGTGGCGCAGTGGTTAGAATGCAGTACTGCAGGCTAACTCACAGTTCACTGCCAACAGTTTGATTCTCATTGGCTTAAGGTTGACTCAGCCTTCCATGATTGATAAAATCAGGACCTAGATTATTGGGTGACTCTGTTAATATTCATTATTAATATGCTGACTCTGTAAACCGCTTAGAGAGGGCTTTAAAACATTGTGTATAAGTCTAAGTGTGGTTGCTAAGTGTTATTGCTATCTATTGAGCAATGCTATACAAAGGTGCATTAATTTGTTGTAGATCAAGTGTCTTTGGAGATTCTCAGTCATCCAGATCATACTTGTCCCAAAAGGGTTTTTTCAAAGGCAACTTCTTTGAAGACGTTTTGCTTCTCATCCAAGAAGGTTCTTTGGTTCTGAAGAAGAACTGAACTGAAGAAGCTTCTTGGATGAGAAGTGAAATGTCTTCAAGGAAAAACAAAGACAGTGTGATGACCCAGGGTGGAGATACCAAACAAACACAGTCACAGAAAACAGGTGAAGCCCTTTTATTCCTTCACTTTGCTTCCAAGCTCCAAATATTCTTGACGGAAGACAAAAAAACTCCCACACAAACAGTTACAAGAAGGAGGAAAAGAGCAACACAAACCAGGCAAGATAAGGGCTGGAGGACGTCCACAGATAACAGAACACACACTGGGAAGGACACCAAACTCAGAGAGGAACCATAAACTAGAGATATTTCCACGCTTTGTTTCCAGCATTCGCCTGTACGCAGATCCGTCCTCTTATTCAGTTGTCACAGCTGCAGCCCATGAAGAGGATCAAGGCCCTCTCCTCCCAAGGAGTCCATGTCTCTCCCTGATCCTCTACTCCCTGCATGCCCTAGGATGGAGAGGGAATGGGCCTGGGTCCTCCTCTGACTGCTCAGCCAGCCTCTGCCCTTCCCCAGCCTCCTCCACAACCTCCGGAGCCACACTTCCACTCCCTATCAGCTGTTCCTCCTCTCCCTCAGAGTCAGTCTCCACCAGGGGCATGACAGGCAGTTCAGGAGGCCCAGAAGGAGAAGACTTAATGGTGGTTATTTTCTGAGCAGCCCCCTCTGGCCTAGCATGACCCCTAAGGAAAGGATGACCCACACTTTTCAAAAAGGCAACAGGACTGTCTTTGTTTCTCATTGAAGACATTTTGTTTCTCACCCAAGCAGAATCAAAGAAGTTTCTTGGATGAGAAGTAAAACAACTTTGAGGAAAAACAAAGAAAGTCCAGTTGCCTTTTGAAAAAGCACCTTTGGGACAACCAAGACTGAGTGGCTGTGCATACCGGCATCTCAGCCCAGTCAGGATTATCCATCTTTGGCCATGGGGAGTGGTGTTGCCCCTGTGGATAGGGCTGAACCTGGGGTCCTCCTGGATCTCTGACTTGGTTGGAGGAGCAGGTGGGGGCCGTCACCAGGGGCCTTTGCCCAGCTCCGCCTTGTTGATCAATCAGCCCTTTTCTGGACCAAGATGCCCTCGCTGATCACTCATGCCCTTGTTACCTCCAGACTCAACTACTGCAGCGCTCTCTATCTAGGACTGCCCTTGCATACCATCCAGGAGGGCAGCTGGTGCAGAATCTGGCCTTGGTGGTGATGGGAGTTCCCCAATTCTGCCATGTTACCCCCCTCTGCGCTGCCATTGGTTGCGGTTAAGCTCGGGTGAGATTCAAGTTTTAGTTTTAATACAAAGTCCTCCATGACATGGGTCCTCAATATTTAAAGTGACTCCTGCCAACATTGAATGGCAACCGCCTGTGCGCACACAGAGCAAGGACTTCTTGGGGTCCGTTATGGGCATTAGGCAGCATTGCTGCAATTCCCCAACAAACCTTCTCTGTCATGGGTCCTGACCTGGAACCAACTCCCCTTGGGACTCCGCTTGGCCCCTGATCTTCGCACCTTCTGCCATGACCTGAAGACCTGGTTATTTGACCAATCCGGGCTGTGACCCTCTTTGAGTGGGGTGGTTTTATATGTTTATATGTTTATATGTTTTTAGTATTTAACTTTTTGGGCTTGTTAGTTTAATTTTTTCTTAACTATTTATTATTGTATATATTGTTGTTGTTTTTTAGTTGTGAGCCGCCCCAAGTCTTCGGAGATGGGGTGGCATACAAGTCCCAAAAATAAAGAAAGAAAGAAAGAAAGAAAGAAAGAAAGAAAGAAAGAAAGAAAGAAAGAAAGAAAGAAACCATGACCTGGATGATGGAGAATCTCCATGGTCACTTGAGCATTGCAAGTACATCTTTCAAACAAATCCACAACTAATTAATATGCTTTTGTGTAGCATTCCCCAACAGATCTCAATAGAAGGCCTTCAATTCTTCTTCCTCTTTTATCGGGGAAACTAAAAAATTAGCTTTAATACAATTGTGGAGGTAGCATTCTTCCTGTGAATTCTGCCTCAATTTGGCTGCCTTTGCTAGGAAAACTTTAGTTGAGTTCTAGTTAGATTTGGGTCCCATTGTAATTTATGTTGCTAGAAAGTCTACATTAGCTTCGGTGAGCTATTGCTAAGTGCTAAGGTCAGCTGCACATTTCATACTTCACCTGTACAGGAAGAATTTTTATGGCTTTCCGAATCATACTGTAGCGGAAAAGGTTCTTTATGATGCCACAGACAATTAATTGAGGTACATTACCTAAAAACTAAAAAGGTCACACACAGAACATAATCGACACCTCGTAGCCCCTGTAGCTGAGTACAGAAATGCAAATGAGTGCATTTTGGCTTCCTTGGAGAGGCATAATTCTTTGTCAGCCTTGAATTATGCTTCCATTTGCTTACGTGTTCAAATACTAAATTTACTTCTGCTTTTTTTTCTTCCAGCGGCATTGGTCAAAAGTTGGAAATGGTTGCAGACCAAATTAAGGGGAAGAGGAGGGGGGAAAGCATATTAAGCTGCAATTATGGCCGTGACAGCCACAAATGGAAAAGAAGTATGGGGTCTACATAAAAAGATGCTTTTGAATGCTTCGGTAAACCCTCTTGAGTCACAATATTATGCCTCTGCTGTACAAAAGATAACAAGGACAGACCTGAAAGATACATTGCAAGGGGAAAGCATCACAATCTGAGGTCAGGAAGGGACGAGTGGAGCACATTTTATTGTTTAAAAAAGTACACCCAACCAGAAACAGGAAACAGAGTTGTCTGCCTTTATGCTTTTTTGGAGCATGTGTGAAGGAGAATGGCTACGAAAATCCCATTGTGTTAACTGTGTAACCCAAGGATTCCAGACTTTTTTTTTTTTAATTACATTTATATGCTGCCCTTCTCCGAAGACTCAGGGCGGCTTACAATTTCTGGGATACAACCCAGTGTGCTCAGCAATAGCCTTAATTCCATTGTATATGCCTGCTTATTACTAAGCGGCATTTTTACAAGGTCAGCTAATTGCCCCCAACAATCTTGGGTCCTCAATTTACCTACCCCGAGAGGATGGAAGGCTGAGTCAACCTTGAGCCTGGTGGGATTCGAGCCTACAGCAGTTGTAGGCAGCTGGAACTTAAGAGCAGGCATTTAACAGCCTGAGCTACCAAGGCTCACATTCACATTAAGACAAGTGAAATCACTGAGATTTAAAATATTAGGCAGGTAACACAACCGCTGGAGTTTAAGGTTGCTTTCTCTTTTCAAATGCATCACCTTTCTATGTTGGTACTATTTATACAAGGGAGGTGGTGCCTCAGTGGCTAAGGCGCTGAGCTTGTCAATCAGAAAGGTCGGCAGTTTGGTGGTTTGAATCCCAGTGCTGCATAATGGAGTGAGCTCCCGTTACTTGCCCCAGCTTCTGCCAACCTAGCAGTTCGAAAGCATGTTAAAAAATTCAAGTAGAAAAATAGGGACCACTTTGGTGGGAAGGTAACAGCATTCCATGTGCCTTCAGCATTTAGTCATGCCAGCCACATGACCACGGAGACGTCTTCAGGCAGCGCTGGCTCTTTGGCTTTGTAATGGAGATGAGCATCGCCGCCTAGAGCCAGGAACAACTAGCACGTATGTGTGAGGGGAATCTTCACCTTTACCTTTATTACTTATACAAGAAGTCTTTGACTTATAAGTAATCAGAACCAGAACTTCCATTACTAACCACGGGGGTTGTTAAGTGAGTTACTCTATTTGCCTTCAGGGGTTGAATGAATTATGACTTTAACCTATAACAAGGAAAATCGAGTTGCTAAAATACTGGCATATTTCATTCCTGGTTATCTACATCAGTGTTTCTCAAGCTTGATCACTTGAAGATGTGTGGATTTCAACTCCCAGGATTCCTCAATCAGCATACCAGCTGGAGAATTCTGGGAGTTGAAGTCCATACATCTTTAGGCTGCCAAGGTTAAGAAACACTGGTCTACACTAAAGGGTGAAACTATTGGCCATGAATGTAATCTGGTTCCACAGACCATTCCTCTAGTTGAGTGTGGCCAAATGGAAGTGGTTTAGATCCAGATTCAGTTTCCCATCTCAAAGCTACCTCATCTGAAGGCAATGTTCAGACATGAACCATTCCCTATATAATTTGGCATCAAAACCCAAAGGTCTTTCGAAGAAGAAGGAGAAGGGGAAGGGGAAGAGGAAGGAGGAGGAGGAGGAGGGGAGGAAGAAGAAGAAGAAGAAGAAGAAGAAGAAGAAGAAGAAGAAGAAGAAGAAGAAGAAGAAGAAGAAGAAGAAGAAGAAGAAGAAGAAGAAGAAGAAGAAGAAATAGTAGTAGTTATCCAGTCGAGTCTGATTCTTGGCGATTTTATGGGCTATGTCTCTCCGCGTCATTCATTCTTGTACTATTTCTTTGAGTTTTACTATGCTGGTGTCAGCTTTGATGGTGTCCAGCCTCTGTGTTCTTTAGAGGCCTGGTTTCCTTAAAGTATTTACTTCTCTTTTATTCTTATTCTGATTAGAGACTCGCAGAAGCCATATTGATCTTAACAACATAATTAAACCGCTTCACAAGTTAGCCTGATAATTAATGTTAGGGGAAAGACTGTATTTAATGAGAAGAAGGGAACCAAGCAGCATCTCCATCCATAGGCATCGAGAAAGAGAGAGGTTCGTTAGCATTCAGTGTTTCACTGCCTCGATACATTTTTTTTCCTGAAGAAAATGCTTTATAGCTCAGTGGAGGAAAGATTTAAATAAAGTTATGAGAGAGAATTTGATTTGATCATCAGTTTCAAGAATGCTGGAGTGGTAATTGGAAAATTGAATCCTTACCAGGATTCACTGTAAAGAGAGTAAAATTTGGCATGCATGAAATGAGATGTTCCTGGCCAGAAGATTTATCATCCAAAGTGAGCTTGCAACAGCTCATTTGTTTTTGTAGCTCAGGTTCCTCCCCTTCCTCCTTTGGTTGACTATGATCTCAAGCCACATGGATGTTTGTCTTCCCTTTGCTGTTCACCTGTCAAAACAAGGCTCTGGGAGACCTGTGTGTTCACACAGCCTGTCTGCCTGCCTTAGCTTTCAGCTCACACCATTACCAGCCTCAAGGCTTGACTTCCATTTTCACCAGGGTTCAGAGAAATCTGTTCTACAAAAAAGAGTGAAGAAACTTTGACAGCTGGATTTGCTCAGTCGCTAAGTCATATCCAATGTCAGCCTTGGAAGTCATTTTTGTTATGTATGTAGGTTTTAAATGTTCTTGGTTTATTTTGAACTGTTCTTGTAAAATGTCAAATGGGATTGGTTTAAATAGTGCGGGAAAAAACCCTGCACTCCCATTGGCTGGCAACTACGGCTGCTGGCTAATAAGCAGCCATAGCCCAGCCAAGTCGGGTCCATTCGAGCTGTAGTCACTTAATAAACTCTTCACTGAAGCTCTTGTGTCTGAACTCTTCATGCAAACATAACACTGGCGACGAAGTGGGATTTCCTGAAGAAAGGCGACGATGGGAGAAGACAAGCAGAAGAGCGAGATGGCTGCGTGAACACACCCCAGCCCCGTTCGATCCGGCGGCCGAAGACTGGGAATCGTATGCGGATCGCTTCCAAATGTATTTGGAAGGAAACGACCTCGCAGATATCCCGAGAAGAGGGAAGAAGGTGGTATTTCTCAAGCATGCGGTCCGGCAGTCTTCAAGAAGGCGAAGGCATTGGCAGGAGCTGCAGACTTGAAGGTAATGGAATGGCCTGATTTGGAAAAAGCTTTTAAGAGCCCATTACGCCAAACAAGGATCGTGCCTCATTAAGAGCACGAGTTTTACCGTCGGGATCAAGGGGAAAGCGAAAATGTTAACGACTTGTGGCAAGTTAAGGGACATTGGGGGTGCTTGTGACTTTACCAACTTAGAAGAGGCCATGACGTGATCGGTTTGTTTAGGCCTAAGAGAAGGTTACAAAGCAAACTGTTAATGAAACCTAAGATCACGTTTAAGGAGGCCATAGAGGAAGCTGTTTCAGCGCGGAAGCACCAAGTCCTCAGCAGCGGCCATGAAAAAAAGATTAACAAGGCCTCAAGCCATTCTGATGTGGAAAAATCCACAACAACCCATTGTGAGCAAATAGACTCTGATTCAGATTGCAGCAAGGTGGAAGAAGGGAATTTTTAGACTCAGAATGGAGAAGAAAAGGAAAGACCCTGGAAAAAAGAGGCAAAGAATTTTATTGCAGAGGCTGTGGGGGGGCCACCCCGCCACTGAATGCAGTTTTAGACACCATCTGACTACGTGTGAGAAAAGGGGTCACCTAGAGAGAGTCTGCAAATCATCCGAACTCCACCTAGTAGGAAGAAATTCCCTGAAAAGGATTTCAAGCCCAACAACTTCATGGAAAAGATGGGGCGCAACATCAGAAGCAAAAGGGAAGAATGAAACTCACCAAACAATCAATTGGTCATTCTTCAACCTGAGAAACAAAAAAGTACATGTGAAGGTATTCATTGAAGGAAGGCCTGCCAAATGGAAGTGGACTCAGGCTCCTATTTATCTATGGTGTCATGGGACATATTCACAGCTACTTCCCAACATTCAGAAGAAACATTTAAGAAAGCAAGCACTGACTCTTAAAGACTAC
This sequence comes from Naja naja, assembly GCA_009733165.1. NCBI lineage: Eukaryota > Metazoa > Chordata > Lepidosauria > Squamata > Elapidae > Naja > Naja naja. Next base: position 18,698,349 of record CM019162.1, read on the forward strand.
CAAGGGAACAAGATCCAGTAGTTGGAGCAAGAGATTTCAACGTGAAGTTTAAAGGCCACACAAACGTTTGCCCCATGACAATCGTGGACAAGGATCGCCAAGCTTGCTGGGACTTGAGTGGTTCAAGCCACTAGGCATCGAGGTGACTGGCATCAATCAGTGAGCAGCTCTGAATGGGAGGAGTCCTTGAAGTCTGAGTTTCCCGAGGTCTTCAGCGAAGGATTGGGCAAGTATATGGGGACCCCTATCACTTTCAACCTAGATCCCAGGTGCCCCCAATTCATTTAAAGCCCAGGAGGGTTCCATTTGCTTTAAAGGAAAAAATCAATGCACAATTAGACAAGTTAATTGCTCAAGGGGTTTTAGAGGCCACTGCCACTCCAGATGGGAGACACCCATAGTCACACCAGTCAAGGCTGATGGGTCAGTAAGAATCTGTGGAGACTATAAGGGGACACTGAACCATGCACTTCAACAGAGAGCATATCCAGTTCTAGTGGTGCATCATTTATTACATTCACTTGGCAGGGGTACAGTCTTTGCCAAACTGGACTTGCCCAGGCATATCAACAACTAACAGTTGATGATGCCACTGCAGAGGCCCAAACCATTGTGACTCATAGAGGTGCCTTCAAATGTAAAGGTTACAATTTGGAGTAAGCGTGGCACCAGGCATCTTTCAAAGCCTTATGGAAAAGAATGCTCCAAGGACTGCCGGGGGTAGTGCCTTACTTTGATGATGTGTTAATCTCTGCTGAAAATGACACTCAGCTACAAGAAAGACTCAGAGAAAGGCCTTACCAGATTCAGGAAAGCGGGTTAAAAGTCAAGGAAAAAGAAAATGCACACTTAAGACGGGACAGGGTTGAGTTCCTGGGCTACATGATTGACAAGCATGGCATCCACCTACAGATGCCAAGGTTAAAGCAATCAAAGAAGCCC
>CM019162.1:18700290-18713289 GCA_009733165.1 Naja naja
TATCCAGTCGAGTCTGATTCTTGGTGATTTTATGGGCTATGTCTCTCCACGTCATTCAATCTTGTACTACTTCTTTGAGTTTTACTATGCTGGTGTCAGCTTTGATGGTGTCCAGCCTCTGTGTTCTTTGGAGGCCTGGTTTCCTTAAAGTATTTACTTCTCTTTTATTCTTATTCTGATTAGAGACTCGCAGAAGCCATATTGATCTTAACAACATAATTAAACCGCTTCACAAGTTAGCCTGATAATTAATGTTAGGGGCAAAGACTGTATTTAATGAGAAGAAGGGAACCAAGCAGCATCTCCATCCATAGGCATCGAGAAAGAGAGAGGTTCGTTAGCATTCAGTGTTTCACTGCCTCGATACATTTTCCTTTTCCTGAAGAAAATGCTTTTATAGCTCAGTGGAGGAGGAAAGATTTAAATAAAGTTATGAGAGAGAATTTGATTTGATCATCAGTTTCAAGAATGCTGGAGTGGTAATTGGAAAATTGAATCCTTACCAGGATTCACTGTAAAGAGAGTAAAATTTGGCATGCATGAAATGAGATGTTCCTGGCCAGAAGATTTATCATCCAAAGTGAGCTTGCAACAGCTCATTTGTTTTTGTAGCTCAGGTTCCTCCCCTTCCTCCTTTGGTTGACTATGATCTCAAGCCACATGGATGTTTGTCTTCCCTTTGCTGTTCACCTGTCAAAACAAGGCTCTTGGGAAGACCTGTGTGTTCACACAGCCTGTCTGCCTGCCTTAGCTTTCAGCTCAACACCATTACCAGCCTCAAGGCTTGACTTCCATTTTCACCAGCTGGTTCAGAGAAATCTGTCTCTCACAAAAAGAGTGAAGAAACTTTGACAGCTGGATTTGCTCAGTCGCTAAGTCATATCCAATGTCAGCCTTGGAAGTCATTTTTGTTATGTATGTAGGTTTAAATGTTATTGGTTTATTTTGAACTGTTCTTGTAAAATGTCAAATGGGATTGGTTTAAATAGTGCGGGAAAAACCCTGCACTCCCATTGGCTGGCAACTACGGCTGCTGGCTATAAGAAGCAGCCATAGCCCAGCCAAGTCGGGTCCATTCGAGCTGTAGTCACTTAATAAACTCTTCACTGAAGCTCTTCGCGTCTGACTCTTCATGCAAACATAACACTGGCGTGAAGGTGGGATTTCCCTGAAGAAGGAGGCGTGGAAGACAAGCAGAAGAGCGAGATGGCTGCGCTGAACACCCCAGCCCGTTCGATCCGGCGGCGGAAGACTGGGAATCGTATGCGATCAGCTTCCAGATGTACTTGGAAGGAAACGACCTCGCCGATATCCCGAAGCGGAAGAGGGTGGTATTTCTCCACGACTCGGTCCGGCAGTCTTCAAGAAGGCGAAGGCATTGGCAGGAGCTGCAGACTTGAAGGTAATGGAATGGCCTGATTTGGAAAAGCTTTTAAGAGCCCATTAGCCAAACAAGTATCGTGCCTCATTAAGAACACGAGTTTTACCGTCGGGATCAAGGGAAAGCGAAAATGTTAACGACTTTGTGGCAAGCTTAAGGGACATTGGGGGTGCTTGTGACTTTACCAACTTAGAAGAGGCCATCGTGATCGGTTTGTTCTAGGCCTCAAAGATAAGGTCTTACAAAGCAAACTGTTAATGAAACCTAAGATCCGTTTAAGGCCATAGAGGAAGCTGTTTCAGCGGAAGCCACCAAGTCCTCAGCAGCGGCCATGAAAAGATTAACAAGGCCTCAAGCCATTCTGATGTGGAAAAATCCACAACAACCCATTGTGAGCAAATAGACTCTGATTCAGATTGCAGCGGTGGAAAGGGAATTTTAGACTCAGAATGGAGAAGAAAAGGACCCTGGAAAAAAGGGCAAGAATTTTATTGCAGAGGCTGTGGGGCACCCTGACTGTTTTAGACACCATCTGCCTACGTTGTGAGAAAAGGGGTCACCTAGCAAGAGTCTGCAAATCATCCAGAACTCCACCTAGTAGGAAGGAATTCCCTGAAAAGGATTTCAAGCCCAACAACTTCATTGAAAAGATGGGCGCAACTCAGAAGCAAATGGGAAGAATGAAACTCATCAAACAATCACCATTGGTCATTCTTCACTCCTGAGAAGCAGAAAAGTACATGTGAAGGTATTCATTGAAGGAAGGCCTTGCCAAATGGAAGTGGACTCAGGCTCCTATTTATCTATGGTGTCATGGGACACTATTCTGAGCTACTTCCCAACATTCAGAAGAAACATTTCCAGAAGCAAGCACTGACTCTTAAAGGGAACAAGATTCCAGTAGTTGGAGCAAGAGATTTCAACGTGAAGTTTAAAGGCCACACCAAACGTTTGCCCCTGACCATCGTGGACAAGGATGCCAAGCTTGCTGGGACTTGAGTGGTTCAAGCCACTAGGCATCGAGGTGACTGGCATCAATCCGTGAGCAACTCTGAATGGGAGGAGGCCTTGAAGTCTGAGTTTCCAGAGGTCTTCAGCGAAGGATTGGGCAAGTATGGGGACCCCTATCACTTTCAACCTAGATCCAAGGTGCCCCAATTTGTTTAAAGCCCAGAAGGGTTCCATTTGCTTTAAAAAAAATTGATGCACAATTAGACAAATTAATTGCTCAAGGGGTTTTAGAGCCCACTGACCACTCCAGATGGGAGACACCCATAGTCACACCAGTCAAGGCTGATGGGTCAGTAAGAATCTGTGGAGACTATAAGGGGACACTGAACCATGCTGCAGCAGAGTGCATATCCAGTTCCAGTTGTGCATCATCTGTTACATTCACTTGGCAGGGGTACAGTCTTTGCCAAACTGGACTTGGCCCAGGCATATCAACAACTAACAGTTGATGATGCCACTGCAGAGGCCCAAACCATTGTGACTCATAGAGGTGCCTTCAAATGTAAAGGTTACAATTTGGAGTGGCGTGGCACCAGGCATCTTTCAAAGCCTTATGGAAAGAATGCTCCAAGGACTGCCAGGGGTAGTGCCTTACTTTGATGATGTGTTAATCTCTGCTGAAAATGACACTCAGCTACAAGAAAGACTCAGAAAGTCCTTACCAGATTCAGGAAGCGGGTTAAAAGTCAAGGAAGAAAAATGCACACTTAAGACTGACAGGGTTGAGTTCCTGGGCTACATGATTGACAAGCATGGCATCCACTACTGATGCCAAGGTTAAAGCAATCAAAGAAGCCCCTAGACCTAAATGCAAAACAGATTTGCAAGCTTTCCTTGGACTTATTAACTTTTATCACATGTTCCTACCTCAAAGGCAACCATTGCTGAACCTTTGCACAGATTACTGGATAAGAAGTCTGTTTGGACCTGGGGAGGAAGGAACAATCAGCATTTAACAGTATTAAGAGACTAATCACGTCTGATGCTGTACTGATACAGTTCTCTGAGAATTTGCCTGTTGTACTGACTTGTGATGCATCCCCTTGGAGTGGGGGTTTTTGAGCCACAGGTTTCCCAGTGGGAGAAGCCCTATTGCATTTTACTCTGCACTTTGACCAAAGCAGAGGGAATGCAATTGGATAAAGAGGCATTGGCAGTTGTTGCAGCTGTTAAGAAATTTCATGAATATCTGTATGGCAGAACATTTACCATTGTTACAGATCACAAACCTTTGTTAGGCATTGTGGCAGGAGACAAACCTACACTATCCTGTCACCAAGAATGCTGAGGTGGACTGAATTTCTTGCAGCTTATTCATACAAACTGATTCACAGGCCTGGCAAGGACATTGGACATGCTGATGCACTGAGTCGTTGCCCACTTCCTTGCCACAAGGAGGACTTTGAACCTGAAACACACACCTTTTCCTAGAAACTGTTGCCAAGCTTCCAGTTCATGCTGCTGAAATTGCCAGAGAGACTGCCAAAGACACTTGTTGGCTCCTGTTATAGGCTGGATTAAGAAAGGTTGGCCTCTTCAAGATCTACCTCACCTTGCAACCTTTTAAGTCCAGGCAAACTGAATTATCTGTATTAAGAGGATGTATTTTGTGGGGTAACAGGGTGGTTATTCCTGCAAAACTGCAAAGAGAGGTTTTGGAAATGTTACATGAGGGTCATCCTGGTATTGTAAGGATGAAGGGATTGGCCAGGAGTTATGTATGGTGGCCAGGTATTGACAAAATGGTTGAAAACTGGGTTGCATCTTGTCCCAATGCCAGGTAGTCAGGCCTGCCCCTCTCCCCCACAGGAATGGGAATGTCCTAGGGGCCCATGGTCTAGGATCCACATTGATTTTGCAGGTCCTACTAGAGGGCACACTTTTCTTATTATAGTAGATGCATATTCCAAATGGCTAGAGGTGTTTCCCATGACATCCACCACAACTGATGCTGTCATCAAGCAGCTCAGAAAACTATTTGTAACCCACAGGTTACCTGATGTTCTTGTCTCTGACAATGGCCCTCAATTTACATCTAACCTCTTTGAATCCTATCTAGCACAACAGGGTATCAGACATGCCCTTACTGCCCCTGGGCACCCTTCAGCTAATGGCCGGGTTGAATGCATGGTACATTTTACCAAAGAGAAGCTTCAGCAACGGGGTCCTGGGGACATCACTGAGAAGGTTGAAAAACTTCTTAGTGTTCAGCACATCACTCCTAGCCCATCTAATAACTTATCCCCAGCAGAGTTGTTGATGGGTAGAAACTTAGGTCTTCCCTTGACTGCCTTTATCCCACTTGCACCCAATGCCCACTAGATTCCACTTCCAAAGTTCCACATTCAGTGTGGGTGATTCTGTATGCTAAGAACCTTATGGGTGAACTTTGTGGATTCCTGCTGAGATAACTCAGATCACAGGCCCTCGCTTCTTACAGGGTACAAACAGAGGATGGAGTCCTCTGGAGCAGGCACATTGATCAACTTAGATCCAGGTTCTCTCAGAACATCGCCCTTGTCTCTCTAGTTCCCTCACCTGATGTCAATTCTAGGGAAGGGGAGGAACAGGAGGAAAATCAGCAAGCAAGAATCAACCCCATGTGTAATGAGCCATTACAGGAACCATCCCAAAACCTGTCACAATGCCAAAATCCATCCTTAGAAGTGGAAGATTGTACATCACTACCTGACTTGGGTGCTGACATTGGGCTGGAGATGGGTTGGGAGAAGACCAGATTCTAACAGTCAAACAGGGTCTTCTTTCACAGGGAGTCCCAATGGGGAAATGTCAGCAGACACATTTCCTCTCTCTGGGTGAGAATGTAAACTTCTGAACCACAAAGGTCTCAACGACACGCAAGAGCCCCACCTATTTAAAAGAATACATTAGATAGGTTGGGGTTTGGTATGGACTGAACCTAGTGGGGAGGGTGTTATGTATGTAGGTTTAAATGTTATTGGTTTATTTTGAATTGTTCTTGTAAAATGTCAAATGGGATTGGTTTAAATAGTGTGGAAAACCCACTCCCATTGGCTGGCACCACTGCTGGCTATAAGAAGCAGTAGCCAGCCAAGTCGGGTCCATTCGAGCTGTAGTCACTGAATAAACTCTTCACTGAAGCTCTTCACGTCTGACTCTTCATGCAAACATAACAATTTTTCTTCTTGGAAGCTTTGAGGCTGCCACATTCAGTGTCTAGGAATTTGGGAGGGGGGATTTCATAGTGGGCTAGAAGGTTAGGCAACAACATTCTTTTCTCAGAGAGTTAAGGACAAGTTTCCCTGAACCTGGAGGGAAGTGACTGGAGGGATGTCTCCAGTTGGAACAAAGATTTGATTGGGCCAAGTGATGGACTGATGGATGCAGGAGATGGATCTTTGATTTCTCTTTTGAGAAGGGAAAACCTAGAACTCTCAAATTTGGGTTTTCCCAGATGTGCCAATATGACAACTCTAATAAAAATGAGACAAACATTTGAGGAAATGTTTGTCTCAGAGTTTATTGGTTTGGAGTTGATTACTTGGAACAGTGACATCCAACTCTTTATGAACCCATGGACCATTGCATGCCAGAATCCCATGCTCTCCAATGTGTCCCAAAGGTTGGTCAAATTCATCTTCATTGTGTAGATGATACTGTCTAGCTAACTATTGTGTCAAATTCATTTCGTTACTCATTGATATCAAAATTGTGGACAACGGGTATCCATTGCTATACAACACCAGTAGTTAGTTGCTACAGAGCCATCACACAGTTGCTTGTTTTTTCTTTGAAGACATTTCCCTTCCCATCCAAGAAGCTTCTTCAGCTCTGATGGGATGGTGGAGAATGGAAGGATATATATTCCTTGCAGCCAGCCGGTCATTTGCATCCTTTTAGAAGATGATTGGTTGCAAATGACCAGCTGGCTGCAAGGAATATCAATCCTTCCATTCCCCACTATCCCATCAGAGCTGAAGAAGCATCTTGGATGAGAAGTGAAATGTCTTCAAAGAAGAAAAAAAACAAGAGAGTCCAGTTGCCTCCTGAAAAGGCACCTTTGGGACAACTAAGACCTGGATGCCTGAGAATCTCTGTAGACATCAGACAGTAAGTTCCGAATGAGGTTAATTTGGGCCATTGTTATGAACTAGAGAAGATTGTGATACTTGTAACGGTTATTCAGCTCTTCAAAACCAAATTTAGCCACTGGTGTCACATAGTGGCTAAATTATAAGCTGCATTCTCCAGCCATCTCTCTGGGCTTATCACAACAACTGAAAAAGAAACTGCTTCTGTCCAGAAGTTTGTCAGCAAATTCACTTGAAATCAGCATTTTTAAAAATACCACTTAAGGTCACGAGAAAAAGTTATACTTTAAAGGCTGCTTGGTTGCTCCAAAATGGAACAAATTGTAAGCGTAAAACTCTTTCCTTGGAAATGTCATCGCTATGTGATGTTTTCATGCCATCTCAACTTCTTGAGCTCTTTCCCATTGCAAATTTGCAAATCTAATCATTAAAAAAAATCTTCAGTCATGGGGAATGCTATATATTTCACATCAACACCGTCCAGTCTTCAAAGGATATATAATTAATGTTTCACATTCTTCAACACTGCCCAGTCTTCGAGGAATGCATAATTAATGTTTCACATTCTTCTATTTTCATCTGGGCCCCTGATCAGAAATGTATGATTATCTTCAGAGGTCATCCAATTATAATTCAAAGTAAGTATATCTAATAAAAGATTAACACAAATTTCCATTTATCCAAAAGACAAAAGCTATGTTAAGATTAAGTTAAGGAGAGAGGTCACAGCCATAATTTAAAGTGCAGTGTATCACAAGGAAATTATATTCCTCTTCAAAGTAAACCCCCCCCCCAAAAAATCCTCAGAAATTCAGAATTAATGTTAGCTGAACAGTCTGCTGCAGATATCTCTTTAAATCTCCATTGCTGCTGCTACTTTTCTTCCACTAATGTCACTTCTTTCCCTTCTGCAAAAAAGGGAACATTTTTGTTCTTGAGCTGGCTAAAATAATTCTGTGCCATCGTGGCAATCAAATAGACCCAACTTTGTATGTTTTCTTGTTACAGTATTGTACAGTTAGTTGATTCATAAAATTTCACTTCCACATTTGACTTATTTTGCCTAATTAACTTAGACTTCTTAGAATCACCTAGAATAAATAGCAATACCACTTAGACTTATATACCACTTCATAGTGCTTTACAGCCCTCTCTAAGTGGTTTGCAGAATCAGCCTCTTGCCCCAACAATCTGGGTCCTCGTTTTACCCACCTCAAAAGAAGGGAAGGCTGAGTCAACCTGGAGCCTGGTGAGATTCGAACTGCCAAATTGCAGGCAGCCGGCAGTCAGCAGAAGTAGCCTGCAATACTGCATTGAAACCACTGTGCCATGATGGCTCATAAGGAGCACAATTGCTGTCTAAGAACCACATTGTTATACAGGTAATTCTCAACTTACGACCACATGGAGCCCAGCATTTCCACTGCTGAGCAAATTGGTGAGTTTTGCCCCATTCTACGACCTTTCTTGCCACCATTGTTAAGTGAAACACCACAGCTGTTAAATTAGTAACACTGTTGCTAAGTGAATCTGACTTCCCAGTATCTAATTTTTTTTCCTACTTAAAAAAGACCCACCCAAAACAATGGGACTTCAAGAGTATTTTAAGCGTATATAATTCTTATATAATTGTTATATAATTGTGTGTGCAGAAACAACTGTGTGTCAATCTACGCGTTCCATGGTATAAATTTGTCATGGGCTGGTTTTCTACACATGTCACATGTTTAACTAATGCTCTCTGCAGTCCCTATCTTCTATGTTGCTTTTAACCATGTTATTGTAAGTTTGGTACTGATGAGTCAATACTGAAATGTTTGCATCTACTGCTGTTCATTTTTCAACTGCATTGTTTAAATTATATAATTCAGTTTAATGTCAGAATGAGCTCAATACACTGGAATAAAGCAGTTTATTCCATGTCTTCAAAGCAGCATTCTGATTTACATTATATGCTAAAGCTTGGTAGGTATTAACTTGAATTAGCTTTATTTTGGCTTATCCTGCTGTGTCAGGACAATTTGATTAAATTATCATTAAATGTATGACGTGAACTCAGACAACGGACTAATTCATCACGTGAGTCATATTATCAAAATGAGGCCCATTGTGTACCATCCCCCACCCCTTTAAAAACCACCAACAACCAATGTTTTATGGATTCACCCCTAAAGAATCTGAGATCCTATATCAGCCCACTAATCTTTCTTAATTGGAGTAAGCATTTACTGTAAATAGAAAACATTTAACTTATCTTTGACAGAATGTTAATGGGATTAGCATGCAATATGGAATCTCTCTGGCGGAGAATGCTGTAATCCTGCTAATTAGAGTTGTATATTGTGGCATAAATTGAGGTTGTGATTTTAATGAGTAAAACAAATTTCGGGAAAAATATGGGAAAGATCTAAATATTTTCATGCTGTCAATGAAAGCCTCTGTTTTAATCAGGGATGCAAATATGCTTGGCATAACACCTGTCCTTTTCTTTCTGGATGAGCAACAGTGCTTTTACGTTGTGATTTGAGTAGAGAAGCTCCCTCAAAAATACAGGATTATGATCTAATCTGATGCTTGATTGGCTTGGTATAAGCAGAAGTATGGGATTAAAATTCCCATTCTCCTGACTAGCATAAGCATTCCCAATAGCCATAGCACTTAGGCATATATATCACTTCACAATGCTTTACAGCCCTCTCTAAGTGGTTTGCAGAGTCGGCCTATTCCCCCCAACAATCTGGGTCCTCATTTTACCCACCTTGGAAGGATGGAAGGCTGAGACAACCTTGAGCCAATAAGGATCGAACTCTTGGCTGTGGGCAGAGTTAGCCTGCAATACTGCATTCTAACCACTGGGAAGGAAGGAAGGAAGGAAGGAAGGAAGGAAGGAAGGAAGGAAGGAAGGAAGGAAGGAAGGAAGGAAGAGGAAAAGTGGAATGAAAAAGAAAAGAGAAAAAGGCAAAGGAAGGAAGGGAGGAAGGAAGGAAGGAAGGAAGGAAGGAAGGAAGGAAGGAAGGGGAAAAGTGGAATGAAAAATAAAAGAGAAAAAGGGGAAGGAAGGAAGGAAGGAAGGAAGGAAGGAAGGAAGGAAGGAAGGAAGGAAGGAAGGAAGGAAGGAAGGGCAATAGCAAATAGACTTATATATCTCTTCATAGTGCTTTACATCCCACTCTAAGCATTTACAGAGTCGCATATTTCCCCAACACCGCGCCCTCATTTTACCAATCTTGGAAGGATGGAAGACTGAGTCAACCTTGAGCTGGTGAGAATCGAACTGCCAAACTGCTGTCAGCCGGCAGTCAGCAGAAGTAGCCTGCAGTACTTCATTCTAACCATTGCGCCACCAATGGCTTATCAGTCATGCAATATAGCTGAATGTTTTGCATTTGTGTCAGAAGCATCGAGGAGTTTCCAGGTTGAAAGGGTTAGCCAGTGACATCACCGTTGCCCAGGGAGACTTAGTTGGGGCCTCCTAGAGCTGGAGTGAAAGACAAGAGCTTAACCCTGCTCCGTGGCAGCACTCGATCTCAAACGTGGGTGGGAGGTTTCCAACCACTCAAGCCACTGTGCTCCTATCTATCTGAACATTGACTGCTAACCCTTGTAGATTCCTCCCTGAAGAATCAATTGCAGATAATCCTTGACTTATAATCATTTGTCTAATGACTTTGCTACTTTCTTCTTCTAATTTTTTTCAACAACTTCTCAGTTTACAAGTACGGTCTTCTGTAAGGAAAAAAAACTTGGTCACCCTGTGTGATGACTTGGGGCATGGCACAAAGGCAACACAGTCAGATAATCAGTAGGACTCCTTTATTAGCTCCAACTTTGCCCCCAATGTCCTGGTTACATTCTGGGATGGAGAAAAACTTTCCCAGGAACAGCCTTTGGCTGCAGAGAATCAAGTCCAAAATGTCAACAAAACTTGTTAACTATAAGTCCAATCAAGGCAAAATAAGGTAATTAATCCAGCAGGGCAAGAGAAGGAATTCCAGATGTGAAGGCACAGCAGTAATTCAACCCAGTTGGGATGATGCCAGAAACCCAGATAAGCAAAGTCAACACAAGATAAACTCACGTTTGTTCCCAGCAGACACTGCACTCAGCATGCATCTCTTTTAAACTCTCTTCCCAGGCATGCCTAATGAAGGGAATCAGGGCCTTTTCCTCCCCTGTAAGCCACATAACCCACATTGCTCCCTTTTCCGTTCCTCCTGTGTGCCCTAGGATGAAGAGGGATTGGCCTGGGTCTTCCTCTGAACTCCCTCTCCCTTGTTCAACCTCTCCCCTGCTCTGCCCAGCTGGACTTTGCCCTTCCCCAGTTTCCTACACAGCCAACAGAGCCACACTCCTGCTCCCTGTCAGCTGTTCATCTTCCTCCTCAGATTCAGACTCTGACAGGGGCATGACACTCCGACACAAATAAGTTGTAGGCCTCGAACTGGTGTGCCACCAATTCAACAACGTTAAACTTCCAATATTTTCTAGGTTTTGGTGTTAGGGAGGTGTGAAGTATCAGGACATCCAACAAATTCCATGAGAAACCAACTGGGAACATCGATCCTAAGATGTCTATGAATCTTCAGGTTCTTTTCAAGAATGGTTCCTCTTAGTGGTCTTGTCATCTTTACTATGTGTGTGTGTAGGGGGGGGAAGGGGAGGTGCATATCGGGGTGCCCATCAGTGGTTTGGATTTGCAAGCCAGATCTGACCTTCCTCCTTCCTATTCCCACCTCTTTTGAAACGTTCCAGGATCTTTTGAGAGGGACAGCAGAACGAGACTTCATTACCATTATATTCCTCGGGCCTTCTTGTGCATAAATCCAATTAAATCCTAGTAATGAGACAACTAGATTTTTACATCATGTTTAATGAATGGTAAACCACACTCAAAAGCAAGCTGAACAGCACTGCCTGCCCCTAAGGTTTTCAAAGATCAATGTGTTTAATTGGTTATGGCAAGGCATAGAAGCTGCCATACAGGGACGTATTGATCAGAGTAGATTCAGCAAAGCCAGACTTTCTTAATGGAAGAAGCCCAGGGTGAGAAATCATATCTTACTATGCCTTAGCTTGGGTTTGTTATTGTAGGTGTTTGAATGAACGTAAGCCGCGATTATTCAAGCCACGATATAATCCAAAGAGATGGGCAAAATTAACTCTCCTGGCTAAATAATGTCTTTTGTTGGTATATTTCTTTCTTTATTGGGTTTCTCTGCTGCTCTGGAACCCAAAAAAAAGACTCCAGGACACTCAAGAAGATGTCCATAAATGTCAATACAGCAATTCATTAAAACAGTAACTCCAAAGCTAATTCTCTTGGTTTAAATTCAAATGCTGAAAAGTCATGCTTAAATGTGCTGAGCGGCATGCTGCTTATAATTAATTCCTGAACGCATTCGGAAGAACCATCTTTCAAACTTCTATGGAGATTCTCAGTCATCCAGAGATCATGGTTTTGTCCCAAAGGTGCTTTTTTTGAAAGGCAATGGGACTGTCTTTGTTTTTCCTTGAAGACGTTTCACTTCCCCTCCCAGAAACTTCTTCGGTTCTGCTTGGATCAGAAGCCAAACGACTTCAAGGAAAAGCAAAGATATCTTAAAAGCATCTTTAAATTGCTTTTCTGGAATACCATGACAGTATGGGTCATCCTTTCCTTTGGCCAGATGGGGTTGCTCAGAAAACAATCATCATCAGGTCTTCTTCTGGATAAAAATGTGTTCCTAAGATACCCTTGCCTAAGGCATGTAGAACCTTAGTGAGTAGCACCTTGAAGTCTGAAATGTACTGGTAATTTTTTTTTAAATTACATTTATATGCCACCTTCTCCGAGACTCAGGGCGCTTACAATTTTGGATACAACCAGTGCAGCAATAGCCTTCCTTCCATTGTACATGCCTGCTTATTACTAAGCGGCATTTTTACAAAGTCAGCTTATTGCCCCGAACAATCTTGGGTCCTCAATTTACCTACCCTGAGAGGATGGAAGGCTGAGTCAACCTTGAGCCTGGTGGGATTCGAGCCTGCACTAATTGCAGGCAGCTAGAACTTAAGTGCTAGGCATTTAACAGCCTGCACCACCAAGGCTCTTCAACTGATCTTTCCAGGAAGCTTCCAACAGTCAGTCAATGGGGAAAGACAGATTTACATAGTGCTGCATGATTTACTTAATGGCCGTGGTGATTTGCTCAATGACCATAAGAAATAATATCCTTTTTATTTATTTGAGGAGACCTTGATACTCTCTGAGCTTGGTGGTTTCTTGCAGACTTTTCACTACTTTCACCCAGACTAGATATCATCATTGCACTGATGATGTTATCTAGTTGGCTCCATGAAATGTCTGCAAAACAACAACCAAGTTCAGAAGCCCAAGGGACCCACAATCCTCCTCCTCTCCACACACACCCCTCTCTTCTAGCACTGATGACGTTACAGATTGGGTCACAAAATGTCATCAAGAAAACAACCAAGCTCAGAGGCACCAAGAACCTACAAAATCCTCCTCCTCACACACCCTCTCTTCTAGCACTG
>CM019162.1:18714289-18756708 GCA_009733165.1 Naja naja
GAAATGACACTCAGCTACAAGAAGACTCAGAAGTCTCCTACCAGATCCAGAAAGGGTTAAAAGTCAAGGAAGAAATGCACACTTAAGACTGACAGGGTTGAGTTCCTGGGCTACATGATTGACAAGCATGGCATCCACCTACTGATGCCAAGGTTAAAGCAATCAAAGAAGCCCTAGACCTAAATGCAAAACAGATTGCAAGCTTTTCCTGGACTTATTAACTTTTATCACATGTTCTACCTCAAAAGGCAACCATTGCTGAACCTTGCACAGATTACTGGATAAGAAGTCTGTTTGGGTCTGGGGGAGGAAGGAACAATCAGCATTTAACAGTATTAAGAGACTAATCACGCCTGATGCTGTAATTGATACAGTTCTCTGAAATTTGCCTGTTGTACTGACTTGTGATGCATCCCTTGGGAGGGGGGTTTTGAGCACACAGGTCCCAGTGGGAGAGAAGCCCCTATTGCATTTTACTCTCACACTTTGACCAAAGCAGAGAGGAATACAGCCAATTGGACAAAGAGGCATTGGCAGTTGTTGCAGCTGTTAAGAAATTTCATGAATATCTGTATGGCAGAACATTTACCATTGTTACAGATCACAAACCTTTGTTAGGCATTGTGGCAGGAGACAAGCCTACACCTACTATCCTGTCACCAAGAATGCTGAGGTGGACTGAATTTCTTGCAGCTTATTCATACAAACTGATTCACAAGCCTGGCAAGGACATTGGACATGCTGATGCACTAGTCGTTGCCCACTGCCTTGCCACAAGGAGGACTTTGAACCTGAAACACACACCTTTTTCCTAGAAACTGTTGCCAAGCTTCCAGTTCATGCTGCTGAAATTGCCAGAGAGACTGCCAAAGACACTGTGTTGGCTCCTGTTATAGGCTGGATTAAGAAAGGTTGGCCTCTTCAAGATCTACCTCACCTTGCCAACCTTTTAAGTCCAGGCAAACTGAATTATCTGTATTAAGAGGATGTATTTTTGGGGTAACAGGGTGGTTATTCCTGCAAAACTGCAAAGAGGGTTTTGGAAATGTTACATGAGGGTCATCCTGGTATTGTAAGGATGAAGGGATTGGCCAGGAGTTATGTATGGTGGCCAGGTATTGACAAAATGGTTGAAAACTGGGTTGCATCTTGTCCCAACTGTCAGGTAGTCAGGCCTGCCCCATCTCACGCCCCACACAGGAATGGGAATGTCCTAGGGGCCCATGGTCTAGGATCCACATTGATTTGCAGTCCCTACAGAGGGCACACCTTTCTTATTATAGTAGATGCATATTCCAAATGGCTAGAGGTGTTTCCCATGACATCCACCACAACTGATGCTGTCATCAAGCAGCTCAGAAAACTTTTTGTAACCCACGGGTTACCTGATGTTCTTGTCTCTGACAATGGCCCTCAATTTACATCCAACCTCTTTGAATCCTATCTAGCACAACAGGGTATCAGACATGCCCTTACTGCCCCTGGGCACCCTTCAGCTAATGGCGGGGAACGCATGGTACGTTTTACCAAGAGAAGCTTCAGCAACTGGGTCCTGGGACATCACTGAGAAGGTTGAAAAACTTCTTAGTGTTCAGCACATCACTCCTAGCCCATCTAATAACTTATCCCCAGCAGAGTTGTTGATGGGTAGGAAACTTAGGTCTTCCCTTGACCGCCTTATCCCACTTACTTACACCCAATGCACCACTAGATTCCACTTCCAAAGTTCAGCACATTCAGTGTGGGTGATTCTGTTTATGCTAAGAACCTATGGTGAACCTTTGTGGATTCCTGCTGAGATAACTCAGATCACAGGCCCTGCTCTACAGGGTACAAACAGAGGATGGACTCCTCTGGAGCAGGCACATTGATCAACTTAGATCCAGGTTCTCTCAGGAACACGCCCTTGTCTCTCTCTAGTTCCTCACCTGATGTCAATTCTAGGGGAAGGGAGGAACAGGAGGAAAATCAGCAAGCAAGAATCAACCCCATGTGTAATGAGCCATTACGACAGGAACCATCCCAAAACCTGTCACAATGCCAAAATCCATCCTTAGAAGTGGAAGATTGTACATCACTACCTGACTTGGGTGCTGACATTGGGCTGGAGATGGGTTGGGAGAGACCAGATTCTAACAGTCAAACAGGGTCTTCTTTCACAGGAGTCCCAATGGGAAATGTCAGCAGACACATTTCCTCTCACTGGGTGAGAATGTTAAAACTTCTGAACCACAAAGGTCTCAACGCATCACAAGAGCCCCACCTATTTAAAAGAATACATTAGATAGGTTGGGGTTTGGTATGGACTGAACCTAGTGGGAGGGGTATATGTATGTAGGTTTAAAATGTTGGTTTATTTTGAATTGTTCTTGTAAAATGTCAAATGGGATTGGTTTAAATAGTGTGGAAACCCTGACTCCCATTGGTTGGCAACTACGGCTGCTGGCTAAGAAGCAGCCGAGCCCAGCCAAGTCGGTCCATTCGAGCTGTAGTCACTTAATAAACTCTTCACTGAAGCTCTTCATGCCTGACTCTTCATGCAAACTTAACAATTTTTCTTCTTGAAGCTTTGAGGCTGCCATACATTCAGTGTCTAGGAATTTGGGAGGGGGATTTACAAAAATAGTTAGACGCAATAACATTCTTTTTCTCAGAGAGTTAAGGACAAGTTTCTGAACCTGGTGGAAGTGACTGGAGGGATGTCTCCAGTTGAACAAAGATTTGATTGGGCCAAGATGGACTGATGGATGCAGAGATGGATCTTTGATTTCTTCTTTTGGAGAAGGGAAACCAGAACTCTCAAATTTGGGTTTTCCCAGATGTGCCAATATGACAACTTCATTAAAATGAGACAAACATTTGAGGAAATGTTTGTCTCAGAGTTTATTGGTTTGGAGTTGATTACTTGGAACAGTGACATCCAACTCTTTAGGAACCCATGGACCATTGCATTGTGAATCCCATGCTCTCCAAATGTGTCCCAAAGGTTGGTCAAATTATCTTCATTGTGTAGATGATACTGTCAGCTTTAACTATTGTGTCAAATTCATTTCATATCATTGATATCAAAATTGTGACAACGGGTATCCATTGCTATACAACACCAGTAGCTAGTTGCCTACAGAGCCATCACACAGTTAAAGCTTTGTTTTTGAAATATTTCTTCCATCTAGTTAGTATTTTTCAGCTCTCGAGGATGGTGGAGAATGGAAGAGTTATATATTTCAGTAGTCAGCCGGCTCAATTGCATCCTTTTAAAGATGATTGGTTGCAAATGACCAGCTGGCTGCAAGGAATATCAATCCTTCCATTCTCCCATCCATCCCATCAGAGCTGAAGAAGCATCTTGGATGAGAAGTGAAATGTCTTCAAAGAAGAAAACAAGAGAGTCCAGTTGCCTCCTGAAAAGGCACCTTTGGGACAACTAAGACCTGGATGCCTGAGAATCTCAGACATCAGACAGTGTTCGAATGAGGTTAATTTGGCCATTGTTATGAACTAGAGAAGATTGTGATACTTGTAATGGTTATTCAGCTTCAAAACCAAATTTAGCCACTGGTGTCACATAGTGGCTAAATTATAAGCTGCATTCTCCAGCCATCTCTGGGCTTATCACAACAACTGAAAAGAAACTGCTTCTGTCCAGAAGTTTGTCAGCAAATTCACTTGAAAGCAGCATTTTAAAAAAAATACCACTTAAGGTCATTTGAGAAAGAGATTTAGTTGTTGCTAGTTGCTCCAAATGGAACAAATTGTGTTTAAAACTCTTTTCCTTGGAAATGTCATCATTGTGATGTTTTCATGCCATCTCAACTTCTTGAGCTCTTCCCATTGCAAATTTGCAAATCTAATCATTAAAAATCTTCTTCAGTCATGGGGAATGCTATATATCACATCAACACCGTCCAGTCTTCAAAGGATATATAATTAATGTTTCACATTCTTCAACACTGCCCAGTCTTCGAGGAATGCATAATTAATGTTTCACATTCTTCTATTTTCATCTGGGCCCTGATCAGAAATGTATGATTATCTTCAGAGGTCATCCAATTATAATTCAAAGTAAGTATCTAATAAAAGATTAACACAAATTTCCATTTATCCAAAAGACAAAAGCTATGTTAAGATTAAGTTAAGGAGAGAGGTCACAGCCATAATTTAAAGTGCAGTGTATCACAAGGAAATTATATTCCTCTTCAAAGTAACCCCAAAAAAAATCCTCAGAAATTCAGAATTAATGTTAGCTGAACAGTCTGCTGCAGATATCTCTTTAAATCTCCATTGCTGCTGCTACTTTTCTTCCACTAATGTCACTTTTCCTTCTGCAAAAAGGGAACATTTTTGTTCTTGAGCTGGCTAAAATAATTCTGTGCCATCGTGGCAATCAAATAGACCCAACTTTGTATGTTTTCTTGTTACAGTATTGTACAGTTAGTTGATTCATAAAATTTCACTTCCACATTTGACTTATTTTGCCTAATTAACTTAGACTTCTTAGAATCACCTAGAATAAATAGCAATACCACTTAGACTTATATACCACTTCATAGTGCTTTACAGCCCTCTCTAAGCGGTTTGCAGAATCAGCCTCTTGCCCCCAACAATCTGGGTCCTCGTTTTACCCACCTCAAAAGAAGGGAAGGCTGAGTCAACCTGGAGCCTGGTGAGATTCTGAACTGCCAAATTGCAGGCAAGCAGTCAGCAGAAGTAGCCTGCAATACTGCATTGAAACCACTGTGCCATGATGGCTCATAAGGAGCACAATTGCTGTCTAAGAACCACATTGTTATACAGGTAATTCTCAACTTACGACATTACATGGAGCCCAGCATTTCCACTGCTGAGCAAATTGGTGAGTTTTGCCCCATTCACGACCTTTCTTGCCACCATTGTTAAGTGAAACACCACAGCTGTTAAATTAGTAACACTGTTGCTAAGTGAATCTGACTTCCCAGTATCTAATTTTTTCCTACTTAAAAAGACCCACCCAAAACAATGGGACTTCAAGAGTATTTTAAGCGTATATAATTCTTATATAATTGTTATATAATTGTGTGTGCAGAAACAACTGTGTGTCAATCTACGCGTTCCATGGTATAAATTTGTCATGGGCTGGTTTTCTACACATGTCACATGTTTAACTAATGCTCTCTGCAGTCCCTATCTTCTATGTTGCTTTTAACCATGTTATTGTAAGTTTGGTACTGATGAGTCAATACGAAATGTTTGCATCTACTGCTGTTCATTTTTCAACTGCATTGTTTAAATTATATAATTCAGTTTAATGTCAGAATGAGCCCAATACACTGGAATAAAGCAGTTTATTCCATGTCTTCAAAGCAGCATTCTGATTTACATTATATGCTAAAGCTTGGTAGGTATTAACTTGAATTAGCTTTATTTTGGCTTATCCTGCTGTGTCAGGACAATTTGATTAAATTATCATTAAATGTATGACGTGAACTCAGACAACGGACTAATTCATCACGTGAGTCATATTATCAAAATGAGGCCCATTGTGTACATCCCCCACCCTTTAAAACCACCAACAACCAATGTTTTATGGATTCACCCCTAAAGAATCTGAGATCCTATATCAGCCCACTAATCTTTCTTAATTGGAGTAAGCATTTACTGTAAATAGAAAACATTTAACTTATCTTTGACAGAATGTTAATGGGATTAGCATGCAATATGGAATCTCTCTGGCGGAGAATGCTGTAATCCTGCTAATTAGAGTTGTATATTGTGGCATAAATTGAGGTTGTGATTTTAATGAGTAAAAACAAATTTCGGGGAAAAATATGGGAAAGATCTAAATATTTTCATGCTGTCAATGAAAGCCTCTGTTTTAATCAGGGATGCAAATATGCTTGGCATAACACCTGTCCTTTTCTTTCTGGATGAGCAACAGTGCTTTTACGTTGTGATTTGAGTAGAGAAGCTCCCTCAAAAATACAGGATTATGATCTAATCTGATGCTTGATTGGCTTGGTATAAGCAGAAGTATGGGATTAAAATTCCCATTCTCCTGACTAGCATAAGCATTCCCAATAGCCATAGCACTTAGGCATATATATCACTTCACAATGCTTTACAGCCCTCTCTAAGTGGTTTGCAGAGTCGGCCTATTCCCCCCAACAATCTGGGTCCTCATTTTACCCACCTTGAAGGATGGAAGGCTGAGACAACCTTTGAGCCAATAAGGATCGAACTTGGTTGTGGGCAGAGTTAGCCTGCAATACTGCATTCTAACCACTGGGAAGGAAGGAAGGAAGGAAGGAAGGAAGGAAGGAAGGAAGGAAGGAAGGAAGGAAGGAAGGAAGGAAGAGGAAAAGGGAATGAAAAGAAAAGAGAAAAGGCAAAGGAAGGAAGGAGGAGGAAGAAGGAAGGAAGGAAGAAGGAAGGAAGGAAGGAAGGAAGGAAGAGGAAAAGTGGAATGAAAAATAAAAGAGAAAAAGGGGAAGGAAGGAAGGAAGGAAGGAAGGAAGGAAGGAAGGAAGGAAGGAAGGAAGGAAGGAAGGAAGGAAGGGCATAGCAATAGACTTATATACTCTTCATAGTGCTTTACATCCCACTCTAAGCATTTACAGAGTCGGCATATTGCCCCCAACAATCTGCGTCCTCATTTTACCAATCTTGGAAGGATGGAAGACTGAGTCAACCTTGAGGTGAGAATCGAACTGCCAAACTGCTGTCAGCCGGCAGTCAGCAGAAGTAGCCTGCAGTACTTCATTCTAACCATTGCGCCACCAATGGCTTATCAGTCATGCAATATAGCTGAATGTTTTGCATTTGTGTCAGAAGCATCGAGGAGTTTCCAGGTTGAAAGGGTTAGCCAGTGACATCACCGCTGCCCAGGAGACTTAGTTGGGCCTCCTAGAGCTGGAGTGAAAGACAAGAGCTTAACCCTGCTCCGTGGCAGCACTCGATCTCAAACGTGGGTGGGAGGTTTCCAACCACTCAAGCCACTGTGCTCCTATCTATCTGAACATTGACTGGTAACCCTTGTAGATTCCTCCCTGAAGAATCAATTGCAGATAATCCTTGACTTATAATCATTTGTCTAATGACTTTGCTACTTTCTTCTTCTAATTTTTTTCAACAACTTCTCAGTTTACAAGTATGGTCTTCTGTAAGGAAAAAAAACTTGGTCACCCTGTGTGATGACTTGGGGCATGGCACAAAGGCAACACAGTCAGATAATCAGTAGGACTCCCTTTATTAGCTCCAACTTTGCCCCCAATGTCCTGGTTACATTCTGGGATGGAGAAAAACTCTCCCAGAAACAGTCTTTGGCTGCAGAGAATCAAGTCCAAAATGTGGTCAACAAAAACTTGTTAACTATAAGTCCAATCAAGGCAAAATAAGGTAATTAATCCAGCAGGGCAAGAGAAGGAATTCCAGATGTGAAGGCACAGCAGTAATTCAACCCAGTTGGGATGATGCCAGAAACCCAGATAAGCAAAGTCAACACAAGATAAACTCACGTTTGTTCCCAGCAGACACTGCACTCAGCATGCATCTCTTTTAAACTCTCTTCCCAGGCATGCCTAATGAAGGGAATCAGGGCCTTTTCCTCCCCTGTAAGCCACATAACCCATGTTGCTCCCTTTTCCGTTCCTCCCTGTGTGCCCTAGGATGAAGAGGGGATTGGCCTGGGTCTTCCTCTGAACTCCCTCTCCCTTGTTCAACCTCTCCCCTGCTCTGCCCAGCTGGACTTTGCCCTTCCCGAGTTTCCTACACAGCCAACAGAGCCACACTCCCGCTCCCTGTCAGCTGTTCATCTTCCTCCTCAGATTCAGACTCTGACAGGGGCATGACACTCCGACACAAATAAGTTGTAGGCCTCGAACTGGTGTGCCACCAATTCAACAACGTTAAACTTCCAATATTTTCTAGGTTTTGGTGTTAGGGAGGTGTGAAGTATCAGGACATCCAACAAATTCCATGAGAAACCAACTGGGAACATCGATCCTAAGATGTCTATGAATCTTCAGGTTCTTTTCAAGAATGGTTCCTCTTAGTGGTCTTGTCATCTTTACTATGTGTGTGTGTAGGGGGAAGGGAGGTATATCGGGTGCCCATCAGTGGTTTGGATTTGCAAGCCAGATCTGACCTTCCTCCTTCCTATTCCCACCTCTTTTGAAACGCTCCAGGATCTTTTGAGGGACAGCAGAACGAGACTTCATTACCATTATATTCCTCGGCCTTCTTGTGCATAAATCCAATTAAATCCTAGTAATGAGACAACTAGATTTTACATCATGTTTAATGAATGGTAAACCACACTCAAAAGCAAGCTGAACAGCACTGCCTGCCCCTAAGGTTTTCAAAGATCAATGTGTTTAATTGGTTATGGCAAGGCATAGAAGCTGCCATACAGGGACGATTGATCAGAGTAGATTCAGCAAAGCCAGACTTTCTTAATGGAAGAAGCCCAGGGTGAGAAATCATATCTTACTATGCCTTAGCTTGGGTTTGTTATTGTAGGTGTTTGAACGAACGTAAGCTGCGATTATTCAAGCCACGATATAATCCAAAGAGATGGGCAAAATTAACTCTCCTGGCTAAATAATGTCTTTTGTTGGTATATTTCTTTCTTTATTGGGTTTCTCTGCTGCTCTGGAACCCCCCCCAAAAAAGACTCCAGGACACTCAAGAAGATGTCCATAAATGTCAATACAGCAATTCATTAAAACAGTAACTCCAAAGCTAATTCTCTTGGTTTAAATTCAAATGCTGAAAAGTCATAAGCTTAAATGTGCTGAGCGTGGCATGGCTGCTTATAATTAATTCCTGAAGGGCATTCGGAAGAACCATCTTTCAAACTTCTATGGAGATTCTCAGTCATCCAGAGATCATGGTTTTGTCCCAAAGGTGCTTTTTTTGAAAGGCAATGGGACTGTCTTTGTTTTTCCTTGAAGACGTTTCACTTCCCCTCCCAGAAACTTCTTCGGTTCTGCTTGGATCAGAAGCCAAACGACTTCAAGGAAAAGCAAAGACATCTTAAAAGCATCTTTAAATTGCTTTTCTGGAATACCATGACAGTATGGGTCATCCTTTCCTTTGGCCAGATGGGGTTGCTCAGAAAACAATCATCATCAGGTCTTCTTCTGGATAAAAATGTGTCCTAAGATACCCTTGCCTAAGGCATGTAGAACCTTAGTGAGTAGCACCTTGAAGTCTGAAATGTACTGGTAATTTTTTTAAAAATTACATTTATATGCCGACCTTCTCCGAGACTCAGGGCAGCTTACAATTTTGGGATACAACCAATGTGCTCAGCAATAGCCTTCCTTCCATTGTATATGCCTGCTTATTACTAAGCGGCATTTTTACAAAGTCAGCTTATTGCCCCCAACAATCTTGGGTCCTCAATTTACCTACCCCGAGAGGATGGAAGGCTGAGTCAACCTTGAGCCTGGTGGGATTCGAGCCTGCACTAATTGCAGGCAGCTGGAACTTAAGTGCTAGGCATTTAACAGCCTGCACCACCAAGGCTCTTCAACTGATCTTTCCAGGAAGCTTCCAACAGTCAGTCAATGGGGAAAGACAGATTTACATAGTGACTGCATGATTTACTTAATGGCCGTGGTGATTTGCTCAATGACCATAAGAAATAATATCCTTTTTATTTATTTGAGGAGTCCTTGATGCTCTCTGAGCTTGGTGGTTTTCTTGCAGACTTTTCACTACCCAAACTAGATATCATCATTGCACTGATGATGTTATCTAGTTGGCTCATGAAATGTCTGCAAAACAACAACCAAGTTCAGAAAGCACCAACGACCCCACAATCCTCCTCCTCTCCACACACCCCACTCTCTTCTAGCACTGATGACGTTACCTAATTGGGTCACAAAATGTCATCAAGAAAACAACCAAGCTCAGAGAGCACCAAGAACCCCACAAAATCCTCCTCCTCACACACCCCACTCTCTTCTAGCACTGATGACGTTACCTAGTTGGGTCGTGAAACATCTGCAAGAAAACCACAAAGCTCGGGGAGCATCAAAGACCCCTCATTTCAACCCTGAACTAGAACTATTCTTCTTTATCTTATTTATTTATTTATTCATTTATTTTTCTTTACTGTTATCCACTGCTTTGAAATATTTTTCGCTGTAAGAAGTGCAGAACAGTGGAAGGTGCAACTGAAGAGTAACAGGGAGGGGAGGAGATATTATTTTGCTCTCATCATCTTGTCAGAAACAGGATGACACAATCATGAGTCAGAGAGAAATCTGCCTTAGCCGTAGCTCTTAATGTAAAAATAATGTGTGCTGTATCACATTGCGTTGCATTGGCTTATATGTCTAGATATTCCCAAGCTCACGTGATGCTTCATTCAATCCCTTTTAATTTTAGCATTCAGCCATTTCCCATCTTACATTAGCTGCATTTCCAACGCCGAAGTATCTCTAAATAAATGCTAAATAGTGGCAGCCCATGAGGAAAGATGATTAAATGAAAATGAGTGTTGAGTCAGTTCTGATTCTAATCACACCCAACCTGGTCTGCTTTATATTCTGTTTACATTGTTTGTCATATTTCTTTAATCCAACAAGCTAGCCCAGTGAAGAGAAAGGACCAAACTCAAACACCAGCTGGAGAATTAGGAGTGGGGTCTGCTCAGAATTGGCAATGACTGCAAACAAACAGAGACACAGAAATCAAGAGATACCGGAAGCCAGAAATCATGCAAAATAGATGTAGTGAAATGCAGGCATGCTGGCCAAATAAGCTGAGGCATGCAGATGAATCCTTGATGGTTTTAAATCACACGAAACCCCGAGGAAGGTGTGCAAGGGGGTATTCGTTAGCTGCAGGAGATCTCAAAAATGCATCCGCCGTAATCCGCAGCTTCCGTTAAAAGCGATCTGACAGCGCCATCTGCTGAGCAATGCATTTATTGCCAGGATGATTGCAATTGTGACAATAACGCTGGGCTCGTCAACCAGAAAGCTCACAGTCTGGGTTCGAGACCCGAGCGCTGTGTGATAGGATGAGCTCCCATTCTTGCTCCAGCTGCTGCCCACCCATCAGCTTGAAAGCATGCAAATGCGAGTAGATAAATAGGTGTCTCTTCAGTGGGAAGGTACCACTGTTCTGTGCACCTTGACCTATAGCCATGCTGGCCACAGGATCGCAGAAGTGTCTTTGGACAACACTGGTTCCCTCGGCTAAGAAACAAAGATGAGCATCACTCTGCAGAGTCGGACATGACTGGACTGGGAAACCTTTACTGTTAGAGCTTAAGATGCTCCCCTCAGTTTCTATGGGTTTTAAGAGTTTGCTCACTCCTCTCTTATCCTACAGAAGGGTCATCTCTAAGGAGAAGCAGTGAAGTTGTGGATTCCCACTACTTGGAATGCTCTGTTGCTTCTTCTGTCCTCTTTGAGCTTTTAACCAATGTCCAGGTTGGACACTGGGATTGGTGGGGTGTTTTTTGTGGGGTCATGTGAGAACTTGCGCAATGGGTATATCACTTAGCAATAGCACTTAGACTTATATACTACTTCACAGTGCTTTAGGAGCCTTTGTGGTGCAGTGGTTAGAGTGCAGTACTACAAGCTACTTCTGCAGCCAGCTGCCTACAATTTGGCAGTTCAAATCCCACCAGGCTCCAGGTTGACTCAGCCTTCCATCCTTCCCAGGTGGGTAAAATGAGGACCCAGATTGTTGGGGGCAATAGGCTGACTCTGTAAACTGCTTAGAGGGGGTGTAAAGCACTATAAAGTGGTATATAAGTCTAAGTGCTATTGCTATTTACCACTCTCTCTAAGCAGTTTACAGAGTCAGCCTCTTGCCCCCAACAATCTGGGTCTTCATTTTACTGACTTCAGAAGGATGGAAGGCTGAGTCAACCTTGAGCCAGATCGAACTGGCAATGAGCAGAGTTAGCCTGCAATAGCAAGCAATAGCAATAGCACTTAGACTTATATACCACTTCACAATGCTTTACAGCCTTCTCTAAGTTGTTTACAGGGTCAGCCTATTGCCCTCAACATTCTGGGTCCTCATTTTATTGACCTCGAAAGGATGAAAGGCTGAGTCAACCTCAAGCCGTTCAGGATCCCACTGCCAAACTGCTGGCAGCCGGAAGTCAGCAGAAGTAGCCTCTAGTATTGCATTCTAACCACTGCACCACCATGGCTCTTGTAGTACAGGTAGTCCTTGACTGACATTCAAATTGAGCCCAGAATCTCTGTTGCTAAGTGAGACAGTGATTAAGGGAGTTTGAGCCCATTTCCCGACTTTTCTTGCCAGCATTTTTAGGGGAATCACTGCCATTGTTAAGTTAGTAAACAAGGTTGTTTAGTGAATCTGGCTTCCCCATTTGATTTTGCCTGTCAGAAAGTGGCAAAAAGGGATTGCGTGAATTTTGATCATGTGACCAGTGCCATCATAACTGCAAATAGTCACTAAATGAATTGGTGTAAGTCGACGACTACCTTATAATCAAAATTCCAGCTCGTAAATCAAGGACTGACTCTATATAGCAGTTTGAGCTTGTGTGAAAGTGTATATATCGCTGTGCTGTGTGAAGACACCCTCAACACAAATTTCTTTGTTGATAGAGGATCACCAGCCTCAGCCAAGCCACCTCACCATTGAGAACTTTAGCTGAGGAAAAATACAAAATAGATTCTTCCTTGAGACAGACAGAGCATTTTTATTCTTTCGTTTATTTATTTCTTTGGGTTGAACAAATACGGCACCAAATATTTGTCTGATGTATTATTAATGCTGTTTGATCATTCGAGCCACTGATAGTGTAATGTCCATATAAACTGAGGCCTGTTCAGTTAATTCCTCAGCTATTGTATATTCTGGGAAAATAATAAAAAGCAAGCACCTCAAAAACAAAAACAAAACCAAAAACCATAATCAACTCTTCCCAGTAAGTGTCAGCAAGTAAATTAAACAAACAGTTGGCTTTACTTTTGTTGACTGTGCTGTTTTATGTTGGGATGTTGGGACAAGGTGTACTGTGTATTTACATAGATTTTCATGGGTACAGATATGCAGGTCTTGGTGTGTTCGGGTCTTTTCCCATGTAAGATTGAGAGTATCTTGGTGACGTTTCGACAAGGTCCCACTCGCCATCTTCAGGCTGGTGTCTTCGGCTTTGTGCTTGTGCGAGCAAAGTGTGATTGGAGCTGCCGTCTTTCTATAAATACTGGTGGGGAGGTGTGGTGTGCTGGCTCTGTTGTAAGCAGGTTGTTTGGCTGTGTTGTTACTACTTGATTGGTTGATGGAGTTGATGTTTGCAGATTGGTTGGCTTTTTTGTAAGACCCTGTGTGGCTGAGGTACTGGCTGTGTGTCTGTCAGCCTTTTGTGTTGTAACGACCTGGGTAATGGGCTGTGTGATGACCTTCTGAGTTCTATTGTTGTGACATCCTGGGTCTTGTGCTGTAATCTTCTGGGTCGCTGGCTGTGTTGTAACATCCTGAGGTTTTGTGGTGTAATCTCCTGAGTTCCGTGATGTGATATCCTGAGTGGATGGCTGTGATGTAACATTCCAGGCTTTGGTTTGGCTCCGAGTTTGAGGTCTGGCTATGTGTTCATGGCATGTGTCAGTTTGCTTAGTTTGGGGGTCGGAGGGTGTATGTATGTATGTGTGTATGTGTGTGTGTGTATATATATATTCTCCATATGTTCTCACTGAATATACATACACACATACACACATATATACATATACACACCTTAATATATACATACTGTGCAATATATATTTGTTTGTATATATGTTTGTAAGAAGATGACCAACTCCCAGGATTCCTCAACCAGCTGGAGAATTCTGGGAGTTGAAGTCCACACATCTTTAGGCTGCCAAGGTTGAGAAACACTGGTCCACACTAAAGGGTGAAACCATTGGCCATGGGTGTAATCTGGTTCCATGGACCATTCCTCTAGTTGAGTGTGGCCAGATGGAACTAGCTTAGATCCAGGTTCAGAGCTAGCATATCTGAAAGCAACTTTTAGACATGAGCCATTCCCCACCTCATTTGGCATCAAAACCCAAAGGCCTTTGGAAGAAGGAGGAGGAGGAGGAGGAGGAGGAGGAGGAGGAGGAGGAGGAGGAGGAGGAGGAGAAGGAGAAGAGAAGAGAAGAGAAGAGAAGAAGAAGAAGAAGAAGAAGAAGAAGAAGAAGAAGAAGAAGAGAGGAGGAGGAGGAGGAGGCAGAGGAGGAGGGGAGGCGAGACATACACACATAGCTCACAATGAGCTAAAATCTTGTAAGTACTTTAAAAATTTATTATCAGACACAATAAGATGTACCAGACCTTGGAGCTGAAAGCAAGGTCAGCCAATATCTCAAAGCACACGGCCTTATCCTTGTTTCTTAGCTACACCAGCAATCACTTGCGAGATAAGGAACTCAGCTGGGGTCATCCTGTCCTTTCTTTCATGTGACCCAACTATCCGTAGCCAATCTTTTCCATCTAATGACTTCTTGCGTGCCCAGGTGACCAAGAAAACTTCTTCTCCCCCCCCCATCTCCTTGAAAACAATGTTTGCCCTTCACTTGCAAGTCAATGCAAATGGAAGCATTTTTGTCGAGAACGGTTTGCCTGTAATCAGTTGATTGAGACTTTTTAAAAAGCCAGCACCCATGGCAAAAAAAAACTGTCTGGAAAAGAGGAAGTTAGCAAGATTAGGAGATCCGTGTCTTTGTTTTGAGAGCTCCTTTTTTTTTCTTTCTCTTAAATCATACCCACATTTTTTTTTTCAAAGAAAAAAGCCCATGCTTTTCGAAGACTGGTTAAAACAGACCTTCCTAAAAGTGTCTTTGTTTTTAAAGGGGATAACATTGCTTTTCTACAAGGTGACATTTCCTTGTCATTAGGATGAGAACACATGAAATCATAAGAAATGAAACTCTCTTTTTTTTCCTTCTTTCTACTCAAGAGGCACACATCATGTTTTGGTTTTCCTTTTCAAGGGAAACCAACCTTTAATCTCATCATAAATGTAAACATTAATATTTGCAAACATTGTTGGGGTTTTAATATGGGGAACAAGCATCTGAGAGGACCTGGAACAATTCTTGTCCTCCCGATACCAATAGAAGAGAATATTGTAGCTCAGGGTTGAACTGTGGGGTCCTTGATGGTCTCTGAGCTTGGTTGTTTTCCCGTTCTACTCCTCCCAATTATTTTTTAAATAATTATGTTATCTCAATCAAGTCTATAACATGAATCTGATAACTGAGTTGTTCTTTTAAGTATCCAACAGAATGAAGACCTTCAAGATCCTTCAAGGGATCTTGAAGGTCTTCTAGTCCAATCCTTTGCTCAAGCAGGAAACCTTGTACCATTTCAGACAAACCTTTCTTAAAAACCTCCATTGTTGAAGCAACCCACAACTTCTGGAGGCAAGTCATTCCACTGGATAATTGTTCTCACCGTCAGGAAATTTTCTCCTTACAGTAGTTGTAGGTTGCTTCTCTCCTTGATGAGTTTCCATCCACTGCTGGCACTTTTCCCATTAGAAGATAAAGACCATAAACTGAGCCCTTATTTCTCTTCTAGTCTATTTTCCCAACTGCCTCTTTGGATTGGCAATCTGTAGCTGAGGTCATAGTCATATCAATAGGATGTTTTTTCTGTGTTTGTGTATAAGTTTCATTCCATAAAAGTGATAAACAGATAACAGATAATCAGAATTGGAAGGGACCTTGTAGGTCATCTAGTCCAACCCCCTGCCCAAGCAGGAGACCCTACACCATTTCTGACGGATGGCAGTCCAATCTCTTCTTGAAAGCCTCAAGTGATGGCGCTCCCACAACTTTCAAGAGCAACTTCTGTTCCATGGGTTGATTGTTCTCACTGTCAGAAAGTTTCTCCTTATTTCCAGGTTGAATCTCTCCTTGTTCAGTTTCCATCCATTATTCCTTGTCTGGACTTCAGGTGCTTTAGAAAATAGCTTGACCCCTTCCTCCTCTCTGTGGCAGTCCCTCAAATATTGGAAGACTGCTCTCCTGTCTCCCCTGGTCCTTCTCTTCACTAGACTAGCCAGGCCCAGTTCCTGCAACCGTTCTTCATATGTTTTAGCCTCCAGTCCTCTAATCATCCTGGTTGCTCTTCTCTGTACTCTTTCTAGAGTCTCAACATCTTTTTATAATGTGGTGACCAAAACTGGAGGCAGTACTCTAGGTGTGGTCTTACTAAGGCTTTACAGAGTGCTGTTAGTACCTCACTTGATCTCGATTGTATCCCTCTGTTAATGCAACTTAGGATTGCAGTGGCTTTTTTGGCTGCTGCTGCACACTGCTGGCTTGTATTTAACTGGTTGTCCACTAAGACTTCAAGATCACAAGGCATGATCATATTCATGCTTTGTCAGCAACAGAGCCTTAACTTGCAGTCATTATTCCAGAAGAAGACAAATGGCTTAAAATATATCGGATAGATGGATTTGTCCAGCCAAGACAATGTGAAAATTGGAACATCAGTGCTGTTTGTGCTCTGATTCTGCCTGCGTTAGAAATACTTTTTTTCCTTTGTTTTTATTCAGAAATGGCCTAATTGTTGGTTCTTAGAAACCCCGTTTACATTTTTTTTCTATTTACATTCCTAGACCCTTAATTCAGGATGGGTTGGGATGACTGGGTGGAGCTAAGCATTTACTGGACAGATACACTTCCTGATGCCTATGTGAAGTTTGCAGCAGATGTTTTCTCTTTGTGCCCTAGGAAAGAAACATTTTCTGCTACCTAGTATCAAACTCTCAACCTTCCAAGTGGGAGACAAGCGTCTTCATCACTATTTTTTTTAAATTCATATTTATATCCTGCCCTTCTCCGAAGACTCAGGGCGGCTTACAGTTTTTGGGATACAACCCAATGCGCTCAGCAATAGCCTTCCTTCCATTGTATATGCCTGCTTATTATTCCTAAGCGGCATTTTTACAAAGTCAGCTTATTGCCCCCAACAATCTTGGGTCCTCAGTTTACCTACCCCGGGAGGATGGAAGGCTGAGTCAACCTTGAGCCTGGTGGGATTCGAGCCTGCACTAATTGCAGGCAGCTGGAGCTAAGTGCTAGGTCACCACGTTGCTCAAGGAACCACATTTACAATCCAATCGAAAAGATAAAGTCTCTTCCTTTTGAAGGCAGGCAGAAAAATAGACACCACTGCAAACTTCATACTTTCCTGAAGGACTTCATTATTTTAGAAGGTTGCTTCCCTGCAAAGTTTTTATCATGCCAATATTTGCCCTGTGGAATTCTTCAGTGAGATAATTCAAAATATGTCTGGCCAATACTTTTATTTCTCCTCTTGTTCTAATAATAGTGAGTGGGACCATTATTTCCTCACTAATATATTTATCCATAGGGAATTTGCATGATACATTTTCAGGTGCATATCTCCAAAAGTATACATTTATGGATGCAGGCTGTTCGCAAACCTTCTCTATTTTTTTTTGCAATTATGATTTTGAACATATATTGGTGCCTATACCTTGAGTTACAAACTGTCATTAGGTGTAAGTTTGCATTTCCACATGTGTTCCAGGTTTTCATCGATGTTCAGATGATCAAAAACAATTTCTATTGATGTCACTGTGATCTTGGGAAAAGAAAAGAAAGAAAAGAGAACAGATCTATCTCTTGTGGAGGTTTTTAGATCAGTAAACTGGCTTTTAAGAAAATAAAAGCCACTCGGCCATCGCCATCATTATCATGCATGATCTGGAGTTCAAGGATTTAAGAAATGCCAGCTTGAGTTGTACTTACACTGCTGTCTGGTTTATTTTTGAGGTACAGAAAATTACTTTATCTCAACAATTGCAGGGTTTTCTCTTACTCTGCATATCGAAAATCTGTCAAAAGTTGGCCATTGTGTGCAGGGAGTAGTTTCTCGCCCCCACCCCTTTCTTTTCCCCAGCAAAACAATCTTGAAATCCCATCACAACCTTTTCCTCACAATTTGATCTTGGGAATGGCAAGAAAAGATCTGTGCCTTACATCCAGTCATAAGAAATTTCACGATCTGATCTGGTCTTAGGAGTCCAAAACAGAGGGTTGCCACCAAAACCTAAAAAATAAGTCCAGATCGAAGAGTCTTCTATCCATCAGTGAACCTGCCTTGCTGTGATGAACAGATGCCGAATCATCTGCTTTTCATTCTCTACAATGCCCAATCGTGTCTCAAGATCAACAGCATTGTGGAAAAATCAAAGGGTGCCAACATCCAACCTGTCTAGAACAAATTTTCCATCAATGAGGGGTTCAAAGTTCAGGATGCAAACTGGCCATCTGCCTGTTTCTTCATGCCAAGTAGAAAGTATGCCGCTTGTGTCGTATATAGCACATTGGCTGTGCCCAGCACAGAAATGGGATTATCTTCAGGTAGACGTCTTGTTCTCTCTCTTTTCTTTCTTTTTTTTTTAAAGAATGAAATAAAAGCACATGATGTCCCCAGCACTGCCCTCTGAACAGAGGTGCCCATCACCATAGATGATGGAAACCCTGAAGGGCCTGTCTTTGGAATTTAAGAAATCGTTATTCCCGTATTTTGGTTTCCCATTAATGCAGCCCTGTCGCTTCTTCTGAAATGAAAAGTCTTTCTGTTCAAGGATATAAGTTCTTCCCTTTGGTGAGGGTTGCTCGGAGGAGCTGGGCTTGGCTATATACTCACAGCTGAAGATGCTCATCATGGAAGTTTCACCACTACAACACAAGCACCAGCTCTTCCGACATTGACTGGCACTTCCTGTAAAACAGAGAAGGCCTGGCTTAGATCCTTGTCTTTTAGCAAAAATTATTTTATTTTATTCATGTATTTATTTGCATACTTCCAAACTATTCTGACCCAGCTCCTCAAACACTACAAACCCTCTGTAGTTGAAGCAATGATTCCTTTATTAGGAGCACCAGCAAAAAGTCTCTCTCTCACCACAGGCTAACAAATCTGTCCGGCCAGAAGATGAATAGTTTTCTGCCACATCAATGTATCTCCACCCCTTGCCTTTTAACTCCAAAGCTAGCAGTGGCGGCTCTTCCATCCCAAGGACCGGCCCCTAGATTTCCACTGCTCTCCTCTCCTCTGCCTTCTGCACAGTGCGGATCATGCAATGGACCCAGCTGTTCCTCCTCTTCCTCATCAGCCACCTCCAGATCTGGGGGCTGTTGACTCACCATCTGAGGGCTGACAGAAGGCCCAGGCAGAAGGCCCAGACTCTGCCTCTGCCTCTCTCTCTCTCTCTCTCTCTGTGCCAGCTCTATTCCCTCTTCCCCCTCAGTTCTCCAGGTTGTCTTGATGCTGACCATGACTCCCATCACTGCTCTTCATCTGATTCAGCTGCTGGAGGGGCCGGCGGCTGACAGGCCACAACACAAACTGCTAAGTAGATAGGAGCTGAAGCAAAGAATAGGAACGCCCCCATTGCTCAGTTCTCAAACCCAGGCTTTAACCACTGAGCCACCATGCCCACCATGACAGGGATACAACTAAGCAATTGGAGCAGAGATGCAGTAACTAAGAAATTACCTCTGTCCATTCATTGTTTTGTGCATCGTAAGATTCTACTGTGTTCAAATAGGTGTGTCCATCGTAGCCCCCGATGGCGTACAGTCTATCTCCGAGTGTACAAATCCCAACAGCATCACGAGGAACACTCAAAGGTGCGACAGTAGTCCAATTGTCAGTTTTGGGATCATACCTAAAACATTATAAGACAACGTTAACAGATGCTAAGAGTAAAAGCAGCTTCAATGAGAAGGACAAAATCTTTGTTTTTATGGATGTTACTAAACTAAGATATCCATCCCTTTATTGTATTGTAGACATAAGCTATGCAGGTTTTTCAAAGTATCTCAGATACATTAGCTCATGGTTCATGGCCATAATTTTCCTATTGGCATCATTTTGATAGTTTGGCTTAAAAGTCACAGAAGGAAGATTGATGAAAACAAGAGCATTGTATCACACAATCGTGACAGAAGTACTCCTCTGTTAATTTTTTTTTGTCTTTTAATAACCTCTTAATCCCTTGCATCAGGGTGGGGTCAGGGCAACTGAATGGAGCTGAGTGTTTACTGGCCAGATGCCCTTCCTGTCACCAATGCAGAGTCCATAGCTGATATTTATTCATTGTGCCCAGAGAGTGTTTTTTATTGGGAATTATACCAAAAATATATAATAAGGAAGAGTTATATTTGATAATACATGTCATCACTGCGGCAAGAATGATATTTGCCCAGAAGTGGAAAAAGAAAGAAATTCCTAGTGAAGATGAAGTAATAAATAAAATTATGATGTGCACTGAAATGGGTAGGCTAACACTAAAGATGAAAAATAAAGAT
This sequence comes from Naja naja, assembly GCA_009733165.1. NCBI lineage: Eukaryota > Metazoa > Chordata > Lepidosauria > Squamata > Elapidae > Naja > Naja naja. Next base: position 18,734,614 of record CM019162.1, read on the forward strand.
GAATCAGAATATTATATAATTTGGAATAGATTTTACTATTGGTGGGGACAGAAAGGAAGGGTTTAAGAATGAAAAGAGCTGTTAAGAGGACATCTGCGATCAAGAGACGTAAATAATACCAAGAATGTTGGAAGATGTAAGTAAGGATGAGCAAATGTATGTGTGTTTGTGTGTGTGTGTGTACAAATGTATATAAGATTTATATTCTACTCACTAGAATGATAACAAAAAGTTATGTCAAAACAACTCCACCACATTCAATGTTTTCTAAATGTTATGTTTAATAAAAAAAATTAATTCAGACTCTTGGCAATGGGTTCCTACTTATGACCGTTGCTGTATGTCACGTGATTTGCTTTTGCAACCTTCTGACAAGCAATGCCTATGGGGTAACCAGATTCACTTAACAACCAAGTTACCAACTTATCAACTGCACTTAACAATTGTGGCAAGAAAGGTCGTAAAAGGCAGGCAAAACACGCTTAACATGTCTCACTTAACGACAGGGATTTTGGGCTCAATTTTGGTGGTAAATCCAGGACTACCTGTACTTTTAATTTAACAGAGGAGAAAAAAAATAGGATATCCGGTTATTTCTTTTTCAACCACTAGAGGGCTTTGCAGACTAATCGCCCAGTTGTAATCTAGAATGTTGCTAGTTATATTCTATGATGCGAAATGGCAAAAATGGGTTAGCAATATAAAACGTTCCTTTGGCTATTTGTACTTGACAGATGCCTGATAAATGCCCAAGAACTTGCAAAAATTCTTAGCGAGCTGCTCTGAATCGTAATTGCATTTAGTTATATGGAGTAACTTAGCAATGACTTGCTCACATCACCCGTTAATTTAACACGTTTGCATATTTTAATCATTTCCAATTTCGGAACCTTTCCAAACTCTTGAATAGAGTAGGAGAACTTATTATAGCAAAGCCACTATTTAAAGTTGGCTAAAAAGACTTTTTAAGTATAGGAGATAGAAGAGGAAAATTCGTTTCATATCAAACCATTGGCTTCATTTTAAGGAATGATACGTAAATTTGATACAATCGGATAGTTTTTCTCATTTTCTACTCCCTTGAATGTTGCCCAGCTGGATCATGGCTTCATTAAACTGTAGATTTATTTAGAAGTTTAATAAGGACAGTATTGGTTGAGATCTAACAGATACGTCACGTAGCCCAATCCAGTGGTGGGATTCAAATTTTTTTTACTACCGGTTCTGTGGGCGTAGCTTGGTGGGTGTGGCTTGGTGGGCGTGGCAGGGGAAGGATACTGCAAAATCTCCATTCCCTCCCCACCCCACTAACCTGCTTTCCAGCTCCGTTCTCCTGTGCAGGGCAACCAAAGAAGACCCAGCCAATCAGCTGGGACTCGGGAAGCAGAGAAGAGTTGGGGGAGGGGCCAGCTGGTTCTCTGAACTATTCAAAATTTCTGCTACCGGTTCAGCAGAACTAGTCAGAACCAGCTGAATACCACCCCTGGCCCAATCCTAATTCTCCCACCTATATTTTTCTATCTTTAGCTCATACCTCTCTACACAATCCGACAGCCGAGAACAGTGATTTGAAGCAGGGGCATCGTGGCCTCCCACAGCATAGAGAAACCCATTGTAGGTTGCCACACCGACTCCTCCGCGTCTTTTGGACATTGGGTTGCAGATGCTCCATTTGTTCGTGTGGGGATCAAAGCACTCCATGGATTTCAAGCAGGAGCTTCCATCACGCCCTCCAACTGCATACAACCTATGGTAATAAATCGCACGAGGACAACACAGATAGAGTTAACTGTAGGAAAAGAGAAGGCAGAACTGGAGGCAGAATTAAATGAGTCATCAGTCTGGAATCCTTACGTTTCCACAAATGGTCTAAGTCCAATCCCTCTTGAAATCCATTGACCCCCTATATTGAACAATTTAATATTGAACTTTAGTGGACTAGATTTTTGTGTGTAGGGTTGAGCAATACATCTTTTGAACTGGAACTTAACATATGGTCCTGATACTTTGCTCCTGATATTAGCTGTACTAAAGGTTACAACAGACCTTCTTTTGATCTGGGATAGTCACAGATGGGTGGAGTTTCTACTAGATGTCAGAGGGGATTCTGCTTCAGCCTGCCCAGAAATGCCAACTTTGAATTTGCAAAATTTTGTATGCCAAAAGGTCTAACCATAATGCCTTACATTCAATATTTATTTCAAACATCCTTGTTTCCATATTATCCAGATGACACCTGTACTATACAGTTAGGCAATTTGTGTTATGTTACAGGAGAATGGGCATTCAGGGATCAATGAGGATAATGGATTTAACCTTTATGGATAAAAAAATAGGTCTACAACATCAAATGTAAAAGTCAATGTTGGATTCCCTTCCTGCTTTATTAAACTCAAAACCTCCCAGTTCTCCAGACTGGTTTAGACTGAGTGGGAGGAACATCTGATCTAGTGGATCCAAAGCTCTTCTACCCTTTTTATATCCTTGATGAAGCAAGAAAGGAGCACTTTAGTGAACTACTCACTGTTCTACGCAAGAAGAAAGGAGAAATTTAGAAGGGAACCCTAGAAAGAATACAGAAGAAACTTAAACATCTCCTTGGTCAACAAGAATTTCCTCCATTTCACCTTTAGGAGTGCTTCACCAGAATAATAAGCCCAATGAGGAAAAGATGCCATCGGAGGAGAACTGCTTCAAGGGATATTAAATATAAGAACAGCCTATGCATTGGTGATTAAAGAGAAAACTCGCCACACATACTTGCTATTCAAAGCTGCAACTCCCACAGTACTCCTTGGAGTTGACATGCTTGCCACATAATTCCACTGCCGAGCCTGAGGGTCCCATCGTTCAACTGTGTTTAGATAACTCCATCCATCATGGCCTCCAACTGCATACATGGGTCCTTCAAGCATTGCCACCCCTTAGGATGAAACGTGCACAACAGATCAATAAATAATATTGGGTTTAGAAAAGCAGAGGACATTTGTTTAATATCTCTGCGGCCTTCATTACCAACCAAGAAGTCATCAAGAAGTCTACAATACTGAACGACATGCATCTATGAGCATCTTAACTATTCACTGGTTCCAAGTCAACATCTTAAATTATTCTTAATTATTTGTCTGGCCAGTCAGCGATGCCAGATGTAGTTCTCATGTGGTCCATTAAAAATAAGAAGAAATTTGACCATCCACTCAAAAGAAGGAGTTGATACCATGAGGTGGTAGGGATAAGAAACACAAGGAAGGGTGAATCACCTTTTTATAAGGAGGTTAACTCTTGAAGCATTTCATTTATGAAATTATTTGGGTGACAGCTTCCTGACTTTCTTCTGTAAATATTATGAATTCTTGTTGAGTTCTGGTTTTTCTCGTAAGCTTACCTCAGTACATTCAGGCCTGCTTGAATAGCTGAAGCTTCTACCAGATCAGAAGACAGAATCTTAACCTTGATTGCTGTCTCTCTCTCTCTCTCTGTGTCTCTCTCTCTCCCTCTCTCTGTCTCTCTCTCTGCCTCTCTCTCTGTCTTTGTCTCTCTCTGTGTGTGTCTGTGTCTGTGTGTCTGTCTCTCTCTGTGTCTTTGTCTCTCTGTGTGTCTCTCTCTGTCTGTCTGTCTCTGTCTCTCTCTGTGTGTTTTCTCTCTCTCTATCTATCTCTCTGTCTGTCTCTCTATCTTTGTCTCTGTGTGTGTGTGTCTCTGTCTCTCTGTGTCTGTCTCTCTGTCTCTGTCTCTCTCTCTGTCTCTCTCTTTTTTTTCTCTCTCTGTCTGTCTGTCTCTCTCTCTGTGTGTGTCTCTCTCTGTGTCTGTGTATCTCTCTCTATATTTGTCTCTCTCTCTCTGTCTCTCTCTCTCTCTCTCTCTCTCTCTCTGTCTCTGTCTGTCTGTCTGTCTGTCTTTGTCTCTCTCTCTGTCTCTCTCTGTCTTTGTCTCTCTGTCTGTCTGTCTGTCTGTCTGTCTGTCTGTCTGTCTCTCTCTCTCTCTCTCTCTCTCTCACACACACACACACACACACAGGTAGTCCTAAACTTAAAACCACAATTGGGACCAAAATGGAAATGCTGTATTTATGCAGCTCATTATGGGGAACGCAAAGGGAGAAGCTTTCATTTCTGCAGGTATTCCTTGATTTATGACCACAGTTGGGAACCAGAACTTCCATTACTAAGTAAGGCAGTTGTTAAATGAATCACATTTGATTTTATGACCTTTTTTGCCATGGTTGTTAAGTAAATCCTATAGTTGTTAAGTGAATCGCATGGATTCCCTTAGCAAATCCAGTTTCCCCCATTAGCTTGTCGGGAGCCAACTGGGAAGGTCGCAAATGATGATCAGGTGACCCAGGATGTTGCAACCACCACATGCCAGTTCCCAAGTGCCCATATTTTTTGTCATGTGACCCAAGGGAAGCTGCAATAGTCATAAGTGTGAAGACCACTTTTTTCAGGGTCATAACTTCAGCCTCTAAATGAATGGTTGTAAGTGGAGTTCTACCTGCATATCTCTCTCTCTACTTCTTCATGAATCCCACTGCTGTCCATCTTACCTAAGCCATGCCTGTGGGTGGACATGGGGGGCATCACAGTCCAGGCTTTAGTTATCGGGTTGAAACATTCAATGGTGTTGGATGTCCTCAAGCCATCCCTTCCTCCCACCACGTAGAGTTTGTTGTCGATCACAGCAACTCCAAACTGCAGCCGCCTTCCACTCATCGTCCCAATTTGTATCCAGCTGTTGGTTCTCAAGTCATATTTCTCAATGGTGGTGGTGCCTGTTGAAAACCACAAATAGAAAAGCAGACTAAAAATGGGAAATTACAGTCCTACGGCGATTCCTCAATCTGCTGATTTAATTTTAATGGCTTCATCATTAAAAGAATAGTGCATTATTTTAGTCTGCATATACAGGTAGTGCTTGAGTAGTGCAATAGCCTAGAGGTAGAGCTGTCACCTCACAATCAGGAGGCAATGAGTTCAATCCTAGGTAGAGGCAGATATTTCTCTCTCTGGGCACATTGAGAATATATCTGCTGAACAAAACCCCGCTCTGGTGACAGGAAGGGCATCCAGCCAGTCAACATTCAGCTCCATTCAGTTGCCCAGACTCCACCCCACAAGGAATTATAGGGTCATTAAAAGAAGATGATACAGGTAGTCCTTGACTTATGACCACAACTCAGCCCAAAATTGATGTCACTAAGCGAAACAGTTGTTAAGTGAGTTTTGATCCATTTTACAACCTTTCTTGCCACAGTTGTTAAGGGAATCACTGCCGTTTTACAACTGGTTGCAGAATCCCACAGTCTTGTGATTGCGTTTTTATACTATTTAATGGCAAAAATGCCCATTGGATAAAATGGCTCATGCTTATGACTATGTGGTTTGCTTAACAAGTGTAGTGGCTAGTTTAGTGACCAAGAAATAGATCATTTGGAAAGACAAGAAGTAAAAGAGAAGACAGTGAAAATAGAATGATTATAGGAAAGTTCCTTCGTGGAATGACAAAATGAAATGTTGTAGGCTGTGAATGAAAAATGTTATTGCTACAAAAAGATTAGATTAAGAGAAAAATAAAATGATGAAATGATTTCAGATCAAACTGGAATGGGGTAATGCTCAAGGTAGTTAATAGATCAGTATGGAAAAAAATAATTACATTGAAGAGTGGGATTGAGGCAAATTATATAAAAGTTTGTTCCAAAATATTTGATGAAAACAAATCTGGCTTCCTCATTGACTTTGTGACACAGCAACCGTCCTAAATGTGAACCAGTTACAAAACATCTGAATTTTGATCACGTCACCTAAGGGGATGCTGCAACAGTTGTAAGTGTGACAAATCATCATAAGTCACTTTTTTCACTGCTGTTGTAACTTTGAATGCTCACAAAAAGTATGATTTTGAAGATCACCTTCCTCGTGCATAAGATGCGTAAGGATTTCCACCTGACTAAAGCAATTGCTCTAAAAGATGCTTGCCTTATTTTAAAATCTGCATGAAAAATGCATGAAAAGCATGTGAAAATGTAAGTAATTTAATACCACTTTTTCCTTTTAGGATTAAACTGACAACAGGCCACGCGGTTTATGGATTGTAATTTTTAGTAAAGTTAGACCATGTATAATTGACATTGGATTTTATCATAAGAGTCCATTTATAAAATCCATTGGATTTTATAAAATCCAAAGTCAATTATTGACATTGGATTCTATAATTGACATTGGATTTTATCATAGACTTTAGCTGTTATTTATTATTTTATACTGAAATTTTTAATTGTATATTTACTGGGTGTTTTTATTTGTTCTGGTCTCTGGTCTAAGACTGTAATAAACCGAATTGATTGATACCACTTTTCTATTTTTATTTTTCTTGAGCCCAGAATTGTGGTGAAACGTTTCTAAAACTGAATTATATAACTGGGTTGTTGTCTAACTGATCGATTCCTACTAGAATTTGCAAAAGATCATATTCTCCGAGCATTCCTGGGAGTAACATCTAAAATACATTCTTCCCTATTTTTCAGAAAGAAGAGTTACATATTACAAAAGCAAAGACTCTTACTGTTAAGTTTGCATGAAGAGACAGACGCGGAGTGCTTCAAGCTCTTAGTTTATTAGTGACTACAGCTCAGAACGGACCCACTTTGGCTGGGCTGCGGCTGCTACTTATAGCCAGCAGCCACAGTTGCCAGCCAATCAGAGTGCAGGGTTTTCCCGCACTTTTTAAACCAATCATTTCCAACATTTTACAAGAACAGTTCAAACTAAACCAATGACTTCAAACCTACTTACATAACACTTACTCTTTCGTATCCCTTGATGCTTTAAAATTAGAATGGATTTGGGATTTTAAAAAGCAGTTGGACACTGTAAGATACTGAAACCTGACACAGGATGTCCTATTTAAAAAGGTAAAGGTTCCCCTCGCACATCTGTGCTAGTCATTTCCAGCTCTAGAGGGCAGTGCTCATCTCCGTTACAAAGCCGAAGAGCCAGCACTGTCCGAAGACGTCTCCGTGGTCATGTGGCCAGCAGGACTAAATGCCAAAGGTGCATGGAATGCTGTTATCTTCCCACCAAAGTGGCCCCTATCTTTCTACTTGCATTTTTACATGCTTTCGAACTGCTAGGTTGGCAGAAGCTGGGACAAGTAATGGGAGCTCACTCCGTTACGCGGTGCTAGGATTCGAACCGCCAAACTGCCAACCTTTCTGATCAACAAGCTCAGCGTCTTAGCCACTGAGCCAAACCACGTCCCTAAATGTCCTATTTAGATCCATGAAATTTGAATTCACTCCACTGCCTTCTTTCCGATTTGAAAGGCAAGACGCCTCAGCATGGATTTTAAGCACCATAACGTCAGCTGTGATATTTCCTATGGCCCTTATGATTTTGCAAGGATTGCAATGTGATCTTTTTTTAAAAAAATAATAATAATAATAATCTTCAGCCTGTAAAGCACCGTGGTTTTCAGTTTAGAAGTTGGTGATCCGGTCTCTCTCCAGTAATACTAATATTCAGCTGGCATAATAAAATGAAACATGGTGGCCAAACACCATGCTTGAAATCAGTGCAAACATTCAATTTTACAATTATTGCCACAGCTTTCACATAATGCCGCTACTTGTTTGAAAACTGCTTTTCTGGGGTTGTTTGCGGTAGGTTTGAGGTTAACATTTCTATAAGGGGAAATTGAAATCCAAATCTCCCCTTCTATCCCTCTTTTTCTCTATTACTCTCTCCCCCCTTCTTTCTCTCTCCCTCTCTTCTTCTCTCTTTCTCCTCCTCCTCCTCTTCCTTGTGATCTCCACTTAACCATCACCTCTAAAAATAAAACATTGTGGGATCTTGGGACCCTCAAAGCAACTTTGGTAGACCACATAATAGCATTCAGATCCCATATTTTATATAACCGGCTCTGTGTTATTATAGAAGTGAGCTTATTTATCCTGATCTGAGCGCCCTACAATCTTAGAAGCCACTTCATCAAACAGTGGAAGTTACCTTTAGTGGCATCCATGCCTCCCACAGCATAAAGTGAACCAACGGTGGACTTCCTGGGCTTTGTCCGTGGGCTTTGCATCATTGATCTCCTTTCCGGTAATAGGTGGTATTTCATGGCTTCCATTAAGAGTTTCTGGCACTGAAGATCAGTCGTGAACATGGGGCTGTTTTCCAGGTCAGCTAAAAGCTGAGGCAAACATAATCTTATTATTCGTACTGAAAGAATCAGCAATTCCTTTCTATCAGCAATTCCTTATTAACACTATTGTTTATCTTCCAGAGCTAACTGGACTAGGAACCAGGTTGTGCAGCTAATGGACACTAGATGAGATAAATATGGAGTTCGCTAGATGTCTGATCAAGCCAAGTGAACACTCTATATTGTGTTTTCCAGTTGCGTTCTCTGGATCTATTGGAGCGCCAATGAACTCTACATAAAATACTGTGTCCTAGAAATGGACCAAATATTTGTGGAACTCCATCACGGGGTGGGGGTAGGGAGCATACATAACAGGGTTTCAACAGCACGACTGGGCTACATGTACATTTTTCTTAACCCAGTAGTAGGTCCTTCCTCAATGGCTTCTTGAACAAAACATTTCAAAGACCTTCTGTATCCTCAGCATCGATTGGTTGACCAACTGACTGAATTAACAGATTAATAGATTAACAGAGTTGGAAGTGACCTTGTAGGTCATCTAGTCCAACACACACACCCCACCCAAGCAGGAGACCCTACACCATTTCTGACAGATGACAGTCCAGTCTCTTCTTGAAAGTTTCCAGTGATGAAGCTTCCACAACTTCTGAAGGCAAGCTAACCTCAAGACATTTTTTAGTCTTAGAAACCACATAGATAGAGCTTCTCCATGATGATTGATCCCTAACCTGTTGTAGGAGAAGGAGTGACCGAACCTAGGGTGAAGTTAAAAAAGGGATCAGCCTAGAATCTCTATGTAGTCACAAACGGACTAAGTCTAACCCCCCTTGAATTCCATTGACCTTTATTCACTTCAAGCAGGGACTAACCATTAGTTGAGAAGATTCGTTAAGTAGTAATAAATCAGTTTATTTGGGCCTTCACATGCAAAGCTATTTTCCAAAGCACCTAAAGGCCAGACAAGGAATAATGGATGGAAACTGAACAAGGAGAGATTCAACCTGGAAATAAGGAGAAACTTTCTGACAGTGAGAACAATCAACCAGTGGAACAGAAGTTGCCTTCAGAAGTCTTGGGAGCTTCATCACTGGAGGCTTTCAAGAAGAGATTGGACTGACATCTGTCAGAAATGGTGTAGGGTCTCCTGCTTGGGCAGGGGGTCAGACAAGATGACCTACAAGGTCCCTTCCAACTCTGTTAATCTGAAACCTGATCTTCTGCACCTGTTCTTTCAATGCTGCACTCATTTCCATTAAGTCCATCCACCTTGCTTCTGGTTGCCCTCTTCTCTTTCCTTCCACCTTTTCCAGCATAAGAATTCCCCATTCAGGGAATATTCCTAGTATACCGCCTTGAACCTACCTCCGGGGAAAGAAGGGGCAACCTGATGTAAGACAGAAGCATTCCGAGCTCCTGTTGCCGATTGTCTAAATCATGCTGAACCCATATCATTAAGGCCTTGAAGATGGATTCCTCATCTGGGACGTTAATGTCATCGTTAGAAAGCAGCTTAGCAATTTCACCAGCAGGAAGTAACAGAAATTCCTGGTTCTTGATGACTTCGGTGAAGTGTTCCTTAAGAAAACAACAAAGAAAAGGTATTTAAATGCCACTTTTTTTAAAAAATTACAACCCCTTAGAAAAGTCACAATGGCTTACAAGAGATATTCTCCCACTTTTTCCCCACGGTAAGGTTCTTCCAAAATAATGCTGGATAAAATGACATATGTTCATAATTTAAGAACAGAAAAACAGAGTTGGAAGGGACTTTGAAGGTCTTCTAGTCCAACCCCTGATTGAGCAGGAGATCCTATACCATCCCAGACAAATGGCTGTCCAATCTTTTCTTTAAAAACCTCCACCGATGGAGCACCCACAACTTCTGAAGGCATGCTGTTCCACTGATTAATTATTCACACTGTCAGAAATTTCTCCTTAGGGGTGGTGTGGTGGCCTAAAGGCGGAGCTCTCGCCTCACAATCAGGAGGCTTGTGAGTTCAATCCTAGGTGGAGGCAGATATTTCTCTCTCTGGACACAATGAGAATATATCTGCTGAACAAAACTCCGCATTGGCAACAGGAAAGGCATCTGGCCAGTAAACACTCTGCTAACTCCATTCAGTTGCCCAGACTCCACCCTGTAGGGGATTATGGAGGTCATTAAAGGATGATGAGGACTGCCAGAAATTTCTCCTTACTTCTGGGTTGGATCTCTTGTTGATAAAGTTCCATCTATTACTTCTTGTCTTGACTCAGGTGTTTTGGGAAAAACAGCCTAGTTTGTTTCTCTTTAGAAACACCAGTTTCCTGACATTTTGGATCCATGGTTAACTTAAGAAAAGAGTCATCCCTTAGCCTTTCTTTTATAGAATTGCAATGCTAACTGTGAACTCACAAAAAGAAAAGACATAAGGGTTATCTGCATATTAAGGCAGTGGCTTGCTAGCAGCCGTTTAATCCTGTAGAACACTGTTTTCTTAAGTGCCCCAACTTGCTGAGTACGCATTTTATTTTTTAAAAATGCAAGAAAAGGGCCTTTGGTGGGAGTGACAAAAGAGGTGATGGCCTCACACCTTCCTGCCCTCTTGTGATGTTTTCAAAAAAAAAAGGAGCCAGGGAAGAATTGTTGCAAACTTCAAAAATAGCCCTGGTTGTTTATGGGAAGTGATTTTATCTAGTGAAGCCAGCAGGAAACGGTTAAGAGACCAGATCAGTAGTAAAAGTTTTAAAGAGGAATGGAAACCTCTTGCTGGAGTCTCTGAGCTTGGATAACATCTGAACCTGTTTGCTCCTGGCCCAAGCACCTCTTTTCCAATATCTATGGGGCAGCCACAAAGAAGTTTAGTTTAATCTCTAGTTTAAAGAAAAGTACAACTAGGCATGACATGATAGCAGTGTTCCAATATCTCAGGGGCTGCCACAAAGAAGAGGGAGTCAAGCTACTCTCCAAAGCAACTGAAGGCAGGACAAGAAGCAATGTGTGGAAACTCATCAAGGAGAGAAGCAAACTGGAACTAAGAAGGAATTTCCTGACAATGAGAATCATGGGCACTCCATCACTGGAGGTTTTAAGAAGAGCTTAGGTAAAGGTAAAAGTTGCCCTCACACATATGTGCTAGTCATTTCTACCTCTAGGGGGAGGTGCTCATCTCCATTGCAAAGCCAAAGAGCCAGCGCTGTTCGAAGACATCTCTGTGGTCATGTGGCCGGCAGGACTAAATGCTGAAGGCACATGGAACGCTGTTACCTTCCCACCAAAGTGGTCCCTATTTTTCTACTTGCATTTTTTTACATGCTTTCAAACTGCTAGGTTGGCAGAAGCTGGGACATAACGGGAGCTCACTCCATTATGTAGCGCTAGGGATTCAAACCACTGAACTGCCAACCTTTCTGATCGACAAGCTCTGCGTCTTAGCCACTGAGCCACCGTGTCCCTCAAGAAAAGACTATCTGAATGGTATAAGTTCTCCTGCTTGAGCAGGGGGCTGGACTAGTAGACCTCCAAGGTCCCTTCCAGCTCTATTCTATTCTATTCTATTCTATTCTATTCTATTCTATTCTATTCTATTCTATTCTATGAACAATTAATCAGTGGAACAACTTGACTCCAGAAACCTTCCAACACTGGGAGATTTTAAGAAGTGACCGATTGTCTGACTTGGTACAGGATTTCCTGCCCAAACAAGATTAGATTAGAACACTTCCAAGGTCCCTTCCAATTCTGCTATTCTCTTATTCTGATCTTCTCTTATCTTCTTATTCCTCTTCCAACGCAGCCCTCAAGTACAGTGTCTTGTCAAGCAGCAAATGTTGGGGATTGAGTTCCCATCCTTACCAGGGATGGTATTCAGCTGGTTCAGATCCGTTCTTGCACCCGGGTAGGGGACTGGCCCCGCCCACCTGCCCCCGCCCTTATCTCTCACCTCTCCTATATTCTGTTGTTTCTCAGCTCAGCTGATTCACGCAGCAGAACGGATTGCCGTGCCTCAGCTGAGCTAAGAAACAGCTGGTGGTCGGTGTTGCTGTTATCTGCGTGCCTGCAAATTGTGTGTTCGGCGTGCCCTGTGGAAGGTAAGAAACAGTTGATGGTGGCTATTTGTTCCATTTGTGTGCATGCAAAGCAGGGGGCAGGAGGCAGAAAAGTTTGGCCAAGTCTTCTTCTCCTCCTTCTCCTTATTTTGTCAGCCTAAGGGCAGAGTGAGTGGGAGAAGGTATATATAGAGGCAACTGCCCTGTCTCTGCAGCATCGGTCATGTGACTGGGTGGGTGTGGCCAAATCGACGTCACTCACAGCAAGGTGCCTCCCCACCTGGCCTTGAGTGACATCGAGTTGGCCATGCCCACCCAGTCACATGACCTCCAAGCCACACCCCACAGAACCGGTGGTGATAAATTTTGAATCCCACCACTGATCCTTACCATAGTGTAGACATGGGCCACTTGCAAGAGTTTTGAGCATCCTTGAGCATCTCCAAAGGACCGGATTCCCAAGCAGTTTGAAGGATGAAGTTGCTTCATGAGAAAATTGCAGCAGACCTCAATGACTGGTGAAAGTTGGAGAAGACAAGCTGCAGCCAACAAGCTCTCAATGGTGTCTTCTTTTAGCTCCAGCATGCCTGGGTGGTTCAATTAAAAGAAAGAAAGAAAGAAAGAAAGAAAGAAAGAAAGAAAGAAAGAAAGAAAGAAAGAAAGAAAGAATAACATTTTTTTTTTAATGCCTTCTGGTCTTGAGAAGTGTGGAAGGTCATGAGATATGGGGACAACTTACACTGTAGGTTTAGTTTAGTCTGGAAATCAATGGTTAAGTTTGCATGGTATTCTCAATCAGATCAACAATATTTGCCCAGCCAGCTAAGATTGGTTTGTGCAATCATGACAAAATCATTAATGCATTTTTCAGCAATCCATTTACCCTGTCGTGACCTCCAGTATTAAGCTAACAACTTTATTTGATGTGTCAAATATTTACTGAATGACTCATCCTGGCTGATGCACCAAAGCTAAGCTATGTCAGCTTTAGAATGTCTTGAGTTGTGTTTTTGAGCTTCATGTGAAGATGGATTGTGAACCCAACTAGCTGAAGTACAGTGAAGATCTTCATTGAAACATGCCTACTTGAGAAGGTTGTTAGGGGAAATGATTGCACAATGAAGGTAGAACATAGAAACTCCCTTCATTTATGAGAACTCTGCTTTCCACCCAAAAGAATCCCATCAATTTTATAACTAGAAGAATAATGCCCCAGGATAATGTTGCAGGGCCCAATCTGTGTGGGTCATTGGGACCAGAAGTTTAATCTTCCAAGCTTTTGAACGTGTGCTTGAGCCCATCCTGTGTCTGCTAGAGATACACAGTCTACTAGAAAGAGATTCCCTGTCATGTCCCTGTCGGAGTCTAAATCCGAGGAGGAAGTTGAACAGCTGACAGGGAGTGGGAGTGTGGCTCTGTTAGCTGTGGAAGAAACTGGGGAAGGGCAAAGTCCGGCTGGGCAGAGCAGGGGAGAGATAGAGCAAGGGAGAGGGAATTCAAAGGAAGACCCAGGCCCACCCCTCTTCATCCTAGGGCATGCAGGGAGGAACAGAGAAGAGAGCAACATGGTTTGCATGGCTTATGGGGGAGGAAAGGGCCCTGATTCCCTTCATTAGCTGCAGCTGGGAACACAGTGTATAAAAAAAGGCAAACTGAATGCAGCAAGCTGTTGGGAGCAAATGTGACTTTATCTTGTATTGCCGTGGCTTATCTGTGCTCCTGGCGTCTTTCCAACCATGTGAATTTTGCCGTGCTATCAAGTCTGAAATTCCTTCTCCTGCCCTGTCAAGCTAATTACTTCAGTTTGATTTGTTTGAATTTTAATTTACAGTTTGTGTGTACCTTATTTTGGACTGAATTGTCTACAGTTAAAGGCTGTTCCTAGGAGAGTTTTTCTCCAGCCCGAAGGTAACCTGGACATTGGGGGCAAAGTTGGAGATAATAAAGGGACTCTTATTGCTTATTTGACTGTGTTGCCTTTGTGCCACACCCTGGGTCATCACATTCCCTGAGGATGGGCTCCAGCATTAATCTGAAAGCTCAGGAGACTAAACTTCTGGTCTTGGTAACTGATCCAGATTGGATCCTGGAAAAATAGTTCTTCTGCCAATAGATCAAGTGAGAAAGTGAGGAGGTGATTGGGAGAAAATGGAGGGAAATGTTTGGCTCCACAACCCTTCTAAGCAAGGACCCACTTGGGAACGACTGCATATGGAAGCTAGTTGAGAACTTACCTGTGTAGGCATAGAGCACAAGGTCCTTCAGGGCATCAGGGTCTACGCCTTCCATTTTGACTTCCTCTTGTTTTGCTTCTAGGACATCATTGGTGAACATCGCCGCAAAATAATCAGACACGGCGCTCAGAACCAGCCTGATCCCCAAAGACAAAAAGAAATGGTAAAAGCCATGGTGGTGCAGTGGTTAGAATGCAGTATTGCCGACCAACTCTGCCGACTGTCAACGGTTCGATCCTGACCGGCTCAAAGTTGACTCAGTCTTCTATCTTTCCACAGTCAGTAAATTGAGGGCCCAGATTGTTGGGGGCAATATGCTGATTCTATAAACCACTTAGAGAGGGCTGTAAAAACACTGTGAAGTAGTATATAAGTCAAAGTGCTATTGATATTTCTATCTGTTCTTGATACTGCCAGGAGCATACATTTTCATCCTTTGAGAGTTTGTTTTGCTTTAAAATGTTTAATATTCAAATGATGTGTTGATGGAGCGATGCTTACCTGACCCACCATCAGTGTTCAATCTCCCTGAAGTCTAGAGAAAACAGTGAATCGTTATTCAATATTTTATTTTATTTTTTCTGGAGAAATATTTTGCTTTCCAGACAAAGAGAAATCCCTTTGCAAAGAAGATACCTATTCTAAATATTCAAACTCTCCCTATTTGGAAGTTGATGGGCATCATCAACAAAGCAAACCATTATTGCCTTTGCACACTTACTTTATGGTTTGTGGGTCTAACTTTCATTTTGCAAATGACATTTGGGTCATTTATTACCCTTTGAGAAGCTAGTTACATGGACAGGTTTTATAGCACAGGGATTTCAAAAGAGTCAGCTGGATTAGTTGCGATTTCTCTACAAAAGGCAGAAGGCAGGCAAGCCAATGATATGGTGACAAAATAGGTTTTCTTTGTGCTTCTAATGGCTTTTAAAGTATGTCTCCAGTCCTTACAGTTCTTATTTTAGAACACTATAATAAGATTAATTCCAGTGTTCTTTGATCTCACTGCACAAAATATCATATATTCTTGTTCACTACCTAGGCATACCATTGATGAGATTGGTGGCTATATAAATTTCAGATAGATTAGATGATAGATAGATAGATAGATAGATAGATAGATAGATAGATAGATAGATAAAGAGAGAGAAATAAAGCTGGATATAAAGATATAAATGGATAGATATAGATGTACATAGATGACAGACAGACAGATAGATAGATAGATAGATAGATAGATAGATAGATAGATAGATACAGAGAGAGAGAGAGAGAGATGATGGATAGATAGACAGACAGACAGACAGATAGATGGTGGATAGTTAAAGAGAGAGATAAAGATGGATAGAAAGATATAAATACATAGTAGGTAGATAGATAGATAGATAGATAGATAGATAGATAGATAGATAGATAATGGATGGATGGATAGATAGGTGATAGATAGATAATGGATGGATGGATGGATGGATGGATGGATGGATGGAGAGAGAGAGATGGATAGAAAGATATAAATGGATAGATATAGATGGATACATAGAGATAGAGATAGATAGGTTAGAGAGAGCTGTGTGTGTTTGAGAGAGAGAGGTGTGGGTATGTGTTGTGTGTGTGTGAGAGAGAGAGAGAGAGAAGAGAGAGAGAGAGGAAGATGAGAGAGGGAAGGCGAGCAGTCTGAGGAGATTCTTGTACAATAGGTAGAACACAATAAAGTGTTTGAAGAACTTGAACCTTCCACGTGAGGATCTAGTTGCTTGCGCTTGGTAGAATACGACCCTAATCAGATCTTGTGAGACTTGTAGGGTCTCTCATCCATTTCAAAACTTGTACGGCAATCTTAATTCCATATTATCCAGGCCAATCGATGTTTCCTCTAGGATATGGAAAGAACAGAGACAAAAAGGTGGTACCTGTGAGCAGGGATCTTGTGGTCTCCAGCAATGAGCAGGACATCGCACAGCTGCTTCTGCTGCAAGTAGTTCTCCATCTTACGGAAGGTTTGCTCGGCGTGGTTTGCAGAGTGGAAATAGGTATCAGCTCCATTACTGCTCACTCCCATACAAGATGAGGAGGAGCTGCTCACTGATAGCCTGTTAGAGAGGAAATGAACTGCTTTAAACAAGGTAATTGCTGCTTATGGAAATTACCACATTCAGAGACCCAGGAGGTAGATTAATGATGTTCCCCTAGAATTAATTTTTATTTGGAATCATACACTAGGATAGGTACCAAGGGACAGCTTCTTTCTTCCCTCTGACATTTAAGAGGTAACAGGAACACCTGCAAAACTGTTTACAGAAGATAAATAATAATAACCAGGAAAACAATTCAGCAAGTCAGGGACGCACAAGGAGCCCAGTGAAGTTCCAGGCTGCTATTTCTAAGGTTTTGTACACAAGGGGCCATTTTTTTCAAAGTCTGAAATGGCTCCGGCTAGAAATATTGAATCAACTTTGGGGTTCATAACCTGCATTTTCATTAAGCCTATTTGTGAGTTAGCCATGATGGACTGGGGTTAACAACGGGCAGAAAACATAGTCCAGGTATAGTGCAAAAGACCATCATCTACAGAAAACCGAAGGCGTTTGCTCCAGTCAACTGGGAATGCATAACTCCAACTCTCTCTATATATTCAATCAGAATGAGTTACCTACAGCACAGGTCTCTAAATGAGCATTGGAAGCAATCTTGCTCTGTATCACCTAATGTCCACTTACTTTTCAGATGAAGCTGCCAACACTGACTGAGCCCTTAGAAGATACATGTAGTATGGAAGGCTGAACTCAGGCCTAAGGCAGAATAACAGAGTTGGAAGGAATCTTGGAAGTCTTTTAGTCCAACCTCCCTGCTCAAGGAGATCCTAAATCACCCCAGACACATGCTTGTCAACCCTTTTCTTAACAACCTCCAGTGTTGGAGAATTCACAACTTCTGAAGACAAGTCGTTCCACTGGTTAATGGTTCTCACTGTCAGGAAATTTTTCCTTAGTTCTAGCTTGCTTCTCTCCTTGATTGCTTTCCATCTGTTGCTTCTTATCCTGTCTCCAGGTGTTTTGGAGAATAGGTTGACCCCTCCCCCCTCCTCTTCTTTGTGGCAGTCCCTCAAATATTGGAACACTGCTATCATGTCACCCCATGTCATTTGGAAAGAATGTTGCAAATTAACTGGCACTGCATTTTGGGTTGCAGAAAATGTGAATTGCTGCAGCGAACCAAAGTATCCTGAAAGTAGCTATTATAATCTTGCTGGTGTAATTGTTTTTAATGGGGGTGTGGTGGCTCAGTGACTAAGATGCTGAGCTTGTCAATCAGAAAGGTCGGCAGTTCAGCAGTTCGAATCCCTAGCGCCGCATAATGGAGTGAGCTCCCGTTACTTGTCCCAGCTGCTGCCAACCTAGCAGTTCAAACGTAAAAATGCAAGTAGAAAAATAGGGACCACTTTGGTGGGAAGGTAACAGAGTTCCGTGCACCTTTGATGTTTAGTCATGCTGGCCACATGACCACAGAGACATCTTCAGACAGCGCTAGCTCTTCGGGTTTGTAACGGAGATGAGCACCGCCCCCTAGAACCGAAAATGACTAGCAGGTGTGTGCGAGGGGAACCTTTACATTTTACCTATAATTGTTTTTAAAATGAAGACAGAATCAAGATACAGCTCCATCTTGAAGTTGCAGTGTTGTACAGTTCACCGTATTCCAAGTTGAATATTTATTGTGGCATGATCGGGAATTTTATCTGGAAATCATGCCTCATGCATAGCATTTGCTTCGGCACATTTTGCAGTTTCCTGCTGTTATTTTCATGCCTGGAATAGCTTTGTCTTTACTATTGACAGATGCAAAGTACATATTGTAGTAACATTCATTGTCCTCGCCTACATATACAGAGTTTCCTTTCCCTCAAATAATGAAGCTCGAAGTTCTTTCACTTTGGGGCCATCACTTCCATGGGCCTCAAAGAGAAGAAACGGAAATGACAGCGGCGGTCCCCTCTGTTAGTTCATGCCTGTTCTTGATATATCCCCACCTGAATCATCTTCTCAACATCTTCTCAAGTTTCATCTTACTCACCCACAACCCAATTATTTCCTAACACAGCACCTTCTTGGGAGTTCAAACAACAAGCATTCTTAACAAAAGCCTGTTCTTCTATTATTTATATTCCTATCAAATCCAGAGACATGGAACGGGTGAAAGAATCAGCCACACCCACCAAGCTATGCCCACCAAGCCACACCCACAAAACCGGTAATAAAAAAAATTGAATACCAGCGTTGGATTTGGGCATGTGTAGACAAAAGCTTGCAGAATTTTAACAAGGCCTCTCAGAGAGTGCAGGGGATCTCCTGGAGGAATCAACTGACATATACTACAGATCCCCATTATATTATTTAAGATATATCCTTTCTTGGAAAGGTAATTCTGATGAAGTATTTGAAAGGATTGGATAATTGTGACCTGATAAAGAACATCTCATTATGCAACCAAATATCTCAGGAGACATGCCTCCACATACATGATGATAAATTAAATTGTCCTAGTGCTGTGCAGCTCGAATAATCTGCTTGGCTTGTCAGGTAAATAGCCAATTATGGTTTGATTAGTTGCCCAAGTCAGAAGGCTGCAAAATGCAGAAGAATGATTGCAACTTGGGACCCATTGCACCAATCCAGAAGAGAAGGGCTGGGGACTGAAAAAAAATCTGATTTATTTGCAGTTGCTGTGAGCTACTGATCTAATTATGCAAGATTCAGTAATTGTTCACCCAGCTGCTCTATTATAATTGCTTTTGCAATTAATCTTCTTTATTTTTGTAATTGCTTATACATTTTAATATCTGATTTAGGTAAGAATGATTACAAGAAAATGACTTGCCAAATAAATGGCAAAGATGAAGACCAGGAGACTGGTTTGCATAGGAAAATGCATTTCCATATTTGCTTGGATTCTGTGTCTGCTTTTCAACTAAGAAAGATCCATTTTATATATATACAGCATGATGGATTTGCTAAGAAAAATCATGCCCGCATAAGTTTGATTTCAGAATATAATCTTTCACCCATTTAATTCTAAGCAAGCTGCAATGAACTCTATGGGATTTAAAGACAAGTTGACAGATTTACTGTATTTTGTAGTAGAATTTGGAATTTCCTAACATATTTAGCACATATTCCCACTTGATCTCTTTGCTACAGACTTCTGGTTGTAATACATGGAATGCACTTGCATTCATGTACTTAGCATGTATAGCTAAAGTTTCATCATGCAACTATCATCTTCATCATATCAAGAACCTCCCAAAAATGTTTTGGGCACTGGTAATTGAGCACCAACCAGCGAAGACCTGGAGAATGTGTGCAGCTTGATGCACACCTCCAAAGTGATGTGTCATTTTGCATGAGCTGTCAGAAAGGCCCACCATAATTAGAAACGGTGGTTTCCGTAGAAACAGCCTCATTGGAGAAGCAACTTGCTGTCCTGATAATACCTTTCAGGCTGTTCTTTTGATTATGCCAAAGACTGGATTTGCTGTCAAAAGATGACATTTTGGAAGTGAGAGAAGAGAAGAATGCCAAGTGTAGCAGGGGATTCAGAGAGAGAGAGAGAGAGAGAGAGAGAGAGAGAGAGAGAGAGAGAGAGAGAGAGAGAGATACCCAACATAAAGTCAAGAAGAAAATACTTCTCTTGTAGTGTAAAGCAAATCTTGGTTAGATGTACACATGAAGTTACGAGAATCATCATCAAGTTTATAACAAGGATGGGACCCATCCCTGCCAAATCTTAAGATTGATTGAGTCTTCATTGATTGATTGATTGAGTCTTCGTTGATTGATTGAGTCTTCAGATTAAGATCTGAACATGCCGCAGGAGCAAATCTAATAATAAGCTAATAGTAGAACCTCGCCAATTCAGCCTCTGTTTATACGTTGTAAAGTTTTAGTCCTACAGAAGTTGGACTACAGAATTTGTCTAGGCTGCTCGGAAAACTTAATGCAAAGGAATATCTCTCCATACGGAAAAAAATCTCAAAATAATCCTTTTCTCTCACTCGTGTATTTTAGCAATTCATCAGCTTGCATTCTCTCTTCGGGTCCTGATTATAAAAGATACTGACAGAAATTAATAGGCATTGGCAGCTTTGAACACTGGTGAACAGAAGGAGAGATGCCTAAATCTACACTGAAGTGTGATTTTATTTGGGATAAGAAAAACAGAAAAAGGCTGCAGGCTTTGAGATGAAATGAAAAGACTGGACATTCTGTGCTGATCTGAAGTCTGGCCTCATTTCTGTTAGGAAATTTGAGTTTGGATGCCATGTTTGTTGCTAAAAATGTATAGATAAGTGAGATGCAGATATATAGAGAATCAAAACACAATTAACCTCCAGTACTAATTTTTATTTTTTCAACTTTCTATTTTATTGCATTATCAATACACCCTCTTTCCTTTCCTTTCCTTTCCTTTCCTTTCCTTTCCTTTCTTTCCTTTCCCTTTCTTTCCTTCCTTTCCTTCCTTCCTTCCTTCCCTTCTCTTCCCTTCCCTTCCTTCCCTTCCCTTCCCTTCCCTTCTCAATAGTCTTCCTTTCCTTTCCTTTCCTTTCCTTTCCTTTCCTTTCCTTTCCTTTCCTTTCCTTTCCTTTCCCAATTCTATCATTTCCTTTCCTTTCCTTTCCCAATTCTATCATTTCCTTTCCTTTTTCCTTTCCTATCCTTTCTCCCTTCCCTTCCCTTCCCTTCCCTTCCCCTCCCCAAATCTTCTATAACCTTATTAATAGCTAAATGTCAAGAGTCAGAACAAAAGAATAGTATATGTGAATCCAGATATATATTTTACTTTTCCTTATTTTTATACCGCTATTTTAATATTTATGCTATGATGATTATTTCATGAGTTTTATCGAAAGGTTGCTCTCTTGGACTCTTTGAGCCAGAGGATAGAGATGTTTTAAATGAATAACAAATTGTGTTCCAGCCTCAATTATTTTAGCTCCTTTTTTTTATTAAGTAAATTGCCAATAAACTCGCTAAGTTGGTTGAATGACATTTCATAATTAGAAACCGGGCTTCTGGTAAATAGCAATTTTTGTCTGTTCCTAAATGAGATAGCCACAAACTCTTAGACAAGCCAATTCTTCAGTGAAGGAGGAAAATGTATGAGAGGCTGGGAAGATTAATGGAGAGAGGGGAAAAAATGTAAATGTATATAAAATGTCTGAAGAACTCTCCTGGAGGCCTCCTCTGATAAAGAAGAAGATGATGAGACATTTAGCAGAGTAGACCAGAAGGACCAAGTCTCTGAACCAGAAGAAAGCCTGTCCCTGAAGAATTCAGCTCTGAATTCTACCATCCCACCCACAGAAACATTTATGGATCCTATGTTTACATGTAAAAATGCTTGTCGTAGGTTGATTAATTCAGGACTTGATTAATGCCTTAGGTAGTCTGGCTCTGAAATTCAGTAGGGTTGATCAGCTTTAATTATACTCAAGCAGAGCCTAATTCTCTGTATAACCATAGAATAACTTTCTCGTAGCCCAAGTCTGGATCTTGCTTTAAACCACAACATTCAATTTGGAAAGCTGGATATCTTGTTTGGACTGCATTACAACTTCTCTTTTCCTTCAAATCATGGTTGCAATTCCATCAGACTTGACATTATTTGA
>CM019162.1:18757708-18779413 GCA_009733165.1 Naja naja
AGAAACTTCTTTGACAAATTTACGACTGCTACAGATTTATAACCTTGAACTGCTTGACTTTCTGAGTTTACTTTAAGGTGCCAAGAAAGATAACAGTCTACTATTTATTAAATCAAGTGACAGCTCAATTTCCTATGAAACTTCCGGGTAGTTCATATGAAGCCTGTTTTTTTTTCTTGTTTTTGAAATTCAAGGCTGTTTAAACAGTTAATTTATTCTGATTTGCACCAGAACTGATTGGGAAGGTGACAGAGGGGGAAAATGAATTATAGATTCTACATTTAAAAATAGGAACAATACATTTCTAAAATTCAGTATTGCTCAGAACCAGATGTTAATATTGGAGTACAGACATAGAAATAAGTTGAGACTCTAGAAAGAGTGCAGAGAAGAGCAACCAAGACGATTAGAATAGAATAGAATAGAATAGAATAGAATAGAATAGAATAGAATTGTCTTGGTGTAAATACTCTCAGTATACATAAAAGAAAAGATACATTCATTAAGAATCAAGAATCATAACGTATAACACTTAATGATAGTCATAGAGTACAACCAGCAATCAAATCATACTAGGAAACAGTCAATATAAACCATAAGGATACAAGCAATGAAGTTACAGTCCTACAATCACAAGTGGGAAGGAATGGGTGATAAGGAGTGATGAGAAGGTTAATAGTAATAGTAGTGCAGACTTTTTAATAGTTGAACAGTGTTGAGGGAATTATTTGTTTAGCAGAGTGATGGCTTTCGGGAAAAAGCTCCCCTTGTGTCTAAATATTCTGGTGTGCAGGGCTCTATAGCGTTGTTTTGAGGGAAGGAGTTGAAACAGTTTATGTCCAGGATGTGAGGGGCCCTCTTTTTGACTTGTGCAGTATACAGGTCCTCGATGGAAGGCAGGTGGGTAGGGGACTGGAGGCTAAAAATTTATGAAGAATGGTTGCAGGAACTGGGTATGTCTAGTTTAATGAAAAGAAGGACTAGGGGTAACATGATAGCAGTGTTGCAATATCTCAGGGGTTACCCCAAAGAAGCGGGACTCAAGCTCTTCTCCAGAGCAACTGAGGGCAGGACAAGAAGCAGTGGGTGGAAGCTAATCAAGGAGAGAAGCAACCTAGGACTTAAGGAGAAATTTCCAGATGGTTAGAACAATGAATCAGTGGAACAACAGAAGTTGTAAATGCTCCAACGCTGGAAGTTTTTAAGAAGAGATTGGACAACCATTTGTCTGAAGTGGTTTAGGGTTGCCTTGATCAGGGGGTTAGACTAGAAGACAACCAAGGTTGCTTCCAACTCTGATATTCTGTTACTCAGCTAACAACACCAAGTAAGGACAACCTTCTAAACCTCAGGACATATGTACCAATAGCTTGTTCCAGTCTCCTATAAATAGTTTAGAAGTGCACGGTTCAACCATCAAATAACCTTTAATTATCCATTAGTGCTTAAGTGCTTTTAGACTGCATTTCTATAAACTGTTTTATGTCTTTCTAAAAATGAGTGTACAGTTGTTTGTTGATTGAAATCCAGTCTGGTCCAAACACCAGGCTTTGATACCCTTACTCTTTCCTGCATGCACTGGGTTGTCTTTTCTTTTAGAGTCTGCAGGATGTTTCCAAAAAGTTGTTTTTCTCAAGCGTTAACCAAATGTTCACAAAGTTGAAAGGGTTTGCTGACTATAAATGGCAAGGGGCGGGGAACCCTTCTGTTATGTTTCTTTTTCTATCCTAGACAGAGGGAAACGGTTAAAATAAACACGTATTGTTTCCACGTTGGCCCTTCCTTGTTTGACACAAACAGAAGGAGATATACCAGACTGATGAGAAAGAAGGCTATCGACACTCTGGAAAGAGCAAGAAAGATGATCAGGGAACCGGATGCTAAAACATATGAAGAACGGTTGCAGGAATTGGGTATGTCTAATTTAGAGAAATGGTGGTGGCTCAATGGCTAAGATGCTGAGTTTGTCGATCAGAAAGGTTGGCAGTTCAGCAGTTCGAATCCCTAGAGCCACGTAATGGAGTGAGCTCCCGTTACTTGTCCTAGCTTCTGCCAACCTAGCAGTTCGAAAGCACGTAAAAAAATGCAAGTAGAAAAATAGGGACCCCTTTGGTGGGAAGGTAACAGCGTTCCATGCACCTTCGGCATTTAGTCATGCCGGCCACATGACCATGGAGATGTCTTTGGACAGTGCTGGCTCTTTGGCTTTGAAACGGAGATGAGCACCTCCCCCTAGAGGTAGAAATGCCTAGCACATCTGTGTGAGGGGAACCTTTTTACCTTTAATCTAGAGAAAAAAAGGACTAGAGTAGACATGAGAACAGTGTTCCAATATTTGAGAGGCCACTACAAAGATTTTTCCAAAGCATAAATAAGGCAAGACATGAAAGAATGGATGGAAACTAATCAGGGAGAGAAACAATGTAGAACTAAGGAAGAATTTCCTGATCCTGAAAACAATTCGTCAATGGAACGGCTTACCTCTGGAGGTTGTGGGTGCTGTATCACTGGAGGTTTTGAAGAAGAGACTGGACAACTCTTTTTCTGAAATGTTTATAGGGTCTCCTGCTTGGGTTGGACTAGATGACCTCCAAGGTCCCTTCCAACTCTGTTATTCTAGGAGTTTATTTATTATTTATTTATTAATTCGACTTATATGCCGCCCCTCTCGAGAAGGACTCAAGCTTACAAATTAAAAACAATATAACAATAAATTATCTAAAAACTATATTAAACAAATTAAGCCGAATTAACATTAAAATCCCAAAGTTAAAACTCTAAGACCAGTTAAAACTCTAAGACATTAAAATCCCAAAGTTAAAACTCTAAGACCACACCACCCAGGGGTCACAGTCCGGATTGGTTAAATAACCAGGTCTTCAGATCGTGACGGAAGGAGTTCTACAAATTACTTCAGCCATTTTGAAAGCATTCATTTTTGATTCCCATACCAAGAGAGGGTAATATTACCTTCAAAACAGTACTTCTAATTTAAACCTAGAGGAAGAATGGAGAGCCGATTTGGCCTAGTGGTTAAAGCACCAGGCTAGGAAGATGGAGACTGTGAGTTCTAGTCCCTCCTTAGGCCATGAAAGCTGACCTTGGGCCAATCACCCAGAGACTGGGAGTTCTAATCCCACTTTAGGAATGAAAGCCAGCTAGGTGACTTTGGGCCAATTACAGGAGGTTGAGTTTTAGTCCCACCATAGCCAAATGAACTTGGACCAATCACCAGGTGAATTTGGGCCAATCACTAGGTGATGGTGAGTTCTAGTCCCATCTTAGACACCAAAGCCAGTTGAGTGACTAAGCCTGACTCACCTCACATGGTTGTTGTGGGAAAAATAGGAGGAGGTAGTTGTTTGGGTACGTCTATCACCTTGAGTAATTTGTAAAAATAATTAAGGCAGGATATACATAAGTAAATAAATATTCAGTTTGACTCTTAAATATGTGCCCAGAAAAATATAGTGCTTTTGCTTGACCTGTATGGTTGAAAATATAACTTTAAAAATTACTTTGTCCAGCAGCTGTTCTGCTCTATTTAAATAATATAATTCCTACTGTAAACTAAAGATCATATATTGGCTTTTATCTGTTGTCTTCTATCTCTGTTATTTGAACAAGCATTTATGATTCCAGCAAGAAGAACTGCAAGGGAAGAATATTGACAGATCCTACACATTTTTTGAATAGAAACAGTGTGAGATGTTGGCTAGGAAACCAACTTCACAGAATATGAACAGCATGGATGGCCATGGAAACAGGGAATCTAAAATATCTAGCCAAGAAGATGCTAGTTATTGAAACGGAGTGGACAGAAAAAAAAAACAGAAACAGAGGCAAAAAACGGATATGATGGAAAATCAGAAATTACATTGTCAGTGAACGTGTCTCTGACTTTAGGAGGATGTGAATGACCACATTTAGAAAAGGAAAGAACAGAAAATGTCTGAAAGAGTCCAAATGTACTTTAAATTGTTTCTGAAATTATTCTTACTGCGTGAAAGAAAGGGAAAGACCATGGGGTTATTTTTTTAACAATAATATATTTTAGGATGGGTTTTAACAATGTTCTACTCTGCATAGTTTTTAATGTTTTGATATTTTAACTATTTTTACTTGTCTTATAACTTGTAAGCCACCAAGAGTGACATTGTGAGGGAGATGGATGACATAAAGATAGATAGATAGATAGATAGATAGATAGATAGATAGATAGATGATAGATAGATGATAGATAGATAGATAGATAGATAGATAGATAGATAGATAAATGATAGATAGATAGACAGACAGATAACAGACATAAGATAAGATAGAAGGCATAGAAAAGGTAAGAGATAGAAGATAAGAGAGAATTAGATAGATAGATAATCAGATAGATAGATAGATAGATAGACAGACAGATAACAAGTAAAAGATGAAGATAGAAAGGCGACAAGGAAGAGATAGAAGAGAATATAGATAGATAGATAGACTGAGATAGAAGAAGAATGACAGACGACAGACGAACGAAGAAGAATAAATAGATAGGCAGATATAGAGAAGATAACGAATATAATAGGTAGGTAGGTAGTAGTAGGTAGAAGCGAGAATGCTGATAAGATAGATAGATATGCAGATGAGAGAATGATAACGGTAAGGTAGGTATCGGCGTATAATATAGGTGGTAGGTAGATAGGTAGGTAGATAGATATAGAAATAGATGGATCGATAGATGGAATGATGATAAGACAGACGGACAGACAGACAGACAGACAGAGGATGATCGATATAGATGATAACAGATAATAGGTAGGTAGGTAAGTAGATAGATAGATAGATAGATAGATAGATAGATAGATATAGGCAGATATAGAGATAGATAACAGATAATAGGTAGGTAGGTAATAGATAGATAGATAGATAGATAGATAGATAGATAGATAGATAGATAGATAGATAGATAAGCAGGCAGGCAGGCAGGCAGGCAGATAAAGTGATAGATAACAGTAGGTAGGTAGGTAGGCAGGCAGGTAGGTAGATAAATAGATAGAACCCTATGCATTGATTGTAACATGGAAAGTCCAATGGAAATTGAGTATTAATGCTACAAATCAGATCCCAAGCAAGATACTAATCACGGAAAGAAAGCAGAACAAGGTATGGCCGGAAGGATGCATGAATGTAGCAGAAAGGTTCTTATAAAAAGTTGCCTAGCTTGAAATAGTTGGTAGACAAGAAACAAGCACTCAAAGTATTTGCCCCGATCTTGCCTAAGGCTTCCGAAATTTCCACTGCAAGGTCCTTCAGGGGAAACTGCCCATTGTAACATTTTTTCCCTACACATTCCTTCTAATCTGCAGATCAACTACAGGCACACATGTGCATGGAATGAGTTTACGAAAGAAATTGTGGTAGACAGCAAACTGTTAAATGCATTGGAAGGGGACTCTGTTATAGCCCCAAAATCTTCCCCATGGAGTAGGAGAGATCCTGGCTAGGCCATGTTTTGTTCTTGCTTGGAGGAGTTTGACAGATGATCCTACATCAAAAGGAAGATCACCAGCAACCTGTGCACTCCAAGTATTCATGTCCTTGTAGCTAATAGAACAACAGAGTTGGAAGGGACCTGGGAGGTCTTCTAATCCAAACCCTGGCTCAAGCAGGAAACCCTACACCATTCCAGACAAATGGTTGTCCAATCTCTTCTTAAAAACCTCCAGTGTTGGAGCATCCATAACTTCTGGAGGCAACCATTCCACTGATTAATTGTTCTCACTGTTAGGAAGTTTCTCATAAGTTCTAAGTTGCTTCTCTCCTTGATGAGTTTCCATCCATTGTTTCTTGTCCTGCCTCCAGCTGCTTTGGAAAATAGGTTGACCCCCTTCTTTTTTGTGGCAAGGGCTCCTTGTCAGCTCTTTCCCTCTTTCAACATATGAAAGACTTTTAACCACTTTATTAACCCATCTGTTTGCTTGTGTCCTTCGGTACATCTGCTGCTCCCTGTTAAGTCTTTTGTCCTTTCTCTCTCCTCATTCTGCTCCTTCAAATGTTTGCACCACAGGCCTAG
This sequence comes from Naja naja, assembly GCA_009733165.1. Taxonomy (NCBI): domain Eukaryota; kingdom Metazoa; phylum Chordata; class Lepidosauria; order Squamata; family Elapidae; genus Naja; species Naja naja. The sequence continues at coordinate 18,763,764 of CM019162.1, forward strand.
CTTATTATGAGCTGTAGTGGTGCAGTGGTTAGAGCGCAGTACTGCAGGCTGCTTCTTTTGTCAGTTAGAATCTCACCAGGCTCAAGGCTGACTCAGCCTTCCATCCTTCCAAGGTCGGTAAAATGGGGACCCAGATTGTTGGGGACAATAGACTGACTCTGTAAAGTGCTTAGAGGGAGCTGTAAAAAGAACTGTAAGGCGGTATATAAGTCTAAGTGCTGTGGCTATTTTCCTTCCTTCCTTCCTTCCTTCCTTCCTTCCTTCCTTCCTTCCTTCCCAGTGGTTAGAATGCAGTATTGCAGACTAGCTCTACCCACTGCCAGGAGTTTGATCCTGACCAGCTCAAGGTTGACTCAGCCTTCCTTCTGTAAAATGAGGACCCAAGTTGTTGGGGGCAATAGGCTGATTCTGTAAACTGTTTAGAGAGGGCTGTAAAGGACTGTAAAGCAGTATTTAAGTCTAAGTTCTATTACTATTATTAACTATAGAGAGCAGGTGTCTACTAAAAAGCAAAATACTTCTTTGGTCTTTTTAGTTGCCAGCAGAAAGGGAGGGGGAGAAAGCAGTGCATTCCTCAAATGCCTTAGATAATCGCCTTGGCAGCCCAAAGCTGTCGACACACAAGAATATTACTGGAGAGTGTGATTGATGATTCTTGGCTATGGATGTGTCCCATTGGAGAATATACATCCAGGGGGTGGGGGGAAGACCAAGATCAAGGGGGAAATGAATGATGTATTTTAGTGTCAGCTGCACCCAGCTAATGACAACATAGCCATTCCTAATGAAACATTTTTTTAATACTCTGAGAGATGCGGCTAGAGACTTATGATTTGAATGGGGGTGGATTTGTTGGAGCCCTGACAGCAGGAAGTTACTGGATTCACATTCAGTGTCTAGCTATACTGTAGAAACATAGACTCACAGGGCTGGAAGGGACTTTGAAGGTCTTCTAGTCTAACCTGCTGCTTGAGAAGGAGACTTTATATGATCCTGGACAAATGTCCATCCAATCTTTTCATGAAAACTTCCAGCAGTGCAGTGCCCACAACTGTGGGAGGTCAGCTGTTCCACTATGTCAGTATTTTAAATCAGTACTGAATTACATAGGTGAATCCTGTTAATGCCATTCATAAGAGCATATATGCTGTTTTATATATAGAGAGGAATATTTTAATGACATGCAGGGTACCTTTCTGAAGGGCAAGATATTACTGTTTCCAGACAGAAATGGATATTTCATGGCTCTCTTTCTGATAAACTTAGCCAACTCCCACACACACACACAAAAACCCCAATTATCTCTTCTTTTCTACCTCATGTCCCAGATTTTTCCCCCATACCTCTGATGAAAAATAAAGATCTGATTGTATTTTTTGACAATAAGCCAAGATTGCTTTCCAGGTAAATTGCTATTCCAAATGGAGAAGGAAAACTAGATCTCCTTTTATTTAAAAAGCATATCAGTGCGCTAACTTCAATAAACATTCTCCACGCGTCTCCCTTTTGTTATAGATAAAAGCACAATAAACTATTGATTTAATCATCCCGGGTGGAGAAAACAGAAGCTAAAACTGTCACGGGTCTTTGGACATCGTTTTCTGAAAGTAAGTATGTGTGCATCTAACCTTCTTGGTGTTGTACCGCCAGTTTGCAGGCTCAGGATTTTAATGACTTTCTGCACAGTCAACCCTGACCTTATTTGGATGCTGATTAGAGCTCATTACAGGAGCCTGAAATAAGCTTACGCTTCTATTAGTTTGTGGGTCTGATTCAATGTCACCTGTATAGAAAGTACAGGTGTGACCTGAAATTGAAATGGGTTTCTCTGCAGGAAGCAACAATCCACATATCTGATCAGAGCCTGAACATTTCTGGTTATGGACATCTTTGGGTCCATTTGATGTTAGAACTTCTCAAGTTCTTAATAAACATCGTGCTGTCTGGGTATTTCATTTGCTTAACAATACAAATTTACATTTTTAATCTCCACCCTTTTTTTTCAACCACTGTTAAAATAAATTCCATGTTGGATAATTTTTTTTTTAATTACATTTATATGCCCCTTCTCTGAAGACTCAGGGCTTACAATTTTGGGATACAACCCAGTGTGCTCAGCAATAGCCTTCATTCCATTGTATATGCCTGCTTATTACTAAGGGGCATTTTTACAAGGTCAGCTAATTGCCCCCAACAATCTTGGGTCCTCAATTTACCTACCCTGAGAGGATGGAAGGCTGAGTCAACCTTGAGCCTGGTGGGATTCGAGCCTACAGTAATTGTAGACAGCTGGATCTTAAGAGCAGGCATTTACAGCCTGAGCCACCAAGGCCCTTTAATATTCCACATCTTCTTTCTGTTTCATTTTCAATGTCAATCTATCCATTTCTGCACAATCTAGTCTCTTCCGGACTATCTCTTCATCTTACGGTGTATCTTCATTTTTCCAGTATTGTGTGAATATAAATCTCGCTGCTGTTAAGATATGTAATATTAAATACATATTAAGCAGTGAGAAATGTATTTGATAGAAAATCAATAAAAAAATGATTTTCTATCAAGTTCATTCACGTCTTTATCAACACAACTCTATGCTCCTAGCCTTCTGAAGGATGAGTTGGGGTGAGAAAATCCTACTTCCTTGGTAGATGAATTGATTAGTGGAGTTCATATCCTAATTGTCCTTTTGAATTGAGAAGAAAGTGCTGAATAAACAGTGGAAAGGTTGACCTATGAGATGGCTCTTCCCTCAATGGTTTCCCTGCTCAACTGTTTCCCTGTTTCTGATGGGCCATTGTGAGAAGATAATGTTGAGTTAGATGCCCCTTAGATCTCACTGAACAAGTTCTTCAAAAGTCAGATCAGTTCCCAGATTCTTCCATGTCTTCTGGAAACGCTCCAGTTTCAGCAAAACCAATAGTGAAAGGGAATTCCTGAAGAGTGACTCAGACCAAAAGAAAACTTTTAAGGGATGTCATGGATAAATGGATGACATCATGCGCAGCTGATCTTCTAAATCCAGCAGAACATTTTGCTTGCATGAAGCTTCGTATGGCTTTCAAGCAAAGGCTTATGGCACTTTTCTTCAGCAAACCGATGGAATTCCTTGCCACAAACCATCTAGAATGGCATTAAAAGTGGTGTCTAGAATGAACAGTTATGTACAGCACTACTGGACTGGCCCAGCTCCCAAAACACAACAAACCCTCTGAAGTGAACTCAAAGATTCCACTGCAGGCTAACAAGTCCATCTGGCAGGGAGATGAATAGTTTTCTGCTACATCTATTCATCTCTTCCCCCTGCCTTTTATCCCCAGAGCTAGGGTGGGGTCTCGCTAGCAGTGGTGGCTCTTCCATCCCAGGGACTGGCCCATAGATTTCCACTGCTCTCCTCTCCTCTGCCTTCGGTGCATCTGCACATCAGGCATTGGACCCAGCTGTTCCTCCTCTTCCTCATCAGCCACCTCCAGACCTGGGGACTGTTGACTCTCCATCTGAGGGCTGATGGATGGCCCAGGCTCCCTCTCTCTCCCTCTCTCCCTCTCCCTCTCTCTCTCTCACTCCCTCCCCCCCTCTCTCTCTGCCAGCTCCATTCCCCCTTGGAGCTCTCAGGTTGCCCTGATGCTTACCCTGACTCCTACGCTTCTTCTCTAGAGGCCAACATCCTGCAAGCACAATAGCCAGTTATGTACTCAAAACTCTATGGCCATTTTTCATGATCATTCAAAGCAAAATGGTGCCCACAGAAGGTATCAAAACCTGCAGAATGATAGGAACAATATGTATCAAGCTCTGGCTTTTTTATACATGCATATACAAAAGAGTTTTGGTTTGGATCATGCATCAACCCCACCATCTTGCAGATTTCAACCTACAGATATACCATGGAACTCCCAGTCTAAGATGTCCTCAATTTTGCCTTTAAATTAAAGATTTCGCTTTTAAAGATTGGCTGCCTTCACATCAGGCAATCACCTTACCAAGCTGACACATTTTTCTGGATTTAGACAATGCATTGAACTATCAATGAACCAGCTGATCATTAATTTGACTGTTTTTAAAGACATCTAAGTGAGCAGCCACCTTGGGGCAGGGAGTTCCATCAGCTCACCCAAAGAACTGGAAGAAGTACTTCCTTTTATCTGACCAGGCTCACAACAGATTGCAAGGTTTGGTTGCGTGAGGACAAAATTACCCTAAGCCATCCATCTTTGATTTCAAGGTTTTATCCCATCCTAGCATCTGTTTGCCAGCCAAATATCAAAGGATGGGCAGAAATAATGACCCTGATTTGCTAATAGTGTAGAAAGGTGCTGTAAAAATGCAGCCCATTTTTTAAAAAGTGGAATTGCACATTTATCACACCCATAAAGACAGATTTTTTCATCCCTCAAATTTAGTATTGGATTTGGTAGGTAGATAAGAAAGAAGCACAGATAAAACTGCATGCATACTAGAATCCTGAACAGGATGCGTTGTTCATTAACAGCAAAGTTGTTGTCCCACTAAGTTTGCCCGGTCATACATTTCAAGTCCTACTGAATCCTTAAGACATTTAACTTGATTTCAAGAAGCTCAGTCCAAATTTAAGTGTGCAACTTTAGCTTCATCTCACAATGCACTGCCCTGGAGATGGACACAGTTTGAACACAAATCTTTGTAAAGCTGTAATCCCAGCCCAGTTCAAGGTTAATTATATTTTACGAATGAGGCAATGAACAGCTGCAGCAAGATCAAAAGCAGGAAGTGTACATACATCTCTACAAATATAGTGTGTATGTGTGTGGGGAGTGTGTGTGTTGGTGTAGGTGTAAATATGTTGGCGTCTATAGAGCTGAGTATCCCAATATGTTTCATTCATTCATTCAAAACTCTACAAAGGACAATTTGCAGCTGGTTCATTTACCAAAGATCAAATGCTCTGCAGAGCCATTGAAAAGGCTAAGAGAAGAAGAGAAGGATAGAAACAGATGAAGCAGGGCTATATTTTTCTCTCTGAAGCACAAAACACAATCCAATTTTGCATAGCACAAAAAAACTTTTTTTTAATGCCTTGTTTACGTTGCTACAGAGGAAGCAAGCATTGCAACTCAGTTTAGTTTCATTTAAAGGGCAAGGAACTGGGCTGAAAGTCCATCTTTTCTAGAGCGATACTTTGGATTTCAGATTGGGTATGTGACCCAGCCATGAACTCATCCTCTTTCCCTCTTTCCTCCTCCTGTCTTCAAGCCCTCCCTTCATTTTGGTTATGGAGTCCCAATTGTAGAGTGCAATCTAACCTCGACCAGTTTAAGACTTGTGGGCTTCAACTCCCAGAATTCCCCAGCCAGCAATTCTGGGAGTTGAAGTCCACAGGTCTTAAAGTGGCCAAGGTTGGACACCCCTGGTGTAAACTTTTGGAAGGGGTTGGGCACACAACTTCCCACTTGTACTTTGTCCTAACAATATTGCTGTTAATCTACACATGCCTTACCCTAAAACAAGGCTTTTCAAACTTGGCAAGTTTAAAGACTTGTGGACTTCAACTCCCAGAATTCCTGAGTTAACATGAGTGGAAGAGGAATTCTGGGAGTTGAAGTCCACAAGTCTTAAAGCTGTCGAGTTTGAAGACCCCTGCCCTAGAACATTGGGATGGATTCCCACCTCGTTGGCTATTCTTAGGAACCACGAGAGGCGTTCCAATTGTGCAATCCAAAAGGGCCCTACCTTTTGACCAACTCATTGGTGTCCTCTTCTGTAATCATCTGTGACTCCTGGCTGCTTTTGTGACCTTCTCCCTTCTCGCTCAGATCTGGGCTGCCCGTTGTTTTCGGTGTCTCCTCGGGTACCTGAAGAGGTGCGGGAAGGTTCTCCTGGGGGCAGGTAGAAGACGGCTGCTGGGCTAGAGGGATCAGGCTGGGTCCTGGCGCCAAGAGGTTGGGATGAAGAGGGCTGCTGTTCTTTTTCAGCCGGCTCCTGTCCCAGGAATGGTTCTTCAGCCTGTTTTGAACTGAGGTCCCTCGGTGCTCATATCCTTCCTGTTGCAACCAGACTCCGGGGCTGGTGGCATTCTGAGACGGATGGCTAAACCATCTCCAGCGAAGCCTCAAAATCTGTTTCACATCAAATTCCTTTTTTCCGGAGACTGACATCTTGGCAAGCTGAAGGTTAAAGAGGGGGGAAAAAAGAGGAAAGGAAAGGAAAGGCAGTCCAGAAATCAAGGACACACACACACACAAAAAGTGTGCTATTTTAAAAAAAGGAAATAGGATCCTGTTTATCTCCTGAGTCCCACAGCCTCTGATCTCCATCCCCTCATTGAGAAAAGCATGTCTGTCTAAGATTTGGACTTCTTGCTTCTCTTCCTTTTGCGTCCTTTTCTTCACAGCTCTTCCACAGTTCTGCCACTCTGAAGAATCTCACTCGCTGTTAGAGGTGGGATGAATCCATTCTGGTGGGGAGAAGATGAGGTCAGATCTTAAAACAAGTCATTCAGCTCAGCCTCCAAAGCCAGCATCTGCTGCTAGATTCTCTCCCTGTCTCTCTCAGTCTCTCGCGCACACAGCCCTGTCACACGGTGCTCTCAAATATATAACCTCCCCTGCTATCATCCTAAGGGATCGTTCTCTGCAACACCAGGAAAAACAAAGCAATTTGTATTTATACCACCTGGACATGCAGCTCCTGACACACACACGCACACACTTCTTCCTCCATAAACATTTGAAATTAGAAAGCAACCTCTTCTTTCTTTCTTTCTTTCTTTCTTTCTTTCTTTCTTTCTTTCTTTCTTTCTTTCTTTCTTCCTTCCTTCCTTCCTTCCTTCCTTCCTTCCTTTCTTTCTTTCTGTTTTTTTGCATCAGAGTTCAAACCTTGGTTAAGCCTTACCTGCTGCTAAACTCCATCTATTTATCCAGCTCTCTGCCTGGCTGCAACCTTGCATGCATCTCCTCTACTCTCCAATTCTAATTTTGGCTTGCTAGCAAAAGAAAAAGGCCTCTTGAAATTGATGAGATTTATTTCTCGATGGGTTTTAATGGGAGAATGGTTTTGTGGCACTTAAATAATTTTTTTAGATTTACTAACAACGGGCTCTCTAGCGGTTCAACTTCCCCTTTAAGCCTATTCTGCAATCCAGGAACCTCTCGGTAAATTATAAAATAAGTGGGAATACATCATATAATGTTACCTTAAATGAAAGAGACAGCATTTAAAATCCATGCCATGCTTTTGCATAAAATCAATTTCTCTCTCTTTCTCTCTCTCTCTCCCTCCCTCTCTCTCTCCTTCTCTCTCTCCCTCCCTCCCTCCCTCTCTCTCTCTCTGTCACTCCCTCCATCTCTCTCTCCCTCCCTCTCTCCTCTCTCTCTCTCCCACCCTCTCCCTCTTTCTCTCTCTCTCTCCAATCCCACCACCATTGAATTTCTAAGTGTAGATTTTTACATTTACCATACAAAGTGAGGCAGGGGGAGATCTTGAAGACCCCTTCCCCTCCACCCCATCCAAAGGACCATATCACTTGAAAGCATGATGCAGTTTCCTGGCTGCCTGCCTATATAAACATCCTTCTCATCCCTTCTCTTAAATAAACACACATACTTCTTGTTATGTATGCAGGTTTGAAGTCATTGGTTTAGTTTGAACTGTTCTTGTAAAATGTTGGAAATGATTGGTTTAAAAAGTGCGGGAAAACCCTGCACTCTGATTGGCTGGCAACTGTGGCTGCTGGCTATAAGTAGCAGCCGCAGCCCAGCTAAATTGGGTCCATTCTGAGCTGTAGTCACTAATAAACTAAGAGCTTGAAGCACTCCGCGTCTGTCTCTTCATGCAAACTTAACACGTCTCATCTATGGCAGGGATAAAAACATGTGGCCCTCCATAAACTACAACTCCCAGCCTTCCTCACTTTGGGCCATGCAGGGCCATGAAGTTTCAGCTTGGCAATCTTCTGGAGTCCAAAAAGCGCTTTTCCCAAAAGCAACTGAACTTTCTGGGTGGAAAACACCAAGGAAGTCCAGTTGATTTTTTTTTTTGAAGGGGGGAGGGAAAGCATCTTTGGGACAACCATCACCTGGATGGTCGAGAATTTCCATAGACATTCAGCCTCCTTGAGGTTTTGCAGGGTGAGATGTTGCTTCCATGTATTTAGCTTGTTTGAGGGATTCCTCTTCAAGTTAGGTAATCACATCATTTGGGATACTTGCATTATTCAGGATTGGTGTAGGTTGCCTTAGCACTTGGATCAGGAACCGCGAAGAAATCTCAGGGTTCTAGACTGGATTGGCCAGTCAAAAACCCTCCAAGAAGAATCCCAAAGGTGCTTTTTCAGGAGGCAACTGGACTTTCTTGTTCTTTTCTTTTGTGTACACTGAAAGCATTTGCACCAAGACAAATTCCTTGTGTGTCCAATCACACTTGGCTAATAAAGAATTCTATTCTATTCTATTCTATTCTATTCTATTCTATTCTATTCTACTCTACTCTACTCTACTCTATTCTATTCTATTCTATTCTAATTTTCTTCTGTTCTGTTCTATTCTATTCTATTCTGTTCTATTTTGTTCTGTTCTATTCTATTCATCCAAGAAGCTTCTTCAGTTCTTGACTGGATGATGGCGAATGGAAGGATTTATATTCCTTGCAGACAGCTGGTCATTTGCATTCTTTTAGAGGGTCATTGAGGCCACTTGGAGGTTTATCTGTGTCCTCAGGGTCACCAGAGTGTTGCTCCTGGTTCCTGTAGTCTGCAATTTTTTCCCTCTGGAAATCCATTCCTACTCCCACACGATTCCAAGGGTGTCCATCCCAAATTGCATAGCTAAAAGTCTGTCAGAGCTGAAGAAGCTTCTTGGATGAGAAGCGAAACATCTTCAAAAGTAAAAACAAGAAAGTCCAGTTGCCTCCTGAAATAGCACCTTTGGGACAACCATGACCTGGAAGACTGACCTCTAAGAAGAGCATAGCATCAGTAGTTCCATATCACTGCCAAGAATGGTTGAGTCTTTTGATCTTAACTCAAGTGAGAAACTAACTTTTTTTTTCAAATAAATGCATATCTGTGCTATAGAGTGTGGTGTCTGATGAGGTTAGAATGCTGGGCTGACAATCAGCAGGCTTGCGTTCGAGACCCGTTACTGCTGAGGGGTGGGGTGAGCTCCTGTCACATGCTCCAGCTCCTACTGACCCAGCAGTTCCAAAGTGGGCAGCTGCAAGGAGATTAATGGGTACAAATTCAGTGGGCAACTTCTTGGGGACATGAAAGGAGCCTTTAACTGGGCATTTGCAGGACAGTGAGTGATGTCACTGGAAAATCTCTGTGATTTGAATATGATGGCATTTTTATGTGTAATAGCCATTCTTCATACCACTTATGAATAAAGTCCTCTTCATGAGTAGAAACACATTACTTGGCCATCATTGATCTATAACATGGATGGGAAAGAGCCAAGAACTAAAATGTTTAAAACCTTCATTGGAAGAACATTGTTTCATCCCTTATTTTCCTATAACAAGCTGACACAGGTGGAGAACAAAATATGTTGGTTTTCATTTTTTTTCCTCCTTATTTTTGGTAGCAAGCAATTTCTTCATCGTCATTACTTTGACCTTCACAGTTTATAGCTTAGACTTTCTGTAAGCCTGATTGATTATGGTTTATTCAATAAGCCACCGCTTGAAACAAAGTGAGAAATCCGTCTTTGTGTTCTGGATGTTCTCTGGCCTTAGTTTCTGTTAACCACATGCAAGCTCCATTGAAGGGAATAATCCTATCTTCTGGCTTTCTCTCCTTTGGATATTCCTACACTGGGTTACAAAAAAAAAAAACCCTCCCTGTGTGGACGATCCAAATTTTTATTTTTGGATGAAAGGGAAACTCCGTAGAAGGTTTGGTGTGTGTTTTAAAAATCAGGGCATTGTGCACCAAAAAAGGATAACAACCTATTTGTGTGCAGAAGGGACAATACAGAGGTGGGATTCAAAAGTTCCCACCATCAGTTCTGTGGGCGTGGCTTGGTGGGCCTGGCTGCAGGGGTGGGATCGTGCAACTTGTGCGATCGCACAATTGCACAATCGTGCACACACTCATGCCAAATGTGCACTTTGCACACGCAATAAAACAGTAAGAACTAAGCTCCTACGCCTCTCTGCTGTTTAGCACAGCAACGCGCCCTGCTGTGCCAAACAGCTGAGAGGTTAAAAAGGACCTAGGAGCAGGGGCAGGTGGGTGGACCCAACTGCAGAGCGTTGGAGAGGCTCGGAAAGAACCAGTTCTCTGCCAGCTGATCTTCAACACTATCAGTGCATCAGAACCAGGCCAAACCGGTACAATACCATCACGATGCAAAGGAAACATCACTATAATTATACCTCCAAGCTGGCTTCTGTGTCTTCTTGGCTAGCTTTAAGCAACACACTAGATTCATTTATTGTTGTGGGAATTGAAACCAGCCTATGGTGCTACTTCATGGTTCAATCAGGGGTGGGGTTCAGCTTGGCTGAACTGGCAGTTCCAGTGCTGAGTTGGCCCCTCCCACCCACCCCTGAGCTAGTCTGTCCTATCTTTTCTTTGTTTGAAGCCCAACTGATAGGCAGAGTGGATTGTTGAGCCTCAGCTGTTTTAGTCACCGAGGCTGCAGTAGAAGGTAAGTTTTAGAGCTGTTTTCAAACGCACTGCCCACACACAATCTCAGGTCATTGGATTGCTCCCATTAACCATGTGTCCACTAAAAAGACACTCCTTTGGTCTTTTTAGCTGCCAGCAGAACGGGAGTAGGGGAAAACAGTGAATTCCTCAAGTGCCTCAGATAATCGCCTTGGCAGCCCAAAGTTGTTGGCGTGCAAGAGTATTACTGGAGAGCCTGATTGATGACTCTTGACTATGGATGTGTCCCATTGGAGAATATACATCCAGGGGGTGAGGGGGGAAGACTAGGGTCAAGGGGGAAATGAATGATGTATTTTAGTGTCGGCTGCATCCAGATAAGCAAGAATGCTTAGTGAAGTGAATGTGGGTGGGTTTGTTGGAGCCCTGACACCATGGTTGGAGATCAATAGAAGAGAATATTTGCAGCTCAGGATTGAGCTGAAAGGTCCTTGGTGTTCTCTAACTTGTTTATTTTCTTGCAGACATTTCATGACCCAACTAGGCAATGCCATCAGTGCCAGCATGAAAGGTCTTTAAGAAAACGAACAAGCTTAGGGACCCCAAATGTTAGGTATAGCATAGTGTGGCAACAGAGCCATTACATGAAGTGCTCCATGCCAGCAACTGAGCAGTGTCTTGCTGAAGGTAGATTTCTCAGTTGCGTGCTCTTTTGTGACTCTTGCAAACCTATGCTGGACCTGGAACCAGGGGTGGGATTCTACCGGTTCTGTCCACTTCTGTAGAACCGGTTGCTCTGAAAAGCAGCAAACAGAGAGCATACATAGAACCGTTTTTATGTCTACTGCTGTTTTGGCCCACTCGCCCGCCTGGGCTCTTACCTGACCTTTATTTCCTGCGATTTCAACCGCAGCTGCTTTGCGAGACACAGCTGCGGTTGAAAAAGCAGGGAAAAAGTGCTTTTTCAACCGTTGCGCACCCACACACAGCGCTGCTCAGCTGTCCACGCAGCTAGATGATGACGATATACACGAGCGCACAGCACACACAAAATGTAAAATCACCGAACCGGTAGTTACACCGGTCAGATCCCACCCCTGCCTGGAACGTGTGTGTTGACCACTTAAACCACCACAAAGAATCTAAAGCAGTCAGAACAAGCTCCCTCCAGGTTCAGGAAGATATTTTTCACACAGCTCTGTGTTCTCTCTTGCCAAGAAAGTCAACTTTCTTTGGAGTATTTCAAGCTGTGAGATGAGCTAGTTATTTCACAGCTGAGTTGGTCTGGAAATACCGTGTATTGCCAAGGAGCGCCAAGAGAAATATTGGATTTGGAGCGAAGGGAAAATGGTGCTTCATCCCTTCCATCCTGCGCCTCTTTGCTCCCCAAAGTTTGAAGTGAAGGGTCTACAATGTAAAGTTAACCTCTCCCCCATATTTGAACCAGGTACGGGTCAAAGAACAGGTACAGTACACAACGGGTCCTAACATTGTTGAAGGATTTGTTTCCATCAAAATATCTTAGACCAATTTGGGTGTTGAGCCTTTGAAGACTTAGTTGGGCATTGCGGGGCCCAGAAAGCCACATCTGTAGACTATTTAGCAAAGCACACTTCAGCACGTCGTGGGGCCTGCACCAAGCATCGATCTGAAAGCCATTGAGGCAAAACACTAATATAGCACTAAATTGATTCGATGCGTCATACCAACTCAGCTGCCTCAAAGCTTTCAGAGGCCATTTGCAGAGGCACACAGCTTCTGTTTTTTTTTTCATTTATTTGTATCCTGCCTTTGTTATTTTTACAAATAATTCAAGGCGGTGAATATATCTAATGCTCTTTCCTCCTCCTATTTATCCCACAACAATCTTGTGTGGTGAGTTGGGCTGAGAAAGAGGATATGCCCATTGTCACCCAGCTGGCTTTCATGGCTAAGGCGGGACTAGAACTCCCAGTCTCCTGGTGATTGGCCCAAGGTTACCCAGCTGGCTTTCATTATTAAGGTGGGACTACAACTCCCAATCTCCTGGTAATTGGCCCAAGATCACCCATCTGGCTTTTCATGCCTAAGAACTTTTCATGACTAGAACTTCCAGTCTCCTAGTGATTGGGCCAAAGCCACAGTTGGCTTTCATGGCTAAGGCAGGACTTGAACTCAGAGTCTCCCGCTTTCTAGTCTGGAGTCTTAACCACCAGACCAAATTGGCTCTGTTTCAATAAGTTCATTGAATAAGTTCAAAATGACTGGCAAATTTCACCTTCAGATTTCAAATATTATGGTTTGCACACTCAGTCATATTGGCTGTGTCCTCACATCAAGCAGATTTGTGGTTTATCAAATAAAACCACAACCGGATGGATTCACCCAACATGGTAGCCATAAAACGCCTTGAAGCCACAGCAGTTCTGTTAACAGGACATGCTAAGCAGACTCAGTCTGTAAAATGGGTCTGTGTGATGGGTAAAACCAAAAATACAAAATAAGAAGAGCAGTACCCATGAATAATTGTAAGATTTGAACACCAGCAAGGAAGACATTCTTAGATATACATCTTTGGTGTGAATGTATGAATTGTTCCAAAGCCATAGCTGTCTCAAGCATCTTTGAGGTCAGTTTTATAAAGGTTTAATTTTCAGAATTCCTGCAAATCGGGATTGGTGGTCTATTAAATTTCAGCTTCTTAGATCCTTTTGATGTACTTTAATAATTGTTGAGAGGTTCAGCCACTTTTCCAGATAGAAAACAGATGGGGTGCGCTCGAACAAATTTTGCTAAACCACCTTGGTGTTATTTTTCTCTGTATCCATGCCGCTGTTGTACGTTCTATTCTTTCTGAACTCGAAAAAAGAGGCAAGAAAGTTAGCACCTGAAAAGCATTTTGAAGGATGGATTTACCTTCCAGGCATTTTCAACTTTTGTTTCTGAGTTCACTGAAAATTGCACAGAATTCATCACAGGCCAGCTTCCTCTTTCTGGCAAACAATTACATTTTTCATAAATGACTTACCTTCTGCACACTCGTAGGGAACAATCGTATCTCCCTTGTTTGATTTATGACCAAATCCTTGAGTAGGTTGTTGTAAAAGAACACATTTCTACGCTCTCGTTCGATTTTACCATTTCCACATTGTCTTCAGAGGTCTGTTTTAACCTTTGAAATTTTCTATCGTCAAATCTTTTTTTTAGGGTAGTTGACATTGGATCCAGTTGGTAATGCTGTCAGCCTTTGAATGAAGCCATCCAAAATTTGAGGAAGTTGTGAAAACAACTTCCAAAACAAAACGAAATCAAATTTACAGCGATTCTTTTTATTTGGATCTCAAAACACAGGGAAAGCAATATAGCCAGGAAGATAACATAGAATAAGAATTGGGTCGTGTATATTGGTGAAAATACAAGGTAGGCTCCAGGCTCTTAGACGGTGGGACAGCTTTTGCTCTAGGCCTTTTTTGTGACTTCTGGCATTGTGTAATTGTGCTGTGAGTCACCTCTTCATTTGTGCCTTCTTGCATCCTAGAAGGATCTCAAGAATAGTCAACCAGTGAAATTCCAGTGAAGCTGAACTACAGTTCCCAGCATGCCTCACCACTGCTTATGTTTCCTAAGCATGCTGGGAATCATAATTCAATGATATCCACTCTCCATTGGCTTGCTGTTCCTGTATTCCCTCTTTATTGAGTGATGGATGATTTGATTTGATTTTTTTTTTAAATTTGATTTTATTTCCACAGCTAGCCATCTCACCTAAGTGGTCCCGGATAGCTTACAATAATTAAAAACAACAGCAATCAAATACTGTGCTTCTGCTTCAAGATGCACTGATTTAATTCAGTGTGTGCTAAAATGTGGTTTACTGAATAAATTAAAATAAACAGCTGACTTTGGGGCAGTGCTCTGAGCCATATTCAGGATCCAGAAGCACACGCTATGCGGTGCCTAATATTTCAGAGAAAGTTTCTAATGTAATTGGAATTCTGGAAGTTGAAGTCCACAAGTCTTAAAGTGGCCAAGGTTGGAGACCCCTGCTCTATGGCCTCCTCTTCCTCCTCTTCCTCCTCTTCCTCCTCCTCCTCCTCCTCCTCCTCTTCCTCCTCCTTCCATATCCATCATCAGACACTGGCAATCATGTTGCCGATCCTATTTTGATCAACAGCTGCACGAAAAAAGGTTGTTGAGTTTTATCCAAACCAGCTCCTTAGATTTTGAAGCCACGATATTCTCCTTCTGCCTGGACCTTTGTTTACCTTCAGTCTTTCCCTGGGGGATTAAGTGAAGCATGCTGTATTTTTCCAGGTGTCACATCACTTGTCCGAAATATTCTACCTTTTGCTTTTTTTTATAATTTTGATGAGTTTCCTTGGCTTTCCCAGTCAACTTATCACCTCCTCGTTTCTGGTTGATTTCTGGCATGATGAACTTCACTTGCTCTGTTGACTAAGATGCAACCCAGCTGGTTTGATTTGAGCTTAATATATTGCATAAACACCCCCAAAATTGTGGTTTAGACAAGAAGCTACCACTCAATGCATAACAGCTTGGGGGTGATTTTTGAACCCAGATCTAGGTGGGATTTTGTTTTAGAAAGAGCTACTCATTTGACCCAGGCTATGATTAATAGATGCACCTTCCCCCATGCCTTCTTTTTATTTGTGGGAACAAGTCTACCACATTGGTCGCATTTAAGAAAGTTCTGAGTGGGCTTACAGCAGGGGTGTCAAACTTGATTTCATTGAGGGATGCATCAGGATTGTGTTTGATCTTGGGGGGGGGGCGTGGTTGGGGTAGGCATGGCCAGGGTGAGCATAGTCAGCTCACATCACTCATGTTGGGAGCACCTGTGGTGGCCAAGTGCTAAGGCAGAACCTCCCTGAGACCATTATAATCTCCCTTCCTCCTTCCTTCCTTCCTTCCTTCCTTCCTTTTTTCCTTCCTTCCTTCCTTCCCTCCCTCCTTCCTCCTTCCTTCCTTCCTCCTCCTTCCTTCCTTCCTTCCTTCCTTCCCTTCTTCCTCCTTCCTTCCTTCCTTCCTTCCTTCCTTCCTTCCTTCCTTCCTTCCTTCCTTCCTTCCT
>CM019162.1:18780413-18856397 GCA_009733165.1 Naja naja
TCTTCTTCTTATTCTTCCTCTTCCTCCTTTTTTCTTCTTCTTCTCTTCTTCTTCTTCTTCTGTCCTTCTCCTCCTCCTCTTCTTCTTCTTTTTCTTCTTCTTCTTCTTCTTCTTCTTCTTCTTCTTCTTCTTCTTCTTCTTCTTCCTCCTCTTCAGTTGTTCACTTAATAACATGGTTGTTCAGTGCATCCAGCTTTCCTCATTGACTTTGCTTGTTAGAAGGTCACAAAAGGGGATCAGGTGATTCTGGGACCCTGCAACCGTCCCTAAGTACATGCCAGTTGCCAAGCATCTGAATTTTGATCACGTGATCATGGGGATGCTACAACGGCCGTGTGAAAAATGCTCCTAAATCACTTTTATTTCCCCCCCCCAGTGCCATCCTAACTTTGAACAGTCCCTAAACCGACTGTTGTAAAATGAGAACTGCTTGCATTATGCTTTATTTTCTTTCTTCCGCCCCATTTTCTTTCTCTTTTGTAACAGGTAACAGATAATCAGAGTTGGAAGGGACCTTGTAGGTCACCTAGTCCAACCCCTCACCCAAGTGGGAGACCCTACACCATTTCTGACAAATGACAGTCCAATCTCTTCCTAAAAGCCTCCAGTGATGGCGCTCCCACAACTTCTGAAGGCAACTTCTGTTCCACGGGTTGATGGTTCTCACTGTCAGAAAATTTCTCATTTATTTCTAGGTTGAATCTCTCCTTGTTCATTTTCCATCCATCATTCCTTGACTGGCCTTCAGGGGCTTTAGAAAATAGCTTGACCCCTTCCTCCTCTCTGTGGCAGCCCCTCAAATATTGGAAGACTGCTCTCCTGTCTCCCCTGGTCCTTCTCTTCCCTAGACTAGCCAGGCCCAGTTCCTGTAACCGTTCATCCTATGTTTGAGCCTCCAGTCCCCTAATCATCCTGTTTGCTCTTCTCTGCACTTTTTCTAGAGTCATTATTGTCATTATCTGGATGACATCAGGGACAATTTCTTTGTGGAGTGATGGGTTAAAACTATCAGTCGCAGAAGGTTCAGTGCTGCATAGAAAGCCCGAGTATTTTTCCGCTCCCTGGCTGTTTAATCTCTCAATCTCATTACTGAAGATAAACAGCCAGTATTAATAGCCAGAGCACTGCTTACAGATATGGCATGTTATTTCAGCCGGCTGAATTTTTTTTTTTTCATTTCCAGATTTTAGGAGAAGTAATTAGATTTCATTACAGGTCAATAAAGCATTTTTAAAAAGAAAAAAGAAAAGAGCAGCACGTGATAGGCTAAAGCATGGAAACAGATTGCAAACACTACACACTGAATGGCAAATACATTTTTTTCATAGCAGGATAACAGATAATCAGAGTTGGAAGGGATCTTGGAGGTCATCTAGTCCAACCCCCCTGCCCAAGCAGGAGACCCTACACCATTTCTGACAGAAGGCAGTCCAGTCTCTCCTTGAAAGCCTCCAGGGATGAAGCTCCCACAACTTCTGAAGGCAACTTCTGTTCCATGGGTTGATCGTTCTCATTGTCAGAAAATTTCTCCTTATTTCCAGGTTGAATCTCTCCTTGTTCAGTTTCCACCCATTATTCCTTGTCTGGCCTTCGGGTGCTTTGGAAAATAGCTTAACCCCTTCCTCCACTCTGTGGCAGCCCCTCAAATATTGGAAGATGCTATCATGTCTCCCCTGGTCCTTCTCTCCACTAAAGTAGCCATGCCCAGTTCCTGCAACTGTTTTTCATGTTTTAGTCTCCAGTCCCCTCATCATCCTGGTTGCTCTTCTCTGCATTTTTTCTAAAGCCTCAACATCTTTTTATAGTGTGGTGACCAGAAATAAAACAAAAAAAAATCATTTGTGGCCCTCCCAGATGTGAGAAAATTTAAATTCCTTCATTTTTACCTTTCTCAAAGTGGCACAGAGGGTTTTATCAGGAATTTGGGGTGGACCAGAATTTTGCCTGTCGGGAAAAAAAAATAGAGTTTTTTTTAAAAATGTTTCTCTTAACATTTCGTTAAAAGTCTAGTACATGATATTAGGTGTGAACCTTACAACTATGTGGCTAAGGTGCATCCTTTGCAAAACAGTTTTTATGATGAGTAAACACTAAGTTTAAAACAAAGGGATAAAAAGGGTGTTTTGTGGGAGAAAGAAAAGTTTATTTTGTTGTCTTCTTTCTTCATCGCTTCCTCTGATGGAGCATTTTCCAGTCTTTATCCTGTCAAGTTTTCACAATCAGTTTTCACAATTTGAGCAGAAGAGAGCCGCGTAATTAGCAGCAACTGGTACCATTTTTCATGAATAATGAATTCGTTTGAAGGAAATGCTGCTTGTGTTTTTCCTTAATAATGAACAATAGATTAGGCTGTTAATGTTCTCACTATTCGGGATAAAATTGGCCACACATTCTCTATACCAATTATTTATTGTATGGGTGGGAAAGGGTTTTTTTTTTTGAATGTTAAATATTAGATGGGAAGGAAATAGCAATTATCTCCATTATCCCTTGGAACATTATATCCTCTTCTTTGTCTCCATTGATTCTCTACATTGTTCGAAATATGCACTTTTGCTATTTCCTTCCTTTCTTTCCACCTGTAATCCCGTGACCATCCATGAGATAACAAAAAAATAAATAAATAAATTGCAGGCTGGGGTGGGGAAAAAAAAGGGAAATAAATTCAGAAATACTGATGAATAAAAAAAGGGGGGAGGGGGTTTGCTTCTCTAGGAAATTAGTCTCCTTTTCCTGGTCCCACTCCAGAGTTGTGTTGTCCACCACAGAAAACTTCACAGATACAAATGTAGGGTTGGAATTCTAGAGTTAGAAAGAACTTGGAGGTTTTGTAATCCAACCCACTCTCCAAAGCAAGAATCCTCATACCTGTTGTGGCCCGCTAGCGGTCAGCAGAGCTGGTGGCACACTCAGAGAGTGAGGAGGTTGGGGAGGAACATGGGCCAGTCCTGGAGTCTTGGGGAAGGCTCTGACGAGGGCTGTGCATCGGAGGCAGAGATGGGGCCAGGACCGTCACACAGTTATCAGCTGCCTTCGGAGTTGGAGATCAGTGGGGAAGAAGAACATCTGGAGCCTGTTCCCAGTGTGCGCATGCACAGAGCTGCCAGGAGAAGGGAACAGCTAAGGAGCAAGGATTGACTCGGGACTAAGGGCACATGGCGAATGGCCCCTCCCATAGGGAATAAAGAGGAGCAAAAGGGGAGTGGGGTTTGCAGGAGACAATTAGTTCAATTCATTAGGGTCTGTTCCTGACTCCTTGCCAAGTAATTGCTGCCACAGTGTCCCGTTTGGAAGATATCAGCCTGGCAACTCTCCAAGCCTGATAAAGGTCTGTAGTTGTGAAATCTCATGAAAGATTGTTTGCCGGATCTTTGCTGGAGAGGAATTGCCTTTAACCTAAATAAAAGGGGTTTTATCGGGACGAGGAGTTAGCTTCATAATCTTGGGAAGGTCTAGGTCAGAACAATACCAGAGGAATGGTTGTCCAACTTGGGACCCTTCATTGATGGCCTTCCAATTCCATCCCTCACAAAAAAAAACCACCTCCCTCCACTGGCCTGTTTTCATGTCCAGACAGCGCTTCTCTCTACCCCACCCAGCTTGTCTTTGGTGCTGTTGTGTTTGGGCATCTCTGCAACATCTCAGGCTACTGAAAAACAGATCTTCCTTGTTGTTCCAGCTTGCAGTCCCTAGAAAGCTTGACGGTAGATAGTTTCCTGCAAGCTTCCTTTGGGCTTTCTTCCCGCTTCCTCTCCTTACTTTCTCAGGACCTTGCCAGAACTATTTTGCTTTTGGTGATCATGGAAACCCTGATTTGGCTCCGCCGAGCACATTTCGCTCCACCGTCCTCTGTCGCAACGCTGGCTACATGAATAAGCAGGTTTGTGATCATGAAGCAAGGCTTGGCTGGCTTCTCTTGAAAGGTGCCAGGTGGAGAACAAAAAACACACCGAGCCAAAGAAAAGAAAAGAGGCATTTATTCCCCACCCCAGGTTTCAGGGTGTGTGTGTGTGTGTGGTGGGGGGAGAGGTATTTAATGGAAATCACAGAGGAAAACATAATGCTGGAATGGGCTCCAATCCAGAAAAATGCAGGTGGGGTGGAAAGCAAAATGTGTGTGCAAGCAGTTCCAGATATCTGGAGTAGAGTAGAGTAGAGTAGAGTAGAGAAGAGTAGAGTAGAGTAGAGAGAGAAGATAGAGAATAGTAGATAGAATAGAATAAAAAGAATAAGAATAGAAGAAAGAAAGATAGAGTAGAGCAGAGAAGAGATAGAAGATAGAGCAGAGCATAAGAGAGTAGAGCAGAGAGAGAGAGCAGAATAGAAAAACAGAACAGAAAGAATAAGAAACGAATAGGATAAGAGCAGATAGAGAGAAAATATAAGAGTAGATATAAGACAGAGCAGAATAATAAGAATAAACAAAATAGAACAGAATAGAAAAGAAAAGTGAAAGAGTAGAGCAGAGAGAAGAGTAGAATAGAATAAGAAAGAATAGAGAGATAGAATAGAAGAAATAGAATAGAGTAGAGTAGAGTAGAGTAGAGTAGAGTAGAGTAGAGAAGAGTAGAGTAGAGTAGAATGAGGAAAAAATAGAATAGCAGAGTTGGAAGGGACCTTGGAGGTCTTCTAGTCCAACCCCATGCTTAGGCAGGGCAGAAACATGGTTGTCCAACTCACAGACACATGGTTGTCCAATCTCTTCTTAAAAACTTCCAGTGTTGGAGCATTTACAACTTCTGTTGTTCCACTGATTCGTTGTTCTAACCATCTGGAAATTCCTCCTTAGTTCCAGGTTGCTTCTCTCCTTGATGAGTTTCCACCCATTGCTTCTTGTCCTGCCCTCAGGTGCTTTGGAGAATAGCTTGACTCCCTCTTCTTTATGGCACCCCCTTAGATTTTGGAACATTATTGGATACTGGGTTCTTAGAATAATTCTCAATTATTCTAAGCTTGGGGTGATGTTTCATCTTACGTATGTCGATCTACTCAGTTAGGTAAGGAAAAGTAGTTTAGGGTGGGTGGATGGAATGGTGGATAGATGGATGGATGGATGGATGGATGGATGGATGGATGGATGGATGGCTAGATGCAAGATGGATGCATGGATGAGTGTATGGATGAATTAGGTCCCATCAAGTTGTTTTTGACTCCAAGCGACCATGTAAACCACTTAGTTTAGGGTTAGGATATTTATTATCAAATTCAGAGGTCTATAAAGCCTCTTAGGAGGTTCTCCTGCCAGCCTGCTATACTTGGCCTATAGTTCATTGCAATTACATGTTTTAAGGACTTTAGCAAGGGCTGGCGTTATAAGCCATAGCAGCAAAAGGGATGGTTTCTGTATATATTATGGTAGTGACAATCACTGAGGTTGGATAATGGATCCAGAGCTTAGCTTCTGAAGTTTTAGGAGCCCCTTCGAAGTGCCTCATTGATAGACTTTAGGGTTTTCGATTTTATGAAAGAGCAAGAACTCATTAGATGCTTGACAACCAAAAAAGGTTGATGCCTTTTTGACTTATGAGGGAAAGGAATCATGGGCTCCATCAGAATCGAACTTGGAGGCTTGTCCAAGGTGAATTAATCTCACCCACCCTTGCAGTCTACCCAAAATAAATCTGTTGAGGAACCTCAATAACTGATCGCCAGAATATGAATTAAACCATGACTACTTGTCCGATAAGTTTCCAATATTTGAGGGGATGCCACAGAGAGGAAGGGGTCAAGTTATTTTCCAAGGCACCCAAAAGCTAGACAAGGAATAATGGATGGGAACTGAACAAAGAGAGATTCAACCTGGAAATAAGGAGAAATTTCCTGACAGTGAGAGCAACCTGTGGAACAGAAGTTGCCTTCAGAAGTTGTGGGAGCTTCATCCCTGGAAGCTTTCAAGACTGGACAGCCATTTGTCAGAAATGGTGTAGGGTCTCCTGCTTGGGTGGGGGGTTGGACTAGATGACCTGCAAGGTCCCTTCCAATGCTGTTAGTCCACCTTTTCAAAATAAACCTAAGGAAGCTGCTTCAACAGAAAAGGGCTGATCCTTCTGACCTTGTGGGACACGCAATCCTGATGTGCAATAACTTTATTATTTTTCATCTGAGAGTTGGGACCAACCTACATGCTTAGCCAGCGACCTCTCTTTCAGGTCTAATGTGGTGGAGTTTGTGAGCATGTGCTTTGTATGAAGAGCAGTGAGGCCCAGAAAACTTCCATTGCATTCCTCACATCTGTTGTTCTACAGTGTAGAAGTAAAGATTCTTAATCCCAGGCCTCTGATTTATTGCTGAGCATGTAGAATTTATTTGAGTGTGCTTATTTCTGGACTGCACCTTTCGTACATTAACACACACAAAAACCCGCACTCCTCTTGTATAGTCAGGACTTGCTTTCTAAGCAATTTCAGCTTCTTTAAACCTCTAGTTTTATCCTTCTACGCTGGCGACCTTGGATAAGACACAGATAGCAATTCGAGAGCATTTTTATGATCTGGAAAATGTCACCATTCTGTGCCATTCCCATTGTCAACAAAACTCTCCCAACTTCCATTGTTTGCTGGTGTTATTTCAGAGGGATGACAATCCTTGTCAAGGTTCCAAACATGCCTTTGTAGGTCCCTATTACGGCCAACTCAGCCTGGAAATTCTTAGGATCGTGAAGGGTTCAGGAGCTGGCACTGAAGCTCGTACCATTTTTTTTTTAATTACATTTATATGCTGCCCTTCTCCGAAGACTCAGGGTGGCTTACAATTTTTGGGATACAACCCAGTGTATATGCCTGCTTATTACTAAGAGGCATTTTTACAAGGTCAGCTAATTGCCCCCAACAATCTTGGGTCCTCAATTTACCTACCCCGAGAGGATGGAAGGCTGAGTCAACCTTGAGCCTGGTGGGATTCGAGCCTACAGTAATTGTAGACAGCTGGATCTTAAGAGCAGGCGTTTAACAGCCTGAGCCACCAAGGCCCAGTTTAACCACTAGACCTAAGTGGCTCTCTCTTACTGTTTAAAAAAAAAAACTACTTTTTAATGCTTTAAAAAAAATCCTTCCTATGAATGTAATGACAATGGCCAAGAGTCAGTTCTTTGGAGAATTACAACTGGATCTAAACAAGAAAAAGATATGCATTTATAGAACCCGGGGGGGTGGGGGAATTCATGTGAGTAAATTAAAAGGGGGGGAAATTGAAGTGCTGGAAAGTCTCTGAATCTCTCGCCATTTCATTGTCCTCTTCTAACACCACCCTTTATTTTTATGACTGTTGTATCCTAAATCAGCCAGACGTTTCTCTTTTCCTTCCCTCAATGGGCTGAGGCTGCATCTAAAACACACAGCGTCTGAATTCTCCTAAAGGCACACTCATATATAAAAATTCAAGTCAGCATTAAAAAAAACCAAGGCTATATTTGTTTTAAGCAGTTAAATCCAAGCTGGAATGAAATGATGTGACAACTGTCAGGAGGCTGTCAGGTCAAGTTTGCAGGTTTGCCCAGAAGCAGAGCACAGAGACAGCTCCCTTCATATGTTTGCAAAAGGACACTGCTCCCTCATGAATTTCTACCATTTGCTTTATGGATGAGTTTGATCTGGCATTGTCTACACTTTTTTGACTTCAGGAGGAGCTGGCAATACAAGCATCCCAGTCTTAAAAAGTAAGGGTATTTGGATATATTTTACCTAAATTTGCTTTAGTGACGAACAGCTCCTGGTGAGTTTTCAAATGCTGCTTCTGTTTTTCTACCACATTCTTCGGCGACTTTTAACACTTTCTTGGAGGATTAAACCCACGCAATCCTAGGCTGCCTTAACAGAGGAGTAGAATCAAGATCACATGAAGTATTAGTATAGCTTTACAAAGCCTTAGTCTGATCAAACTTGAATACTGCATCTGGTTTTGGTCACAAGTTCAAAAAAGATGACGAGACTCTGGAAAGAGTGCAGAGAAGGGCAAAAAAGATGATTAGGGGACTAGGAGACACAGACATAAGAAGAATGGTTGCAGGAACATGGCTAGTCTAGAGAAATGAAGGATATGAAGGTGACATGATAGCAGTATTCCAATATTTGAGGGGCTGCCACAGAGAAGAGGGGGTCAAGCTATTCTCCAAAGGGCCTGCTGAAGTCAAGACAAGACCCAGTGGAGGGAAACTAAGTTAGTTTACTTTACCTGAGTTTATTGTCATTACAGACCCCTCACACCCCAGACATAAACTGTTTCAACTCCTACCCTCAAAACGATGCTATAGAGCCCTGCACATCAGAACAACTAGACACAAGGACAGTTTTTCCCCGAATGCCATCACTCTGCTAAACAATTAATTCCTTCAATACTGTCCAACTATTTACCAAGTCTGCACTACTATTACTATTAATCTTCTCATCATTCCTTATCACCCTTCCGCTGCCACTTGTGACTGTATGACTGTACTTTGTCGCTTGTACGATCCTCACAATTTATATCGACTGTTTCCTAGTATGATTTGATTGTTTATTGTACCCTATGACTATTATTAAGTGTTGTACCTGATCATTCTTGACTCTTGGCGAATGTATCTTTTCTTTTATGTATATTGAGAGCATTTGCACCCAGACAAATTCCTTGTGTTTCCCATCACACTTGGCCAATAAAAAAATTCTAATTCTAATTCTAATTGCACCTCCTACAACAAAATAAAACACCATCTTCAGTGCATATCATGGAGCATCTGTGGAGCAGTGGTTAGAGTACAGTATTGCAAGCTACTTCTGCAGCCAGCTGCCTACAATTTGGCAGTTCAAAGCCACCAGGCTGAAGGTTGACTCAGCCTTCCATCCTTCTGAGGTGCGTAAAATGAGGACCCAGATTGTTGGGGGAAATAGGCTGACTCTGTAAACCGCTTAGAGAGGGCTGTAAAGCACTATAAAGCGGTATATAAGTCTAAGTGCTACGGCTCTCATGACCATGAAAATAAACACAAACACACATCCTTCACACTCCATGCATTGAATTGAAAACCCCCGGCACTGCACCAACACCGCACTATACAGCAGAATTCAAAAGAGCTACTGCCCTGAGATAGAAGCTGTTTTTCAGCCTATTTGTCCTTGTTTTTATTATTCTGTACCACCTGCCAGATGGTAATAGTTCAAAAAAAAGGAGTTGCCCAGGATGAGATGGATCTTTGAGAATGTTTTGAACAAGAAAGAACCAGCCAAATTCCCTAATGGTGAGAACAATCAACCAGTGGAATGCCATTCCCCACCATCCAGTCAGAGCTGAAGAAGCTTCTTGGAGAAGCGAAACATCTTCGAAGAAAAATCAGAAAGCCCAGTGGCCTCTTGAGAAAAAGCATCTTTGGGACAACCATGACCTGGAGGACTGAGAATCTCTACAGACACTTGCCTTCAGAAGCTGTGGGTGCCCCATCACTGGGGGCTTTCAAGAAGAGATTGGGACAAGCACTTGTCAGAAACGGTGTAGGGTGTCCTGCTTGGGCGGGAGTAGAAGGCCTTCAACAGGAGTGTCAACTTCAATTTCGTTGAGGGCTGCATCAGGGTTGTGTTTGACCTCAGGGGGCCGGGGTGGGTGTGGCCAGGGGGTATTGCCAGCTTGATATCACTCATGTCGGGAGCGCCTCTGGTGGCCCCAGTGCTCTATCAGCAAAAATGGGCTCCTGAGCTCCGTCTTTGGCTGCAGTGGCCTCCTGCAACCTTCTGCCACCGAAAACGGAGCTTGAGAAGGTCCCGTGAGCCGGTGCTTTGTTGCTTCCAGGTTGGTCCCGCGGGCCAGATTTAAACACCCCGCGGGTCGCATCCAGCCCACGGGCCTTGAGTTTGACCCCGCCCGCCTATAAGGTTCCTTCCAACTCTTGTTAAATCTGTTGTGAACAATTCAATAAAGCCTTTTGCATCGAAGGGTAGGATTGAGAGAAGCAAAGGAAGTTTGTGTTCTATCAAGCCAGAGGCGGACCGTGGATCAAAGTGCTTTGCAAAATTCCCGCAGCAGCATGGATTTGTGATCTATCCTGGCATTGGAAAGAAAAACATTACTAATAAGCAAAATGTGTGTCCTCTCCTGTTTGCATGCCAGACTATATCAGACCTTCCCTCATCGACTTCCTGCTTCCCGTGGCCTGTGTGTGCTGAATAATATTTGCATTTTCCCTCCGACAACATACCTTCCTCCCAGGGAGGAAATTCCTGTTCAACTTTTCTTCCAATCTACTTCAAACAATCATTTCCTGAGGTCTCTCCCTGCTTTTATTTCCATTTTTTTTTTAGTAATGTAACAGAATGAAAAAGCCAGAAGGCCTGCTGGTTGCCAGTAATCCAGCATTCTCAAAATTAAAGCAACTGACAAGCTATTCCTGCTTTATCGGGATTTTTTAAAGCAATGTTTATTATTGACATGCAATTAAATCTAGTTCGTTGTTTTGCAGGGTGCCAGAAAGGAAACTAAAACCTGCCCATATTTTCCACACCCTTGTTTTCCACACTTTTCCTGGCCTGTTGTTTATTGAGGTATTGATTTGTGCAAATGAAAACTGTCATAAGGGGAGGAAAGTGTGCATAGGATGTGAAATCCAAGGATTAGAACTAGGAAGGGAAAGGATTCAAAATATTTACTGTATTTTTGTTTTTGTTCTTTGGGCCTGAATCCAATCCCAGATAAAAATAGCCACTCAGCACGATTATTTTGCCAATGAGAATATTCAAAACGTAAAGTTGGTGCTGTCCGAGATTGGTTGTTTACTTGCAATGTTTCATGACCCAACTAGGTAACAGCATCAGTGCTAGAAGGGACTGGGGTGTGTGGAATGGAAAAGGACGACTACTATGGGATCTTTGGTGCTCTCCGAGCTTGATGGTTTTCTTTGCAGACGTTTCATTACCCAATTAGATAACATTTTTTAGGGCCGTTATAACGTGTCGCTCAATGGTTATATATTAAGGACTGCCTATACATGGGTGCCCTGTTGTCTGTTTCTATCCTACACATTTTAAGGGTGTTATAAGTGAAACAGCTGGGTGGGGGGGAAAGCATGGTTCGGGTAGATTTTGTATTCTTGTTTGTCTGAAAAACCCACCCCCTCCACTAGTTGTATCTGAGAAATACCCCTGACAGCAATTTCTCTAGGGCAGATAGTCTTGCAAAGTTAGGCTGTCTTCAACCTGCCTTCTTCAGTTCTCAGCAGGAATACACACACACACACACACACACACTCTTAATAGAACTAGGGACATGACAGCAGTCTTCCAATATCTGAGGGGCTGTTGCAGAGAAGAGGCAGTCCACCCATTTCCCAAAGCACCTGAGGGCAGGGCAGGAAGTAATGAATGGAAGCTAATCAAAGAGATCCAACCTAGAATTAAGGAGAAATTTGCTGTCGATCTCATTCCAGGAAAAGGAGGGACAGTGTTAATGATTAAATTTTGTGGGAATGTGTCCACTGCATACATACACAGTTAAAACGAGTTTGAGATCAGGTCTTTAAAAGTATCCGTTCTATCTAAACAGCCTGCATTGCCCACTTGTTACTGAGTGTATTAAATATATACCGTCGGTCAAGCATTGTCGGCTGGCGGTTCCCAGAGCTAGGGCCTTTTCTGTGGGAGCGCCCGCCCTGTGGAACCAGCTTCCTGCGGATCTGCGTTTGGCCCCTGATCTCCGCTCCTTTCGTCGAGACCTGAAGACTGGCTGTTTCAGCAGGCCGGCCTGGATTGACCCTGGGGTGGGTAGTTTTAATAATGTTTGTTTATTTGTAATTTTATTGTTTTAGTTGTTTGTAATTTGGACTTGTTTTTATTTGTTATTTCATTGTATATCTTTTTGTATGTTCGCCGCCCTGAGTCCTTCGGGAGTAGGGCGGCATACAAGTCTAAATAAATAATAATAATAATAATAATAATAATAATAATAATAATAATAATAATATATACATGGAGACAAGAATGGGGAAGAGACCATCTTTTCCCAACTGAAGAAATAGTTAAGACCAATCATATCGCATAACATCTCTACTTTAAATTATTAACCCAATTAGTGCTTTATTCACATTTTAAAAACTTGTACAATTTATTACAAATATAAAACAGTGCAGTTTTCCATACATTATCCCAATTCTGAGACAAACACTTAAAAGACATGGAAAAAGCTTTAATTCTTATAAACATAACATTTTTTTTATACCATTCACACTCTTTTTATTCACACTCTACCTTTTGATTCAAAAAGATCAAACTTACAACATACTGTAGGTTTATTTTTATTCAAAAAGTTACTTGTCTCAAGACATAAATACAAATCAGAAAACAGTACAATTAGGACGATAGATTGTGGAGGACAACAGGTTAAGGTAAATATATAAAACATTTTTAGTCTGAAAACATAAAGCTGTAAGAACTGCTTTCACAAAGAAACTCCTTCAAGAGTAAGAAAAAAATCAACAAAATCATATATACAGTCCTCTCAGCAGTTCTATTTAAACGCAGTGGTGTAAAGAAGGAAAAGAAAGAAAGATAGGCAGTATTTTAGACATGTGAATATTTATGCAAAATGGAGTTATGCGAAACTGGCTCTGTGTATTACATCATGATTTTCAAAATAATTATGTTATCAGGATCCTTTAGAGAATCTATGGTTTATGGCTACCACAGCCCAAGCTTTGATTATTATTTTGTTTCCTTTTGACTTAAGAGGTTCTTCTATTTGCTTATTTGACGAAATTATCATATTGCAAGCATTTTAAGGCGAATGGAATGATTAGAAATAATATACCTCAAGAACTGAGAGACAACTGACAAAAATATACATTTGTGTTATAAGTTAATATTTCCTTTAAATGTCGTCTAGCTGCCTAAGCATGGCGAAAATGAATTATGTTGAAATGACATAAATCCATGGGTTTTAATTTTTTAAATTTAACTGTGGGGAAAAAAAAACAATGAAATTCATTTAAAGCTTAGCTTTCAAAGAATATGATGGGATACTGATGAAGTTCTATCACCCAATTCAATTTACATACAGAAGAAATGTCCTGTAACCTGTTAGAAGTATCATTAACCTGAAGACTGCTTGCAAAGACAGAGATAGATAAAACAATATAAAATACAAATTTAAAAATCATTTTAAAGCATGAATTCTCATGCTTAAATCTATTTTTTAAACATTGTTAAACTTTCAATATATTTCTGAAACCTCATAATTTTTAAGTTGGAATTTAAAAGTAAGAAAAAACTAAAACTGCGCAATTATAAAATCAGCACCAATTTTTTTTATATATATATATATATTTATACTTTTTTATTTAAAATTTAGACCCCTATTCCCACACTCTAATAAGCTGTATATTTTTGTTTAGAATTTTTTTTTCTGCAAACATACTACAATAAGCTTCTTTATTTGGAGACAAAATACAGTGGCACTACTGGAAGGAATCTCACAATATTACATTTGCTTTTCTTAAAGGACAAGCAAACTCTTAGGGTTAGAGATGGGTAAGCTGAAATGATATCAGTGCTTTCTGGCAGTTTATGATTCCTGGATTTTTCATGAATATGTAACAAGGAAGCCTTGGCGTGTGTTGTTTCTTTTTTCTTTCTTTTTTTAATATTCTATAATAATTTCTGAATAAAAAAAATCACTCAGGATTTATTTCCATGATTATCATAACCAAAAGTAAAGTTTCTGTTGACCATAATTTAAAAATCACATCAAAAATGCTTTTCTTTTATCTAATTACACAGATTTCCAAACTTCCAAAATCAAATCGTCCCATTTTATTTTCACCTGATGCTTTCAATGATAATCTAGAAAATATATATATATAATTGCTTGAGTATGTTCGACAATGACAGAAGTGCATACACTAAGCACCTCTTTGATGCTAGGATTATTTTTTTTAAGTGATATTTATGAGTTGGAAATAAACTAAAAATTGTATAAATAAAATACTGGTTTCCCAAGAGAAACAACAATAGCTTATCCTCAAGTCGTTTACTTGTCCTTTATTGTTCCAGGCAAAGAAAACTGCCCCCTTCAATGCACTGGATCTTGTAAGCACATCAATTCTCCTTAGAGAAAAAAAATCTTGTTCAGAATATCACTGTTATCTACACTTTTTTAATTTAAAAATCTCCTCTTCCACAGTAGAAAATGACTTTACCACGGAGTTATTTGCTGAACTACTATTAAAACATTGATACGCCAAGAACCTAAAAAAAAAGAGAGAAAAAGGTTAAATGGTAATGTTTTTGTCAAAGAGTGAAAATACTTTTAGAATATGCCCAAAACATTTATCATTCAAATGACTAATTTCAAAGAGAAATCAGTGATGGAAGCTAGAAACCTTCCAAATGCCCCCGTTTCTTCCCAGACCATGTTAACTCCACCATTCGAAGGACAGTTTTAAATCCGGGACATCTAAGTTATTTTGAAAGAGCTTCAGAACATGGCTACTTTTTTAAGCTTCGTTGTGAATTTTTTTTTTTTTTAAAGAAAACCCCAACACTTATAACAACAACAGAAGAACACAAGACTTGCTCAATCATGTTTAACGTGTACTGCCCTCATGTGGTGGCATATAAGGACACTATATATATTTCCAATTTATGGACATAATTTCTTTCTTCCATATTGTATCACGTGAGGAACCCGAGGAAGTTTTGAAAAGTTACAAAAAAAAGTGACTCTGCTTAAAAAAGTGACTCTGCTTAACAACCATGGGGTGGGTGGGAGGGAGGAAGGAGTTGTGTTTCACTTATAATAGCAATGGAAATTCTGGTCCCAACTGTGGTCCTAAAAGTCAAGGACTATCTGTACCTGAGACCCAGTCAAATATGAACAGAACAAACCTTGTGGGTTTTTTTGGGGGAGGGACGGGACGGGACACATTAACAGTGGAATCAAAGAAATAACAACATGGCCTTTTACTGGAATGCATGTTCTCTAGAGCAAGCTTTCAGCGATGTTACAATCTTGTGCCTATTTTAATTACAGTCTTTGATATGGTAATTTTATGGTAAGGTAGTCATCAAAGTTTGTGGCCATTATGAGTCGCCCTGGACTTTGGGAAAGGCTGCAAAGGAATTCCTCTCCTGTCATTATCATTGCCTCCCTAGACTCAGAAGAAAGATGAAGGCTCTGCTCATTTTCAGATACAGAGATAATTCAGAATTATTCATAAGGATTCTCAACCACGCCAGCCACCATAGCAGGGCCTAACTTCCCACTCGACTTAGAAGGGTCACATCCAATTCTCCACCAAGGAAAGAAACTGCAATTCACCCAAACTTGTCACATCCTACTTACAGATTCATCCATGATTGATGCTGGGTCAAAGAAATCCGGCTTTAACTCTGTTCTTTCTCTTCTGTTCTTTGATGGTGGCTAAAAGACAAACCAGGGCTATCAGTGTATTGGACTGATTTAATTGTATTTATCCACGCAGAGCCATTGGAACATGTGTTTCCCTCCAATTCTGACATAAAAGAGGCCAGCTTTGCATACATCTATCTAGGAAGAGAAGAGCCTCAGCATTTAAACTAAGACAAATCAACATTTTAAGCGGAAAAAGCTATTATAGAATATAGCCAATCTTCTAAAGCAGGGGTGTCCAA
Source organism: Naja naja (assembly GCA_009733165.1). NCBI lineage: Eukaryota > Metazoa > Chordata > Lepidosauria > Squamata > Elapidae > Naja > Naja naja. The sequence continues at coordinate 18,796,013 of CM019162.1, forward strand.
ACTTGGCAACTTTAAGACGTGTGGATTTCTGAGAGTTAAAGTCCACACATCTCAAAGTTACCAAGTTTGGAGATCCCAGTTCTAAAGGAAGGAGAATGATTTGTTTGTGTGTGGGTTTTTTTTTTAAAGCAACAAGGTATAAGTAACTATGCTTACTAGGTCTATGTCCATGGTATCGAAGTCCATGCCTTCATTGAGATCCTCGATGCGCCCTTCTGATGACATCATCACATCTTCGACGATGGGCTCCTCATCATCCTCCATGAGACTAGTGCCACGTCGACTAAAGAACATTTAAACACGGATATGAGTGTCACTCGGTCACGCAACACCGAGCGGTTCTTTCAGCATAAAAACTGCCAACCCCGTCTAGAATGATCTTATCATGAAAACAGTGTTAGCATTTGTGAGGAGGCTCAGCCCCACTTTTCAAACGAGGGTTTAAAAACACTGTTGGATGATTTCGAGCAGGTTGTTTCGCCCTCTTCCAATGTTTCAAGCTCAAAACTCTTCCGATAAAAATCAGAATGAAGAGCCTCCTTGAACTCTCAAATTTTCTGGGCACCAATATCTGAGTAGTTTATTTTCCATGTCAGTTAAATAATCTTCAGTATCACTCAATACTAATTAGGGAGCAGGGAGCTTAACTCAAAAAAATTCAATTCTCTTTTTCTTGGTAACATATTGGATGACGTTTGTCTGAAGCATCAATAATACAGCTCTACTTTCTATCCAGAAAAGTTATCTTTGAGGGGAAAGTTTAATGCTCCTAAGGAGACTTGCATAAAATTGCTGCAACCCGATTTCTCACTACCGGCGCGCACGTGCACAAAGCCAGTGCCTGGCCTGGGACAACGGCCATTGTGTACTCACATGGCGTGCTGCAGGTTGGTTCTCAGTTTCACGTAGTTCATAGCTGCCCTCTCCTGCTGCTGCCTGGCCGCTTCCTCCTGCTGCCTCTGAGCCAGCATCCATGTTACCTGCGTACTGGAAGGAAGAACACCTTTCTTTACAAAAAAGGGGAACCGGTGTGGTATTCAAGCAGGGGGTATGGCCCAATTAAAAGCAATCATGTACTTGTAGTCAATGGGCGGCTGATGGTGCTCGGGTTGCATGGGGTAGACACCCATGTAGTTCTCTTCCGGTCGCAACCTTTTGGGCTCCCTCATGATGGTGGAAGTGAGCTGCGGCGTCTGTAGCATGATGGGCGTGTGCAGGGTCTGCTCCCTGTTCAGCCACAGGCTGTCGCTGCTGCTGCTCTCCTCAGCTGCAAAGACAAAGCAACAGCCCTGCATCAATTCAGAATCCCATGTGCTCCTCGGACAGTATCTGTCATCTGTGGGGGGGTCCTTGGTGCTCTCTGGAGCTTGGTGGCTTTCTTGCAGACATTTTATTGCCAGACTATCATATTTTCCCGAAAATGCGACCTACTCCGAAAGTAAGCCCTAGCTTGATTTTTACACGTGTGTCCAATATAAACCCTATCCCCCAAATAAGCCCTAATTAAGACCCCGCCCACTTGAGGGTGCATGGGTAAAAATTAAACTAGGATGGGGAGGGGGCAAACAGTTGCAGCCAGGCCTCACACACTTTGGCTCATTTCTTCTGCAGCCAGCCATGCTTTCCTGAAGGCCTCTGTAGCTGATAAGAGCTTCCGATTGATTGGGAGCTCTGTTACCAGCTGCAGAGGCCTTCAAGAAAGCCTTGCTGGCCAAAGAAGTTCCTGAAGGCCTCTTGACAGCAAAAAGGAGGCCAGGGGCAATACGCGCAAGTGAGATGAGTCAGTGGATGACATCCCCTCCCCCCACAAAAAAATAAGACTTGGTGCTTTTTGGTGGCAAAAAAAAAAGATAGGGTCAAAAAGATAGGGTCTTATTTTGGGGAAACACGGGACGTATCGTCAGCACTGTTAGCCTAGCTGTCAACTTTGAATGGAACTTGGCAGAAGCCATTTTTTCTATTCCTCAGCTGCCACACTGAGTGGGGAGGGGGAAGGAGGATGAAATGAGTTGCATGACAAAGCACAGAACTTTCTCCTTGGAACCAAGGTCATCTCTACAGGTGGTGGACAGGGACAGGGAGGAGTGCCTGGAGAGCCCAACAATTAACCTAATTGGAGAACATGACCTGTAACTTTTGGGGAGTTATTTCCTATTTTAATTATACTGAAACTGCGGGATACATTTAGAGTTGGTTTTCCATTTAATTGTGCCGATATGATGTAGCCAATAAAGAAGTTGTTAGAGGAGGACCTTAGCCTCAGAGTTGATTTGCTTGGGTTCGTTAGTTGGGTTCATGACACTAGCCTTCAAATAAGCTCTAGTGCCATTGCTTACAAAGCATGGTCTACAACACCTGTCTGATTATAATTGGGACGTAATCTTAGTTAGCATTAATCTTAAGTTCTCCTAACACAAATGCAGACCAGAAAGCACCACTCTAATGGGAAACAAACCAAGAAGGCTCTTGATTTATGGAACAATGTAGGGGATATTAATACAGGTAGTCCTCTACTTGCAACCATGATTGGGACCCAAATTCCCACTGCCAAGCAAGGTGGCTAACTAAGTGAGCTGCGTCTCATTTTACAAACATTTTTCCCCACAAGTGTTAAGCGGATCCCTGCAGTTGTTAAGTGAATCATACCATTATTAAGTACCTCTGGCTTCCCCAATTGACTTTCCTTGCCAGAAGCCGGCTGGGGAGGTTATAAAAAGTGATCATGTGACCATTGGACAGTGCAACTGTCATAAAATATATGTCAGGTGCCAAGTGTCTGAATTCTGATCATGTGACCCTGAAGATGCAACGTAAGTGTGAAAACCCGGTTCATAAGCCACTTTTTTCCAATGCTGCTGTAACTTTGAATGGCCACTAAATGAATGGTTGTAAGTGGAGGATTACCTGTATAGACTCTTATACACCAAGGAAACCACAATAAGTAACTGCAAACCTTCAGGGAGTTTCCGCTTCCCTGTAGCTGGTTTTGTTTTCTTGTTCCTTACTGTCGACCCTCTATTACTAATCCCACTGATGACTGACATTGTGTCGTCATCACCCCCGGCTAGCAAAGAATTCCTGTAAGACATGAGTGGGAGCCACACATCTTCTCTTCGAAGAGACATCTGAAAGGTCATGAATTTCTCCAGATAAGCGTACCTTCAAAAGGAAAGAAGGAGCAAGGGATTACTAGAAATACCTCCTGGATCGTCTTTTAAGTTCATGAATGAATTATTAAAGATAGCTACAGCTGCTGTGATCTATGTGGTCACCAATTTTCTGATATACTTTTGTCACTATAAATGAGGACTCCTCGGGGTCCCGTCGGCAAGTCAGTGTCGGCTGGCGGTCCCCCAGCGACGAGCCTATTCTGTAGCAGTCCCCGACTTATGGAACGAACTGCCTCTGGACCTCCATCTGGCCCCTGACCTCTGCACCTTCCGCGATTTAAAGACCTGGTTGTTCGACCAAATCGGGCTGTGACTACCTCACCAGGGGTATGGGATAATTTTAAGTATTTTAATTTGGTTTTATTGGGCTTTATAATTGTTTAATCCTTTTTAAATATTTATTGTATGTATTTTTAACTGTGAGCCGCTCGAGTCTTCGAGATGGGGGCATATAAGTCAATAAAATAAAAATAAAAAAAAAACTAATCTTTTTTTATTTCTCCTCTATTAAAAAAAATTACAAAAAGCTTGGAAAACCTGGAACATGGTTAGGTTGATTTTTACAACTGGAATGAACCAGAGGAAGAATTTCTTCTTCCTCCCCGTTCTTCGTAGAAATTTTTGTTTTTCTGTATCCTGAAAATTAGCGAGGAGTTGCCCAACCTGTTTTAAGACCAGTTGCACTGAAAATTAAAAACCCCTTGCCCAAACTTCTGAAACAATGTGAAAATAACCATAAAGTACTTACACTGTTTTTTTGTCTTGCCTGAGAAGTTTGGAAGAGAATTCGCTCAATATATCAAGAAATGCCAAATTCAGAGGCGGATGGCTTTCCCCTTGTGGGTTAGGCTCTTTAAAAGCAAACTCTATCCCATCTCTGGAAAAAAATAATAATTCAAGTCAGCACCGCTAAGAATATTTTTATTGTGCTTTCCTGACACAAAAGAGCTCGACATCAAACCCTGAATATTTCAAAAGAACAAACGGTATTACATTTCAATCAGTGTTACTATATTTAAGACACACGGGAGTAAATTATATGCCTCTCACAAGTGAGAAATTTATTTGGGGTCAAAGCCAGACTTAGTCATAGCCAAAGGAGATCCAGGATTTGAATAGATGACGAATTTAAATCATGTGCATGAAGTAAAAAAAAAAAGTGCTTTGCTCAAACCCCAAATGCATCACATTCTGGAAATCGTGCCAAACCAGACCAGCTGAGTTGTGGTGCAGTGGAAATAAAACTCAGCAGGAACCCAGAGTGAGTTTGTCACCTCCTCAGCACCTCCCAGCGTGGCACATCCCACCAACTCCCCTGTGGGGCCTACTTCCCCTGCTCAGAAATCACTGCTGTTTCCTTGGCTTTTTCCATTCTTAGCCAGTTGCTGAAATCTCGTTCCAACCAGAATAATCGTTATTTCTATCCACAGCCCCTGAATTTTGGTTTTAGACACAAACTACCTGAAACCAGCAGTTTCCTACATATTTTTGCATATAAACCCAATATATTCCGACAGAGGCGCTGGTTCCAATTTGTTTTTCTCTAATTTATTATTCTAGCTTGTGTAGATTAACAGGAGGTGTAACCAAGGATGCTGGTTGAATTTGCACGCAAAATGTACCTGGAACTATCCTCATTATTAGCAGGAATAGTGTATATGGCCAATAATCTAGAACAGACTTGATCTTACTAAAACACTATATAAAGGCTTAATGTCGGTTAATAGAGCAGCAAAGAAACCTAGTAAAATCATATCAGGTCAAAGTCACCACAAGAACCAAAAACCAACATTTATTGGCCTTGCCTGATGGTAACCACTTATTTCTTTAATATTTATTACCAATCTTTTCTCCTCTTCCTGTTCTGACTACAGTATCAAGTATGGTGAACAGTGGTAAGTGTAAAGCTATATTTAACTATCTTATTTATTTCATGTCCTATCAATTATGTTTATTTGGGGGATGGGCTCTTTTCATCTGATGGTGACAAGGGAAAGGATAATGGAGGGAAAGTCTTCGCAAAGTAAAGAAAAAGTCAATCATTACTTGTGTAACATAGCAATGGCTTCTCTTGTTTTCAGCTGATCGAGTCCAAATGTTAAAGCGAAACGCCGAGCCAGTTCCTTAATCCCACTGAAAGACGGTGACGATCTATCAAAATTATACCCATTTTCTTGGATCATCTCATTGAAAAGCTGCGTAAACAAAACATATTTTCCCCGATCATAATACAACTTGTGTGTTACTGAACAGCACTGTTTCAGGAGTATTTTAATGCACTCTTTCTTTCTCTCTCTCTCCCAACATTATTAAACCCCTACAAAAAAACTAGGCTTCAAACAACACTTTAGATAAACCTTTCATTATTATATTTGGCTGACATTTCAGCAAATATTCAGGAATGAAAATAGGTTTAAAGACTGCTTTTTAAAAACACAACTATAAAGTTTACTGAATCCTCTACAAACTGACCTCCTGCACTTAATGGCAAGAAATCAATGAAATGTCTGAATGTAGTTTTTCTGGTTCACCTGAATACAAAAATTCTCCACGTGTGGTCTGTCTACTACTCCCTCACAAGAGGCAGGATTGGAATAGAAAACTCTATGGGTGAATCATCTTGTTCCCCCATTCTTTGGGATAATTTGGGGGGTGATATGTCACCCTGCTTTACAGTGGTACCTAAGATCCTAAAATAAAAAGTTTATGTCCAACTGAGTTGTACAAACGTGTGAAGAATTATTTGACAGCAATTTAATTATTTCATTAGAAGTAACTTCCTTGCTTCAGAAATTCTACACTTTTTAAACAATTTGAAACTGAAACTTGCCTAACATGCTGAATACTATTTTAATTATACTAGATGTCTTTCTATGCATTTTTGATTATTTTTATCACTGTTAATAAAACTTGTCCAGCAGGATTACATATAGTGGTAATATTGACTCTTTTTAGTTTTTTTTAAAAATAAAGACTTGTCTTTTAACCAATAAACAGTATGGGTATGTGGAAAAGCAAAAACATACCTGCTGTAAACTGAGAATCAATGTCTTTGCACACTGAATTTTGTCTATTTGCCTCGTTTTACTCATTGTTTCTTTGATGATATCTCCGTAGTCGTTGTAATACTATCAGGATAAAAATACAGGTAGTTTCAACTTCAATTAGAATAAAAATATTCCTTTGTGAGTGACATGAAAAAGTGTTGGAGGCAAAGAGCAGAATTAAAAGTAGTTTCATTTCAAACTGACATGGTAACTTGCTTTAAATATGTTTATTTATTTTCTGATTTTAGCCAAGGCAACAAGAGTTATCGAGAAGGACTCCCTTAATAATGAAGAAAGAAGCCTCCAGAGATTTAATACAACCACATTCATTCTGTATTTTTATATGAGAACCTCAGATCCCCTTCCCTGTAGGCTTTCATTACCTTCATATATTGCTTAAAAATGTCTGCAGCAGTGTTCATTTCCACCACGGTATATACAATAAGTTTACAAAAAGCCGCAAGCAAATTTCTTCTTTTGTGCAAAGCTTCTATTTTACTGGCTTCATCATCCTGCTGTCCATCTTTAACAAAAGAAAAAAATAATAATGTATATGAGCATTCATTCAGGAACAGGCATTTAGATATGATTGCGGTATCAACTGCATCTTTATAACCTGGTTTTGCCCTGCAGTATTCTAACAAGGTAACAGTTCATAGCAAGAAAAGAATCCGATGTTTTGTTAGCTATCAAAAATAGACTGAAAGATTTAAAGTGGTATAGTCCCCATTAGTATTACTTTCAAATACTTTCAAATGAACTACTTAAAAAAGCCTGTTTGTTTCTGAATTCCAAAATTAACAAAACCTTTAAAAAGATAACCTAAATTCTTAGAGTAGCTGGTAAGCTTTCAACTTTTTTTCAGATTTCTGGTCATTTTTTTAAATCACTTGAGCAATGGAATTTTAAGGAAGTTCAGACAACAGCTCACCAAACATGCAATATAAAAATTCAGAGCGCACTAAGGATTCCACACTTCAGAAAAAATTAACTATAGCTTCAAGAGCAAAGTGACCCAAGATAAGATGAAAAGAGAGCTCAAGGGCTCTCAGCTTTGCACATGAGAAACACATCACTCCAGACCTTCTCATGGGGGGGGGGAGGGAGAGAGGCTTCTGCGGGACAAGTAAGGCTGAGCGGGTTGTATCTCTACATCTCAAAGCAGACAGGACTAAAGTCCTACTCTCTTCTAACTGAACAACTTCCTCTGGAGACCAACTAAGTACTATGTGGAGACCAAGATCTAACCCTGCAATTCCTGTTGTAACCTCCGTGTCTGGCTAAGTTAAAAAAAAAAATTACAATTCAGGGAGAAAAAGAGAAGCGAGAACCTGTTGCTACCCAAAAAAATAATAATTCTAGAGACACATTTCCACAGCCTCATACCTGCACTGTTGCTATCCTCGTCCTGGTCGATAAAGACATGATCAAGAATAAAACTCAGGAGTTCAGACTGTAAGGAAGAATCGGGAGAGTAAACTAATGGCTCTAACATGTCACGTCCTCCTGACATGATCTGATGGCTGAAGATCATTAACACGTCACACAAAATAGTGAAGGCCTGCAAGGGAAGGAATGACAGACGTTGTTAGCAAAAAAAAGAGAAAGAAACAAAAAACACAAACTTATTGAAAGTCAAGCCTCTAGAAAGCTAGGCCCTTAGAACAGTGATTCTCAACCTGTGGTCCATGGACCACTTTGGGGGGGGGGCATGATGTCATCACAGAGGGTCTTGAAGAAATGTTATGGTGTGTTAAGTCTTGGGGGTCCAGGGTGAAGAAAAGATTGAGAACCACTGCCTTGGAAAATTGTTCCAAAGGTGCTTTTTCAAGAGGCAACTGGACTTCCTGGTTTTTCTTTGAAGAAGCTTCTTCAGCTTTGAAGACAGATGAGAAGCAAAATGTCTTCAAAGAAAAACCAGAAAGTCCAGTTGCCTCTTGAAAAAAAAAGCCCCTTTGGGACAACCATGACCTGGAGGACTAAATGTCCATAGACACTTAGAAAATTGTGTTAACATACCCAACTACATTTTTTAAAGTATTGTCTCAATACGAAAACTGTCTTGTTGAATAGAAATCGATTCAAGGTCATTATTTGGAACTGACAGGTTTTTTTATTCATTCTTACAGCATTATCTTTTCTTGTTTTACTGTGTACTTTTACCTTAGCTGTACTGACTTGCTGGTAATGAAAGTATACTATCTTTTATACAAATGTATGACTTGGCACCTTCTTAGGTTTTGCCCTTTTGAAAAGTATACAGACCTCTCCTTCTGTTTCAGTACAGTTGGCAGGGCAAAAATTGAAATAAAACGAAGGCTTTCAGGTCTGTTTTATTAACCAGGGCACACAAATAACACTGCACTTTCCGATACACAACCGATGAAAAATTATTTGTGCATTAAGTGTCTAATGGTCAGATATTAAAATCTGTGACTAACCTGTTCTTTAACAGCAGTATTTACATTGGTAAGGTAGTGCTGACAGATTTGACAAAAAACTCTCATGTGTTTCTTTAAGCGTAGAAGGTCGTCCTGAGAAATGAAAGAATATTATACAGTGACAGTGTTTATTTTGAATCAAACTTGCAAAAGGAATAAAAGTGAGCATTTTTTTTTCTTAAAGAAATGGAAGGACTTCTTCTATGGAGGGGAACAGTAATGTAAAACTTCCTGCAACAATTCAGATCGTTCAATCTACTTCTGCAAATCAGAAATGAGATCCTACCTCTCTTTCTACCCCTCTTCGTACTGCAAAGAGGAAATAACTCTCATATTACTCCAAGGTCAGCTATTTTTACCCTGAATGTACTTCAAATGGAGTTTTTACCCCATGTTCTGACCCAAACCCTTTTCCAATACAACAAACACAAACCAAAGGGAACAGAAGCCTTTTAATGATTCTTACAAATCCCCAGTTAAAAGTCTGCTGCAAACTAATTAACTTTGATAAGCACAAGCCTCACCAAAACTGTGCAAGGCTGCCAAAAATAACAGATAAGGTCACCTAGAGAAATTTTACAATACAAGAGTCTTGAAAAACCGACTTAAGATACTGCAATGTCCACGAGGCTCAAGTTTCAAAACGTCTTTGCTTCTTACAAAGAACATCTGCTTCACAGCTGGCTTTTATCTTCTTGAAGGAGGGGCCATTACCTTGCAGCCTTACTCCCAAGTCACCTGTGCTGCTACAGCTGCTCTTTCCTGCGAGCAGCCCTGCATGCACGTGCACTTGGCACAGGCTTCTTGGGAACCTCCTCATCGCTGCTGCCAGCCCCCACAATCTCTGAAGGCAGCAGTCCACTCCCTGCTGGTCCTGGCCCCTCATCTGAGTCCTCGCTCTCCTCAGCTGTCCACACCTGCTGCCGGCTAACCACAACACCCCAATATAGGTATAGCTGTGTGTATGTGCATACACACACACACACACACTCAAAGACAGGATTTAAGGATATTGGTCAACTTCCCAATAAGGAACCCTAAAAGTTTGTATAATGTATAGGTAGTCCTCAACTTACAACCATTTGCTTAGTGACAATTTGAAGATATATAGGAAAAAAAGAGTGTTATTTTCACACTTACAAACCATTGCAGCATCCCCGCGGTCACATGATCAAAATTTGGATAGTTGGCAACTGGCATGTGTTTATGATGGTTGCAGTGTCCCGAGGACCTTCTGGCAAGCGAAGCCAATGGGGGAAGCCAGATTCACTGAACAACGATGTTACTAACTTAACAATTGCAGTGAGTCACTTAACGCCTGTGGCAAAAGACATTGTCAAATGGGGCAAAACACACTTAACCGTCTTGCTTGGCCACAGACATGTTGGGCTCCCTTGTGGTCGTAAGTCGAGGATTACCTGCACTCCATTCCCACACACACTGAAGTTTTTCCTGGTGCTGCCACCACTTACCTTGGTAGAACTGCTCTCGGCTACTTTAGCTAGCTGCCAGAGGATTACATAGTGAGTACACTGCAGTGCATGAATAACTATCTGTGTTTTGAAAAAAAGAAAGAAAGGAAAAGTTTGAGAGTAAGGCATTATGGTTCTCAGCTTGCTCTATTATTTTATATTGTGCTTTTAAAGGAACAAAACAAAAATTAAAACAAATACTGACCTGTTCGGGCATATCTCCATTCTCAATGCCTGTTTTTAGTAACTTGTAGTTACAACTAAACAAGTCCCACCTTGACAGATCATGTGCACTGGAAATTAAAAAAATAATAAAAGAATGAAAGCCTTTGATTCACTATTTCTTCTCGCACTACACTGAACTTAGAACAAGCAGTGACTATGGTCATCGAACAACTGAATGGCTTCCCTTTGTAAGCGGGTTCTGCTACACGCTCCTATCAAAAGAATTCCAACGTAAGCACAAAGCCCCAATCCACGGAGATGCAAAGCTCTGGCCATTTATTTATTTGATTTCCATCCTGGCTTTATCATTGTTTATAATTCAACATACCTAATACTCCTTCCTCCTATTTCCCCCAAAACGAACAACCCTACAGAATTGGTCTGAAAGAGTGGGACTGGCCCAAAGTCACCCAGCTGGCTTTTGTGCCTAAGGCAGGACTAGAACTCGCCACCTCCTGGCAATAGGCCCAAAGTCACCCAGCTGGCTTTTGTGCCTAAGGCGAGACTAGAATTACCACCTCCTGGTGATTGGCCCAAAGTCACCCAGCTGGCTTTTGTGCCTAAGGCAGGACTAGAACTCGCCACCTCCTGGCAATAGGCCCAAAGTCACCCAGCTGGCTTTTGTGCCTAAGGCGAGACTAGAATTACCACCTCCTGGTGATTGGCCCAAAGTCACCCAGCTGGCTTTTGTGCCTAAGGCAGGACTAGAACTCGCCACCTCCTGGCAATAGGCCCAAGTCACCCAGCTGGCTTTTGTGCCTAAGGCAGACTAGAATTACCACCTTCTGGTGATTGGCCCAAAGTCACCCAGCTGGCTTTTGTGCCTAAGGCAGGACTAGAACTCGCCACCTCCTGGCAATAGGCCCAAAGTCACCCAGCTGGCTTTTGTGCCTAAGGCGAGACTAGAATTACCACCTCCTGGTGATTGGCCCAAAGTCACCCAGCTGGCTTTCGTGCCTAAGGCAGGACTAGAACTCCCAGTCTCCTGGTTCCTAGGCCATCACTTTAACCATTAGACTATTTGTCTTGCCCCCAATCTATTTTCTTTTAAAGGAGTGCCACAGAGATGCATGTATAAACATGTTTGTTATTCTGACTAAATTAAAAAAATAACTGTAACTTAGTTATTTTTAGCATAGTAGTGTCCTGGTATCATTTTGTCACTATCTAATATCACTATCAGTACTCATTAAAGGCAGAATGAGGAGAGTGACCCTAGTGAGACATAGCAGAAGAAATTGAAACAAAATGAAAGTGAGTGGACTTAAAAAAAATGTACATTTTACATACAATAAAACAATTCATAAAGCCATTCGTAAAGAAACAAAATTAATACCAGTGAAAGATGGACATGCTGTTGCTATACTTACTTGTGAAAAGCAGTAATTCGCTTTAATGTTGACAAGACCTGATAGGCGTCGTCTTCATCAGGTTCCTCTCCCTAGGTTTAAAAAGTTGCAGAACTGCAATTCAGCCAATATTTCAAGAAGTCAAAGGATGAGCTTCTGCTCTATTTTAATATTAAGAAATATTAAACCAACACGTGAAGTGTATTTATTTGTGAAACGCAGACAGGCTATTCCTGCTGTTTATTTGGGCCTGTTTTTTCAGTTTTGCAAATTGCAATAAAAAGCAAAGAGGAGATAAAAGGGTAGCTCGAAGAGGGAGGCCTGTACAGAGAGAGAGGGACAGAAGAGACATACCTCCTGCAGAAAATCTTCAAGAAGCCGGTTGAATTTATCTGCTAGTTCATCTATGAGCTGGCTTCTTGCAATATCTACTCGGTTAAAGATGGTGAATTCCTCGTTACAGAGGGCTTGATAAGTTTTAGAACAAGCTTCCAAAACGTCAGTGTCTGTGTGCTTTTCTACAATATCCCGGATCTGTCGTAATAAGGCATCCAAATGCTAGTAAACAGACAGCAAAAAAAAGAAGAATCGATCGATCATCAATTTTTCTGATGCATTTGTTCAAATTCCTGTTTGCTCACTCCCAAAAGAACCGTTTAACTATTGTGACAGTACAAACAGCCATTTCTTTAGCTACAGAGCCCACAGGGGAAGGCCAGCCTTGGGTCAAAAGAGATCTGTTCAGTTTTCATCCGGTTCTTTTTCCTTGGCTTACCTTTTCTAATCTCCCTGTTGTGTAGATCTCCAAATCAAAATATTGTGGCAACTGTAACAAGTTGGTGACTTTCTCTGCGTCTACAGAATACTGTGGAGATGGATGACAATTCATTAAATCCCAAACCTTTCCCCATAAAATCAGTGTTTCACTTATCACAATTCCAAAGGTGAGTTTCATTAAGAAACCTAAAATGTTCAGCATTAGACAATGGGGACACAGAATTAGCAAACGTTCATCAATGAATGTCATGAGAACAAATAATTTGAATGTTTCACCAAGTTTCAGGAAGCTTAGCAAAAAAGACTGAATCCCAGGGGAAGCTAAAAAGACCCCACACTTTTTGAAAACATGGAGAGCTGTCGCCAATAATAACTTTATCAAAATAGGCTAATCAACTATTTACTTTGTATAAGACAGCTTCTTATGCAACTATGACTTAAGCATTGTAAGAGATGAGCAGATGGAGCCTGATGGCGGGGTAAAATATGTCATCAGTTTGGAGTCACTATGCTGCACGAGAACAAGCCCTCTGTCCAGCCCCCATTGAATTCCGTTGATTCTTATCTGGGGCCAATTTCTTCTGACCGTTAGTAGATCAGATTCATCATATTTCTGTACTCCATTCCAGCTCCTGGTTTCCTGTGCCTGACAAGCATGCCATTAACATAGAAACAAAAATAAAAATCACACTCACTTTTGCTAAAAGCTGAGGAAGTGCGATAGCAAAAAGCTCTGTGATTTTAGTTCTGTCATCCAGCAGGGTTTTTTTCTCCTTTGCTGTAAGGACCTAAGTCAAAAAAACAAGGATCAGCAGGATTAAAGGACTGATATTATCAGCATCTATGGGATCCAATTCATTAATAGGCAATATCCTGTACATGAGACAAATTCAAATACACTTCAAGAAGGATCCATATTCTCACAATTAAGAAATTATTTCCAGCGTCCCTCCAAACATGACATTCTGTTATTCTAAAGGAACTGTTTCAGTCACCATTCAGAGGGATCAAGATTTTTTTTTCACTAATGTATGCTCAAGCTGGACTAAAGAAAGGGAATGCAGTAGATGTCTGAGCAGCTTTAGAACAACAGCCTCTGCACATGAATTCTATTGTAGGGCTTTTTTTAAAAATAGCCACCAGAATCTGCTGTGTATCAGTTTTACCTAAAAATTAGAATTAAGTGCTATGACTGTATCAAGAAAATAAGATTGGGATTTCAAGACCTTCAAGTGGTTCAATCTGACCCCAAAAATAGAAGATTTACTGAGGCTAAAAATAACATGTTTTCACTGTCTACTGTAGGCATGCATTCTGATTCCAAAGAGATGACGTTATACACTTATTTTGAATTGAACACAGTAATATTACAATGAATATGAAATGTTAAAGGCTAGTGCATAATTTTCTTAGAAATTATAGGTTATCTTGATGTTTCTTTCAACAACTGTGATTCTACTGCTGATGTAATGCTGGATTACTATTAGTGGATAACTATTAATACACTTCATTTTTTTCTGGAAAAAAAATTAAAATTAGCTGGACAATATATAGTATTATGTTTATAGCATTTAAATTATATATATATATATATACCCGTTTTCCTGTGCCTCTTCCTACAGGGGGATGACATTCAGCTGCTTGTCTAATTGTACACAGCATTATTTCAATTAGTGCACTTTCTTGTTTGTCTGTTAAAGCTGAAATTATTAAAAAGAAAAAAAGGAAGAAAAATGTCATTTCTTTTATTCATGTATGAACCACTTGAACATACCATAAGATTTAATCATAAGAATTGTTGATAATTTTTTTGTTTTGTACCTCAAATTAAAACTTGCAGATTACTATACTAAATTAGCTACTATCATTATACAAGAACTAAACAGAAAACAAACTGATCTAGATGGAATATTTAAAATACTTAAAACTCCTATGCCTTTCCAGGCCTCTTGATCTAAGTTTTGTTTGAATATAAATATTTAATAAAATAACTGTTCTATTTTTGTATGTAATGAAATATGCTAGCAGTATTAGAAATAATGTTATATAAAACACACTACAACTTATATGAAATAGTAAAGAATAAAGTTCCTAACATCACATTTCATAATATTACATTTAAAAATGCTACTTACTTAATCAACATGATAGTTATACACACATTTCTAAACTTTTGACTCAATCAACATGATCATAATTTCTAAACTTACTTACTCAAAGTTTTCTAAGTTATTTCATTCTTAGCTTATATGATTTGGTTGAATTTCTTTTGCTTTCTTGAAGTTAGGGACATGTGCATAAAATGCACATGCATTTTTTTAAAGCATGTTTTTAAAACAGAGCGAAATCTTACGTTCTTCTCCATTTAGGGGTTCTTCCAACAGAAGGCTATTCATACATTCCCAGTCCTTCAAAAGGTCAGTTGCACAATCCCACATGCTGTCCACCAAATAAGCAGCATGCTCATGTAACTGAAAAAGAGCCAGAGGTGTTTACCATGCATTTTATGAGAAGCTTCCCCAAACTGCTACTGGCTACCGGTTGCCCTCCGAATGAGATTCAAGGTTCTGCTACTAACAAGTCCTACGAGACATGGGTCCGGGCTATTTACGGGAGCGTCTACTGCCGGCATCGAATACCAACTACCCTGTATGAGCACACAGGCAGGGACTCCTCGGCGTGCCGTCTGCGACCCAGTGTCGTTTGGCGGTAACGCGGGGGAGGGCCTACTCTGTGGCGGCTCCCGCTCTGTGGAACCAACTACCTCTGGGGCTCCGCCTGGCCCCTGACCTCCGCACTTTCCACCACGACTTGAAAACCTGGTTGTTTGAGCAGGCTGCGCTGTGCTGATTCCTTGGGGGGGGGGTTGTTTTTACAATGTAAATTATAAATGGGTTTTTAGTTTAATTTGGCTTGGTTAGTTTAATTCTATTTTAGATAATTAATTTATTGTGTTGGCTTTAATTGTGAGCCGCCCCGAGTCCTTTTTGGAGAGGGGGAGGCATACAAGTCAAATTAATAAATAATAAATAAATAACAAATAAAAGGAAAACACCACTCGTAATTTGAGGGAGAAAATGTATACTTGTAAAAGAAGGGACTGAACTCTGTGCTAAAATTTGCCTCGGGTCCGTCATGTCTTCTCACTTTTTAATATTACTTTTAATCAACTAAAACTTGTTCGCTAAATTTACTGGATTTCAGTTGGCTTTGTGATCCAAATGATCCTTTATTGGAGAGCAACCCTCTTGGAAAGGCAGACAATTACTATTTTCCTCTCCCACGTTCTTACATCATTAATATTTTCAATATTGAGCAGAATTAGGGGATTAATTTGGAGGTTCTTAAATACAAGCATACACAAGATAAATAGACTCAGAACTACAAAGATGCCATGTCTTGCAATGGTGTTTAAAAAGCTTTGCACGCTAACCAATTTACACAATGTTCCCGTAACTACATTCAGCTACACAATAATTAAGGGAAGCTTTACTTAAGGATCTACAATACATTGGTACAATAATCATGTGGATTAAGTTTACAAAATATTGCAAAGTCATAGACAATTCTTCCTAACAATTTGGCTGAATAGAAAACATACAAAACACTTCTAAAGAATATGGTTTGACAAAATAAGTAAGGTATGTGCACATACCTCACTTTCCAAAAAGAAAAATACTAATGTTTTGACAAGATTAGCATTTGGACCTTGCCTTCCTCTTCTTTTAAGAATTCCATCTTCCTCAGGGTCCCTGCGACTGAAAAGCCTTCCCAGGAAGAAAAAAAAAGGGGGGTGAAAGCATAATTGTACAGAGTTAGCTAAAAATAAAAGTGTTCTTGACACATAACAGACTTAGTTTTTAGTTGCTCCAGAGGAAACCCCAATTCCCCATGTGGGGAACCAAACTTTATCTAAATGGCTCAGTGATTCAGCTCTGTCCAATTCACAACTTATAGTTTGGTTTAATGAAATGTCACCTTCTCCTTACTTTTTATATAGAAATTCTCCTGCTGCTATAGCCACTGGCCGATGAGCTGAGTAAACCAGATGATAGACATTTTCACAGTCTTCTGCAGTCAGAACTTCTTCACTACTCCTAAAAATGCAGTTAATTGTTAAAAATGCAAACAAAAAAAGGTGATCCTTGACTTACAACAGTTTGGTTAGTGACCATTCAACAGCACTGCAAAAAGTGACTCATGACCATTTTGCACACCTATGACCCATGGTCACGTGATTTATATTCGGATGCTTGGCAATTGGTTCACATTTATGACGGTCGCAGTGTCCCGGGTCATGTGATCTCCTTTTGCGACAACCAAGACATTGGGGAAGCCAGATTCACTTAACAACCAGGTTACTAATTTAATAGCTGTTAAGTGATTCACTTAACAGCTGTGGCAAAAAAAAGTCATACGATGGGACAAAACTTAACGAATTTATCTCTTAGCAACATACATTTTGGGCTCAACTGTGGTCGTAAGTTAAGGACTATCTGTACTTAAAATACTACTGAAATAAAATAGAGGAGGTTGCTTTTAACTGTAGATTACCCATTATTATTCTAAATTCTAATTGATTATTCTAAATATTCAATTTAAAGCAAGGTTTCTGTCTTGTGGCTCTACTTAAGTTACTGAAGAATAACTCAAAGACCTCTGGGAATCTCACTACATGGTGTCCGTGAACTTTTAGTAGCATAAACAACATAAAACCGTGCATCCATTTTTATCTAACTGCAACATGACACTCTAAAAAGACTGTGTCCTCTTCAAAAGTTTGATAAACTACAAAATGGTCAAATTAATATGACTATCAATTATTTGAAATAGGAACTGAAACACTTACTGTAAAACAAGAGTAAGTAGTTTTATTGCTTGCACTGCAACATCGTATTCTTTGTCAAGAGTCATAGACACAATTCTGTCCTAGTAGGAAGAACATTTAGTTTGTAAAATTAATTTTTTTTTATAATGGAAAGCCTGGGTTATTTTTTTTAAAGGAAAAAGAGGGAGTGAACACTAACCTTGAACCGGCTGGTGAAGAGTTCCAATTTTGAATTCAGTTCTTTATTGTAGTAAAGCCCCTGCAAAGCCGTAAGACATTTGAGTCTCACTTCCCCTTGCTAAAAAAAAAACACAACAGGAAATAATATAACAGTCCTTAAGTTTTCATTTTTCAACCATGGACAATATGTTAATTAGTTTTGAGAGCTCTACATTCATATTGTGATTTCTGATACTTGGGCTCATTTGTTCAATACCAAATTACAATGGAAAATTAATTTCTATATAAATGGAACAAACTGCATCAAGCAGAGACATTTTACAGTTTTAACTGCAACACTTTCAACTCAGCCTTGAAGCAGATTGAAAACCAAGGCTCTGAAGAGCTGCTGTTTGAGAAAAGATTTTATTCGGTCCCAGCTAGTAGAGAAACCCAACCTTATGATTGTACCAGGTACGCCCTGCTGTCAGATCATTTGGACACTAAACTCTTGAAATGTAAAACTGAAGTATTTCTCTCTTAAAAGTAATCAATTATTACAATGTGGTTTAAGAAAAAGAAGACGTCAATTTTTGTGCCTTATTTTCTCTGCTCAATAAATTACAGTGGAAACTAGGATTCAACACCTTACCTTGTCATGCATTGTCCACCCCACATATTTTAAATAGCTGTCATTGAGAAAGGCATCACTATACATCTTCATCCAAATTCCAATTTCTTCAATACATATTGCTCTAATCTCAGCAATTGCATCCCTGAAAAGGGATAATACGTAAAGAAAATGAAGATTGTGGTGTTAAAAAAGAAAAAATAGAATACATCTTGAAACGAAGTTTAGACTTAATATACAGCAATTGGACTTACCTGTACCTATGAACAAATACACCCTTAAAAATCGCATTCATCATGTTTTCTATTTCATCCTGATTTTCTTGAAGCTGAAAAACACAGGAACTGCCAAATGAACGTGCTGCTGTTTTACAGTTACATGCTTAGGCAATAAAACAATGCAAAATTAATAATTATTTGAAGGTTAGATCACAGGTACATGGCTAGCTCAGGAATACTGGGAGTTGAAGTCTACATGTCCTAAAGCGGGCCAGAGTTGTCCAGCTCTGGGCTAGAAGACCCCTTTCCTGGCTTCCATTTGAGTTCCCAAGTATGCCAATTTACCTCTTTCTAAGGGTCAGGCAGAAGAAATAAAGAGTTGGAAAGAAAATCTGTGTTTTAATTGAATCTCAAGAGATTTGCTCCTTCCTTTCACTTGGGTTAATTTGGGTTAGTCTTTGGGAAAACAGATCTCTCTACATGTTTAACTCAGGAGCAAAGAGATGACTATGTGTATTTCACAGGCATCAATTGATAGCACAATTTATTTATTTTTTCAGTTGAAAAGTTCAGGAAGGCTTTTCATGAACTTTTACTTCTAACTTTTTTGAAGCGGGGGATACAAATATTTCCCATAGTTCCCTCTTTGTCAGGTAACCATTCAACTGGGGGGCAAATGTTCTAACCTCCTTCCTTTTCTGCAGCAAGAGTTCCAGTCTATCGTTGGCTCTTTTTCCAATGATTTTATTTCGCTCCGTCTCGTACTGTCGTTGTGTATTGTCCATATTAATGCTCAAATTTAATGCCACGTTTACTAACGCAGTCATTAGCTTCATAGCTGTAAAGTGCCAAGAGAGAATGAAAATCAATCATAATGTATAGAATCATATAATCAACAAGCCTGAACAATGACATGGATACAAAAATGCCTTACTACACTACATGCAAATGCAGGACTGTTGCTTTGAGTGGGTGGGTGGGTGGAATTGCAGAACAGAGGGTTAAATCATGCTGTCTTTAAGTTTCAAAAGGAAAAGTGGTACATAAATACATTTTAATAAGATTTTGAATGATTAATTTCAGGATTAGGGATCCATTTTATATAAAGGGAATATTCATTACTGAATGGTTTAGCTACCTACAGAGAAGGGATAGGTAAGAACTAATCACAATAAAATCTGAGAAGGAATACAAAATTCAGGCAACACTTTCCATATTTTATCACAGGACAAAATATTCGTATCAATTAAAATTCACCCTTTCACATTCGCTGATTTTTATTTATTTATTTACATTTATTTTATTTATCTATCTATCTACCCATTGACTACTTAGGATCTTTTGAAAAGAAACATGAAAGTGAATTTAATTATGTTGGCTCAATTACTAAAGGGCTTATGTAACACTTTTTGTTAAGAAGGAATGTAACAATTGTTCCAAGGCGGTATAATGCGTTGAACTTTGAACAAGTGGCTGGAAAGCACCCCAGGAAACCACCTCTCATTCATTTAATGGCTGTTTTATTATTTCTGCTCTTTGAAGATAGTTATCAAGCTGCTGCGTGAAAAACTGGATGGTTTGACTTTGCATTGGGTTATTCCTCCCACTCCAAAATAGACTCATATCAGAGTTTCAATGGTGGTTTGATGTTTCTGGAAATGTTTCTTTTTAGAGCAGGAAGTAGTTTCTGGTATTCTCACCCAGAGGAAAATCAGGGCATGCATGAGGTTAACTGTCCATTCCATAGAGCTATTATGAAGCAAATTTGACCTGCTAGATGTGGGAAGCCTGACCTCGGAGTTCAAGAGACTAAAAAACTGGTGATGAAGGCTTCACTTGGGCTAAAAGTCAACTATAACATCCTACTGTCCTTGTAGAGCGATGGCTTTTTACCCATCGAAGGGATGGTGGGGTGGTTCTTGGCAAGTTTCACAAGGAAAAGCATTTTATTTTGTTAAATTTATATTTCAAAGAAATAAAGCAGCATCTCTCAAACAGCAGTTTTCCACCTGCATCACTTTGCTTAGCAAGAGCAAGCAGTTAGAGGAGGTATTTTAAGACAAGCTCAGCATGTTGGCCAATTCTTTAATTTTTATCTTTAATACTACCTGGGTTTATTATCCCTGTTTAAAGGAAATGGAAGAAAAGGATATAGAAACTTAGCCTCCCCCCCCCCAAATATCTCTCCCAAGTGGTTTTCTCTTAAGACTCTTAAACCTAAAACTTTTTATTTTATTTTTTATTTTTTTTGACTTGTATGCCGCCACTCTCCCAAAAGGACTCGGGGCGGCTCACAGATAAAAACACAGAACAATAAATTATTTAAAAAGAAATTAAACTAAACAAGCCAAAATACAACTATAAAACCAAATTAAAATCGAATTTAAAACCCACCCTCTCCCCCAGGAGATCAGTCCAGCCCAGCCTGTAAAAACAACCAGGTTTTTAGATCACACCGGAAAGAGGAGAGATTGGGAGCCAGCCGGAGCTCAACGGGTAGCTGGTTCCATAAGGCGGGGCCGTGCAGAATAGGCCCTTCCCGGGTCACCGCAAGCCGACATTGTCGTGCGGACGGCAACCCGAGGAGTCCCAACCTATGTGCTCGCACAGGGCGACTGGTATTTGATATCGGCAGGAGACGCTCCCGCAAGTACCCCGGACCCATGCCATGAAGGACTTTGAATGTTAATGTCAAAACCTTGAATGCACCGGAGGGCAACCGGCAACCAATGCAGCTTGCGCAGGAGGGCGTAACATGGGAGTATCGGAAAGTCCCATCACAACCCGCGCGCGCATTCTGCACCAGCTGGAGCCTCGGATGGAATGCAAGGGCAGTCCTACATAGAGCGTTGCAGTAGTCGAGTCGGGACGTAACAAGTGCATGAGTGACCGTGCGAAGGGCATCTCGATCCAGGTAAGGGCGGGAGCTGGCGAACCAGCCGAACCTGGGCAAGGCCCCCTGGCCACGGCTCCCACCTGCTCCTCCAAACTGAGCCGTGAGTCCAGGAGAACCCCCAGGTTCGCGCCCTATCCACAGGGGTAACACCTCTCCCCTATGGCCAAAGGTGGAATATACTCACTGGAGCGAGATGCCTGTCACGCACAGCCACTCAGTCTTGGCCAGATTGAGCTGTAGTCTGTTCCTGCCCATCCAGATCGTACCGCATCCAAACAACGGGACATCACAGAGAGGGCATCACTGATTTGGTTTGGGGTGGAGATGTATAACTGGGTATCATCAGCATACTGATGATACCTCACCCCAAAACCTCGGATGATCTCGCCAGCAGCTTCATATAGATGTTGAACAGGAGGGGCGAGAGGACCGATCCCTGCGGGACCCCACACGAGAGCCCTTGGGGCCGACCTCTGCCCCCCTGCCAACACTGATTGCGAACGCCCTGAGAGGTAGGAGAACCACTGCAGAACAGTGCCTCCCACTCCCAACCCCTCAAGGCCGCAATAAGATACCATGGTCGATGGTATCAAAGGCATGCCGAGAGATCTAATAGGACCAGGACAGAGGAAAAACCTCTGTCCCGCGCCCTCCAGAGATCATCCACCAGTGCGACCAATGCCGTCTCTGTACTGAACCTGGGCCGGAAGCCCGATTGATAGGGATCTAGATAGTCCGCTTCATCCAGGAAAAGCGGAAACTGTTGAGCCACCACACTCTCAACAACCTTCGCTAAAAGCGAAGGTTGGAGACCGACGAAAGTTGTTTAATACGGCTGGATCCAGGGCAGGCTTCTTCAGGGGTCTCACCACCGCCTCTTTCAAGGCGTGGGGAAAGAGCCCTCCTTTAACGCAAGCATTGACAACTGCCCGGAGCCAGCCGCACGTGACCTCCCTGGCGGCATATACCATCCAGGAAGGGCACGGGTCCAATAAACATGTGGTGGAACTCAAACGTCGCATAATCCTGTCCACTTCATCCTCGGAAACAGGATCAAACTCAGCCCAGATAACATCGGCCGGACTTCTTGTCCCTCCCTCCTCAGACCACTGCAAGTTAGAGTCTAACTCCTCCTGAATCCGAGCGATCTTATCCAGCAGATACTGACCAAACTCCTCAGCTCTACCCTGCATAGGATCCAACCCCGTCTCCCGACGTAAGAGGGAGCGGGTGACCCTAAACAGGACAGCTGGGCGGTCGCCTGCGGATGCTATGAGAGCGGAGAGGTATGACCTCTTCGCCGCCCCCAAAGCTACCAGGTAAGTCCTAATATAGGCTCTCAGCTGGGGTTGGTCGGATTCGGAGTGGGTCGATCTCCACCTGCTCTCTAACCCCCTCCTATGCCGCTTCATCTCCCTAAGCTCCTCCATGAACCATCTGGGATCTGCAGTGAGGAGCGCGACAAAGGGACAAGGTTTTATGTAAATATTTCAGATAATCTAGAATGATTTGATATTCGAGATTATCTTTCATAATTTTTTTAAAAAGTCAAGCCAATAGATGTTTACCTGCCAGTGTGCTAGTATGTCGAAATGCCCTCACTTGAGAGTCTGATAGTCCTGTAAGTAGTGAAATCACGGTATCCATCATGTATTCGTCATATATGATACTATACTGACACTGCCGGACCAATACACCAATGAACTCACAAAAACTTGATTTAAATTTCTTCCACTGAGGACCAGCCATGGTGAGTGGATAATCCCCACTGTCCTAGAATACAGAATGTGTCAATTGCACAAAAAGTATTGCATTATCTGGCTAATTAAAATAAAAAGGTTAAAATGTCCCAATGAACCAAGAAAGATTTTATTCATCTTCTGCATGGATAACCATCTCACAACAGACAAGATTTATATTTTAATTGCATTTTTAAAAAATATTATCCTTTTGTTTGCAGACTAGAACAAAGGTAACCGAAAAATAATAAAAAAGTTAATGTAAAAAAGTTATAAAAAGTATGTAGCTTAGCAACCACACCCAGGGTAATTTGATCCACATTTAAGACTGTTTGGAATGTCCCTTGGTCACATGACTGTGATTTACAATATTTTCTATAGGGAAACCAGCATTTACAAAAAATGCCCATTGGATTTGCCACTACAGTGTTTAACAATCACAGTGGTTCACGTAACAGCTGCCACAAAAAAGGTCATAAAATTGGGTGCAATCACATGGTGACTCTTTTAATGATCAGCATGATTTATAACCATAATTCTGGGCTCAATTATGATCATAAGTTGAGGACTACCTGTATACAGAATTTTCCAGTGATTTTTCCCATACATCCTGTTAATAAATATGTTCTTAAAAAGGAAGTGCTAAGGTGAAAAGATACTCAGCTACTTGAAACTGATTATCACTGTTGCCAATGAACTGAGATTTTATCTGCCCTCCAGAGTTAATTCTTCACCTCCCACAAATTCATTTAAAAAACAGTTGCAGGAACAGAAACCACAAAAACAAGATACGTTTTCAACTGAAAGAACTGCAGTAACTAGTTCAGGAACATCTAGTATAAGGAATGTTAAGACATATATTGAATCAGTTTTGAAAAATGTAAATTTAAACACATCCATTTTACCTCATCAAACTCTTCAGTCATTTTTCGAATTATTTCTGAATTTTGCATATGTCGAAACATCTCTGCTGTTACAACCCCTACAAATCACAGAATGGAACACCATGAAATCTCAAACTTCAAAGGATAAAAAACGCTGTTTAGGCAACAATATTACAAAACGTGTCATTTTTCTGACTGAAATGTTTAGGATAGGCATAATTGTAATTTGATAGTTCTACGTATTCAATTTTAAAAAAAGTAACATGCTTTTTTAAAAAATATGCATCAGCAGGCTCTTAGGCTCTGAAAAGCCAGAATACAATTGTAAATGTGGACAGAAAAAAAAAACGATCTATGTTCAAGTAGTTGAAAAGGATGGGGGTGGGTGAAGGAGACATTATAAATGAACTGCAAAAGCACTATTTATGATGGGAAGTTCTAATTGTAACGGGGTAGATTACAAGCAAAGAAGGGATGTGAAGCTTTTTAATGGAATTAATATGGAATAAAACTCACCCACAATAGAAATCTTACCTTTGCAACCTGAGCACTGAATAAAGAAGTTGATGAGATCAAGGAGCGCTATATCTCTATCATGTTTGTAGGACTCTATCCAGTCATCCACCACAGACTAAGATAATAAAGCCAACATTAAATTAGGGATGCTTATTGTTGCTATCTACAAACACACAATCACCACCCCAAAACTCATCTTTTATACCCCGAGGTTTCCATGGTTGTCCCACTTCTCCAAAATATTGTTTTCAGAAACCAAAAAGTGGTGTATTGGTTTTTCCAAAGGAGCCTGATAAACTTAAGCCAATGTTAGTCAAAGCTTAAGATATCTAATCCTCATGTCTGCCTAAGGTTGATTTGTGATCTACTTTACTTTGTAACAGAGTTAAAAGTTAAAATGGACAGTTTCAAAATCTGAAAACAAATTGCACATATAGGATTAAATTTAATTACAAGGTAGATCTTCTTTTCAAATCAAATCTTTACTATGGTCATAGACCAGCAACGTCCACTTCTTTTCTAGACATAAACTATATTTTTAATTTAAAAAAAGAGAGATTTAAAAATAAAGCTGCATCCCAAGTCTCAAACAATGGGGTGACACCCAAATAAATATACATACAAGTGCTTATTATTAAAAGTCTATGGGAGAGCCAGTAGTGAAGTCTTAGGTCTTACACATTCACACAAAAAAAATGAGCTGAAACAGCATTCTGTAGAAACTCTGCTTAGTTTTAAAACTCTGTTGAACAAGCAAACATCAAATCACTGTTCAGATATTTGCAAAGAAATCTGGTGTCAGTATTCCAAATAATGCACCATAGAAAGCAGAACTCGGAGGCAGGCAAATTCCCCAAAGGACAATTAATTGGATACATCATATTGCACAATTGGTGAAAGCCGACTCTTAAAAGTTCCCGCGGCTTTCACCTAATTAAAAAGTAAAAGTTTCCCCTTTGTCCCAAGTCACTGGTCACGCTGCCCAATCCAGGTGCTGGCCGGTTGCTTAGTTACTTCACTCCTCCTCTGGCTAGCCACCTGTGAGAATGTCCTTGGTTCTCACAGGAAAACTTTATTGTTTTGGCTACACAACCCCGTCTTAACTATTTCTCCCGTCCCTCTGGTGTGTGGCAACCCTGAAGCCCTCAAGATGGCCTCAGTCAGGATCACTTCAGGGCTGGAACAGGAAGGACATTTTAAGATGGAGTTGACCTGAAACTGAAATGGATTTTCTCCTCACTCTCGAAACAACAAAGCCTGTGATAAATAGTTACCTGCATAGCACTCTTGCCCATTTTAACGACTTCAAATAACATCATGTTTTCCACACCATTCTGCTGATGATGCCCATTCATTCGATTTAGTCCACCAGCTTTTCCTCCTCCATTTCCAACTTTGGCTTTTTCTCCCGCAGCCTTTTTCCCCTTTTTGCAGGTCTGTATGAAGGACAAGCCCAGGTTACTTCTTAGCAACTTAACGGGTAAACAAATAAGTACATGCACTTGAACAAATGACTATTTTGAGTGAGTTTTGTTTATCTTTTTTTTTACTTTTCACTGTCATACTCAACAGGATGAGCTCCTGTAACTTGCCCCAGCTCCTGCCCACCTAGCAATTCAAAAGCATGCAAAATTGATTAATAAGTATTATTTATTATTTGGACTTGTATGCCGCCCCATCTCCGAAGACTTGGGGCGGCTCACAGTTAAAAAGACAACAACAATGAACAATTAAAAGAGAATTAAACCACACACAAGCCCAATAATAGCTAAACAAATTAAAATTTAAAATAGTTTAAGAACCACCCCACCCACCCACCCAGGGAGGAGTTACAGCCCGGATTGGTCGAACAACCAGGTCTTCAAATCGTGGCGGAAGGTGCGAAGGTCAGGGGCCAGACGGAGCCCCAGGTGTAGCTGGTTCCAAAGGTCAGGGACCCCCACAGAATAGGCTTGTCACCAGGGGACCGCCAGCCGACATTGGCTTGCAGACGGGACCCCGAGAAGCCCTTGCCTGTGTGCTCGCACAGGGCGATTGGCACTCGATATCGGCAGGAGTCGCTCCCTTAAATATTGAGGACCCATGTCGTGTAGGACTTTGAATGTTAAAACCAAAACCTTGAATCTCACCCGGAGTGCAACCGGCAACCAATGCAAGTCGCGCAGGAGGGGGGTAATATGGGAGAATCGGGAGACTCCCATCATCACCCGCGCGGCCGCATTTTGCACCAGCTGCAATCTCCGGATGGTATGCAAGGGCAGTCCTAGATAGAGAGCGTTGCAGTAGTTGAGTCTGGAGGTGACAAGGGCATGAGTGACTGTGTGCAGGGCATCTCGGTCCAGAAATGGGCGAAGTTGACGAACAAGGCGGAGCTGGGCAAAGGCCCCCCCTGGCGACGGCCCCCACCTACCCCTCCAACCGGAGCCGTGCATCCAAGAGGACCCCCAGGTTCCGCGCCCTATCCACAGGGGGCAACACCTCTCCCCCTATGGCCAAAGGTGGACATTCCTGACTGGACCGAGATGCCGGTATGCACAGCCACTCAGTCTTGGCAGGTTGAGTATCACTTGAGTGGGAAGGTAACAATGTTCTGTGTGCCTTTGGCACATAGCCATGCTGGAAATGAGCATTGCCGCTTAAAGTAAGACATGACTGGACAAGGGAAATCTTCACCCTTTTTAGCAATAGCAACAGTGCTTAGACTTATATAACTCTTCACAGTGCTTCACAGCCCTCTCTAAGGGGTTTACAGAGCATTTTGCCCCCAACAATCTGGGTCCTCATTTTACCCACCTCGGAAGGATGGAAGGCTGAGTCAACCTCAGTTTTTAGTGTGAGCTGCCCCGAGTCCCTTGGGAGAGGGGGGAGGCATATAAGAATAAATAAATAAATAAATAAATAAACCTTGAGCCAGTCAGGATTGAATTCCTGGCTGTGGGCAGAGTTAGCCTGCAATGCTGCATTTTAACCACTGCGTCACCATTTTACATATGATCGGACAATCTAATCATTGAAATGAAAAGTTTAAACACAATACAGAGGAGAATATGTATCAGATATTACCAGCTTTTCCAATTTTTGGAACCTCCATGGAATGGTTTCCAATATGTAAGAGTGTTTTATGAGATTCACCCTTATTGAACCAAATCTATTTACATGTCACAGAAGCACTGCTGTTTTAGATAGCAACATTAAATTATTTATAAGACTACTGCTACTCTTACAACCCCATACACAGACTGAGAATGTGAGATAAACACACCTTTCCTTTTCCTGGTTTCTGATTTTTTCCTTCTATATCTTCAAAGTCAGTATCTGAAGAGAAGTGGGTTTCAGATTCCCTGGGAAGACATATTTTACATACTTATTTCACTTAAAATGTTTATATTGTTGCTCGGATGCAATATAGTATACTCTGCACATGCTATATTCACTTAAATGAGTTTTTCAATACTGCATGCATAGGAAAGCATAGGAATTTTCTTAAAAAAAATATTCAGTCCACAACTTAAATGAAATGAGGAAATTCAACTCCATAAGCTGCCAGAATTCACCAATAAATGGAGGAATCATAGGAGTTCATTTAAAAATCACAAACCAAAAAAAAAATGTTTTCCCCTACATCTACATTTTACAAAGAAAAGCAAAATGAAAACATTGTTGTGACTCTCTAATTTGATAACAATAATTTTCAGTTACTTACTGAATTAGGGCAAAATTAGTTGCTGGTTCTTGAGCTGCTATCATTTCTTTATCATCTTCTGGGCTACTACTGTATTAGAAATACATTCAAAAAACAGTTGTTGATAAATAGCCGTACTTGCTTGTTACTTTCTTCTATTGTTGTAGCAGTCTATACCTGTCAAAAACAAAGTAACAGTTAATGGAAGTTGTCCAATTTCCTGTGATTTGTTGCTTTGTTAACAGTGCAACAATGTTTCCCATGCTAACCTTTTCTATTTATTTTTTAACCTTCTTTGGGTCTTAATGAGCATGCCAACTGTTTAGCAAAAATATGAAAAGGTTTTATTTTTTTTAATAGTTTTGAGTTTTTCATCTAAACATAATGCTCTAAAATTCTAAAATATGTCATGGATGTAATAATATTGTTAGAAAAGTATTTCAATCATCATTATTTTACTCATCCTTTTTGGGGATCTTGAAGCTGCGTGGTAATTGCTTTAGGCTGGGGACCACAACTGTATATAGAATTCCAGATGCAGTCACTTTGCACAATTACATAAAAGCATCATAATAGTTTCATTATATACTGACCAAAATAATGCACGTTTTATTTCCTTTAAAAACGATGGTCTCTATCTTCCTTTTTCCCTACTTCTCAGAGAGCAAGCTCTCATCATCTTCAGTAGCCCTCAGAGGGTTTAATATTTAGTCCTCGACTTACAACAGTTTATTTAGTGACCATTCAAAGTTGTAATGGCACTGAAAAAGGTGACATGATCGTTTTTCAGTTACCACCTTTGCAGCCTCCCCGCGATTATATGATCAAAATTCTTCAGGTGCTTGGCAACTGGTTCAGACTTATGACCGTTGCTATGTCCCAAAGTCATGTGATCACCTTTTGCGACCTTCTGACAAGCAAACTCAATGGGGAAGTCAGATTCACTTAACAATTGCTAACTTGTACTGCTAATTTTAACAACTACAGCAGTTCACTTAACAACGCTGGCAAGAAAGGTCGTAAGATGGGGCAAAACTCATTTAACAAATGTCTCACTTAACAGAAATGTTGGGCTCAATTGCGGTCGTAAGTCAAGGACTACCTGCCATCAGTTCCCTTTCACTGGTAGTAGAGGGTAAACAGAGGTGGTTTCATTTGAATACCTGGACTAACTAAGCAGCTTATAGCTGTTGACCTAATTGGTCCCTTCCAATTTTATGTCAACCATGACTTGGATGACTGAGAATCTCCAGACTTCCAATTTTATAATAATGTGAGGACATTATTGAGAATCATGTGTTTCTCATGAGGAAATACAGCAAACTAAGCAGATTGCAAAGAAATACATCAGATTATGCTCTGTAATGATTCAGCATGCATAGCAGTCTTGCATCAAATCTCAATATATAATGTCAGACAGATTTTAAAGCTCCAACTTCTATGTAAAATATTCCCCCTCGATAAAGATGACCTTCAAATTGCATAAACCTGCGAATTACCATTTATTAAACAAAGTTTAAACTCCCATGCATATGCAATCCACTTTAAACCTGATTCAAGTGAAACTAAAACCTAGATTTTTCATTTGTGGCTGAAGTTCGAGAATTGCTTGGAGGTGAGAAAAGCTGCATTTCAAACTGCCACTAAGGGATGCTAAAACATAATAATCAGTTTATTTTAAAAAAAGAAAATGTATCATGCTGAAAGATCACTTGGTGGAGCTCTAATCCAAAACTCAGTTAAGACAGGTCACCCAGAGGTTGATCAAGCCACTTCTTGACAGGAAACACTGCCAATAGAGAGCTACTAGATGTGTGTTTCGCAATTGTCTAAACATTTCTCAAATACGCAACACCTTAATTGAACCGGCTGGAATTTTTAGTGGCTGGAATTTTTAGTACCGTAACTCTTCCTGCCCAAAAGCCAGTTTAAAAATAAAAGTGGGAATGAGAGGATATTTGCTTGAGACAGAGGTTACAGTTTTTTTTAAGGTTGCAAATTTTAACAGATCTTAAACGTAGTTATTTTTTAAAAAAAGAAACCTAAAAGAATGGAAATACAACATTAAGTTTACAGACCACTGCTCCACTTTAAATTATTTTTATATTTATATTTCCTATTTTTGTTGATATTTTCAAATGATCACTCTCAAAATTCAAAAGATTTACCGTAAATATTTTTATTTTAATGTTATAAATAGCACATTTGCATGGTTGTAACACTGAGACAATTGAAACTCTTTCCTCAATGTTAAGCAGTAGCCCTCTGAACTATTCAAGACCGTCATTGGGAATAAGGATGCTTGATGTGGCTTCATTGCATGTTGCTAAATTCCAAGTCACAGCAATTCCAGGGAGCATGGACAGTAAGGGAATACAGGGAGCTGTGTTTATTATGGCTCAATTGCACAGAGTGGTCAGAATATTATAGGACTGCAACTTATCACTTCCTTCAGCTGTAGGTGCACAACTACGGAAGAAAATTGGCTTTTTCACTAATTGCCTGTTTATGCACAATGCTCAAGAGTTTTCAGTTCACTAAAGCAGGGGTCTCCAATCCCCAGTCCGTGGAGCGGCACTGGGCCACAGCATACCACAAACCGGGCTGCGCAAACAAGCGAAGCCCCATCTGTGGGATGCAGCCATCTGTGGGATGCAAACCATGCCCCCTCCGGTCCATGGAAAAATCTCTCCCCATGGAACCGATCCCTGGTACCCAAAAGATTGGGGGACTCTGCACTAAGAATACCCCTGTGCTCCAAGGTGGATAATTACCAGGATTACACAGATGTACATATGTAGCACCGTCAACCATTGATTAAATCGAAGCTCATCATATAATATTCTCATCAATCGCTGTTCTTCTCTAAACTATTCATGATTAACCTGAAGTGGCTTTAGCATGAATTCCAGCCTGTAAGCCAGATTCAGAGCCGTTTCTATATTCTTGGTTACAGAAAAGTGGTTTTCCTTCCTCTTTGTCTTGCAAGAGGAGTGTTCTGGGAGGTGCTGTAGGTTGGTAGGCTACGACTGAGCCTTCCTTTCTCATGTTTACTTGCTTAAAATTCCACTTACATTCCCCCCTGAAACTTGTGCTGATGTATCATAAGGGTGTTGTTAAAAACAAGAATGTGTTGTGGATTAGCTATGGGAAAGAGGGATGCACTTATAATACTACACGATGATTAATGCTGTTGACAATCAAAGGGTGGAAGTTCACGTGGGAGTTATTTACACAAAGTAGTTGACTGGGATGTTCCATGCTTTACCCACAAGGCAGCTTATGAGTAGTTCTGCCCTCCCTTCTACTAGTGGGGAGGGGACAATTAACAAGATTGAATTTCCATTTTATCTAATTATCTACAAGATTCCTCATCATGATCTCACCATGTTGAAAAGGGAAAAATCCTAAATAAGTGAGAACCCAAGCAAGGGTTTTATTTTTTTCATAACTGATGTTTGTCTCAAGATCCAAAGCTATTAGGATTTTGAAGAAGCAGGCTATAATTTAACAAAGCTAAATTAAGGCAAGTTTTTGAAACTCTACCATTTTTATTATGAACAATATCTAGTTTTAGACTATAATCATACAATTGTGAACAACAGTTAACTGAAAAATATTTGGAGATTGTAATTGTCATGCCTTGCTTCACATTTTATATTAACTAAACAGTGTGAACTACAGATTATATATAAGTATTAATTGTATTTAATAATCATGTTTTAGAAAAATCAGGAAAATTATATATTGCTTTATACAGGCAACACACATATCAGATTTCACAATCGTATCTTAAACAATTGCTGAGATCCACAAATTACATAGTGCGAATGAATAGCCTTTCTTCAGGTTCACAAAATTTTGTAAGCACATTCCCCAGCAACATAACACAACGGATGTGCCTTTCTTTGGTTATTGTGAAGATTCTCCCACTTTGGTACTCTAAAATCACAACCCTTATTTCTAGCAAATATTTTTCCCAGACTGGAAAAAGTTATTGCAATGCCACCATTGCTAAGAAGGATGTCATTTGGAATGTGACCTTATGACCAAATGAGAAAGAGAAAGGAAAGCAAGCAGGTTTGAGAAAATGACCCTCTTTGATCAGAGAAGTTTCCTCATAGATGTTTAATATGGCTGTTATCTCACAAAGAGGAAAAAAATATGTAGGTTAACAAATGCCAAGTGATTTTCACAGCAAATTAATTCAACCAATTCTATTGCTAATTCCTGGAAGAAAACCAGTTACAACTTGAATCCACTCTAGAGTGTGGCAAAACAGCTCAAATATTTTCAGACTGTCAACACTGTTTTGTTTAGTCAGTCTTCTCAGTTATAATCTGTGAAGTTTCTTTTTTATAGTGATGCTAGGCAGCCACTTAATTTTTTAGTTTTTTTGATGCCTTGAATAACGATTTGTGGTGATCGCTCGGCGACTTTATAAAAAGATTTGTGGTATATGCGTGCATACAGGTGGGTGTAATACATACATACATACATACATACAAATATGATACACACATACAGTATATACAATTATATCTCATGAATATGTGATATGTAAATAAATGTAATAAATAATAAATACTTGTTAGGAGAAAAGGAATGCCAACATCTGAGCAGACTATGCTTTTACAACCACATAAAGTGAATGAGCAGAAAGAAAAATATGGATGGTTATGTTGTATATAGCATATACAGGATGTTATCAATTTTACTGATAATAACTGAAAGTTGTAGTATCATTTTGAAGTTAGAAATGCATACTAAATAAATACTTTTTGCTCCAAGCTAAGTAAACTGGAAAGTGCATCCAGGTATCAGCATTCTAATCAATCAAAACCATATAACATTAATATGTAATCTGATAGTTTAACTAAATTTATTATTCCCAGCATGTTAAAATTTGGATCAAAATATATTGTTTCCTTGATCTGGCCACAATGCATGAAACCTTCAAATTATATAATACAGTTAGTACTACTCAGTCAACCAGGAATAAAGATTTTTCCTAATTCACCAAACTTTAAGTTAACCAAATAGACTTGCCCCAAAAATTATACCTTTATCCCTTAACGCAGCTATCTTGCTTAGGTTCCCAAGAAGCTTACAATGCCTTTCACCAGCGTCTGATAATAAAATAAATTGATGGGCCACACTTCCCATTTTTTTCTAGCCTACTTTTAGATGTCAGTGAACATTCTCACTGCTTGCTGGGCTAACTTTACTCATGCTGGTCCCCACCAGTTTTTTTTTAAACTATAATGACTGTGTCCTTTTAATTATGATTAATTTTAGGCATCAAATGATTTTATAGATTCAAACCCTATCCTTTAAACAGTACTTATTTTGGTCTAAGATCACGCTGCAATTTAAATTAACTGTGCATGTTCTTTTAGGGTTATGTGAAATTTATTAACCATATGCATACCAGCGAATACTAAAAAAAATACGCACAAACATTAATGAAGGGCATGAGTACCTGATCAACAGATTTTGAATTTTGCAGGACAGAATTTCGGCTTCTCAAGTTGCTCATTGAGTGATTGTTTAAAAAGGGTCTTGATTACTTTCCATTTTTGAAAGTGTTTCTTGAGCTTGTTTTATTTTAAAGCTATTTCATATTTGGACTGGGATCCAGGACAGGCTAGTTCAAGGTACTTTTTGACTACACAACTAAATGTCCACTCCAATGTGGGATGGAGGTTTGGGGGAATAGTAATATCTTGTTGTTATAACTGCACTAACCCCAAAGTCCTGGAATGCCCTGAACTTGATATACTACTCCTACATTCCAGGGAGAATAGGCAATATTTTAGTGCATGTGACAATATGAAATTTAACACTATGCATATTAACATGAATCATAGAAAGGTGATGATTAACTAATACTTAATGATCAAACAGGATTTAAAACAAAATTCTATGAATAATCATTTTATGCTAATTCTGAAGCTCATCACAACAGCCAAAGTTTTCATTCTAATGCCTAAATTTCATAACCAACTTAATTCCAATTAAATATATGTAATTTCAACATCCATTGATTTTATCAATAATCATCTACTGATCTTTTGCATACTGCTTTCCTAAACTTTGTTTAGTGATTTAGAAGAAGTAATCTACTACAAGACAGCATTTCCCTGGTATTCATTTAGGCAGCCCAGGTTTTTTTAGGCTTCCACACAGTCATAAAAATATGGTTTATGTTTCTTAAAGAATCCAACCATTAAAGTTGTTGCAACTTTTAAAGCAATACCATTGCTTTTTCAGACTGCACAGAAAACTGAAAAATATCGAGTCTCTTCTTTCAATAACGGCGGCTAAGCAGAAAGAAACAGAATCAAAAAAGGATTATTTTGAGTTCCTCATACTATCCCCTTCTCCAAGACTAAGTTGTTTCTCCTCCCTTAATGGCTCCTGTATTCCTTTATCAGGGCATTTCTGTATTCTTGTACATACAGGAGTAGAACAATCACATTATCCTACCTTGTAGTAGTACCTGCAAATAGAAGCTGATATCATAGAACCACCTATCAGAACCCAAAATTCAACTTATATCCCATTATGTATCAAGATCAAATCCACAATGGCTCCAAAATTTGAGGTATCTTGCTATAAACATGACAGTGTTCTGATGATGCAATATACAATGGTTAGCTTGCTTTTTTCTTTATTTATCTCAACTTTTATGGAAAGGTTTATTCTTTGAATCAGGCCCTCTGTATTTTGAACTGCAATTGTTCTCATCCACAATGGAGAATGGCCAATGGTAAGTCAAAGATTAGTCAAAAATGTTAGAAGACCAACCAGCTATCTATCCCTATTCTAATCAGAGCACATGCAAATAGAGAAAACACCATTATTTTTATAGCACGTCAGGCCACACCTTCACCTAATTCAATAGTGGCTTTCTTGACTTTCTGGCAATGTTTATAGACTGAACCTTGGAATGTCAGCCTGCAAGGTACATGTCCTGTCACTGCTTCCTGATAAATGGACGCATAAGCAACTTATACAGAAGGAAATCACCAACCCATCTAGGGTGATATTTTTCACCAGAAATGGCTTTCTAGAGTAATTAATGCCAGTTTTTCAAAGTTTTACCTACAGTTGTCAAGGGCTCATCCTAGGAACATTTGTCCACAGCATTTCCGCTGAATTATGGCCCTTCCTCATGTTGCCACCTCTGAGTTTCTGCCTCATGCTGTCTTGCCTTACACCATGGACCATTAATAAGCAATTAATTGCTTCTAGCCATGGCAGCTGTATACTGTTGAACTAAATAGGTGTTTGAATGTAAAAAAATTGTGTGACACTGTTCTCTAAAGAATTAAGGAATTGTAGACATTACGCTTTTTAGACATTAACAATAATTTCACTGAATAGTAAACGGGGAATATTAAGCTTTATTTGAGACATGTTTAAACTAAATAATTATTTTCAAATCAGTGTTTTAAAGCTAACCTATAAAAATGAAAGCTGTCATTTGAACTCTAGCAATTAGAGCAATTCTCATAAAAATATTAGTGGAGATCAACATTTCTAACATGTTTACGTCATGTCAATTAAAGGAGCGCACAAAAATGCATCTTCTAATGATTATTATTTTAAAAAGACATGACATTGTCTTTAGCTCCATGATATTGGTCTACTTGTGGGAACATTAACTTTCATATCTACAATTAGTAAAGCTATATTATTACTTTCAGTATATATCATTAATAACTAGTTATTTTGCACCTTGGAGTTTCCCAAACAGGAGCTTTGTATTTTATATATAGAAGGTTCTCCAAATCAGAAATATTAATTCAAATCTTGGGCAGAATTACATATACAGAACATACACAATTTGTAAAATTGTAATATTTTCTACATATTCATGTTGAAGTAGTATCAACAGCATTTTTCCAGATATAGAAATACAAAACTTATTCCAAACTGCAACAATTCTGTTTATAATTTTCACAATGCACTTATAGAATAAAAAAGCAGCAAAAATAAAAAAAGGCTTGTGTTTATAGAAACCAAAGAAAACCACTTTTTTGCATTTTTTTCTTAAACAGTCCAAAAGCTTATACATCAATGTATACATCTATACATCAATATGCCACCCTCAAAAGCAACTGATCTGCTATGAGGCAGGAATCTCTTCTGAATTTCAAACTATTTTTCTTTTCCACAACTTTTTAGATTTAATGTATTAGAACCAGGACCCTCTGCTATTGTTAAGTTGCTCAGGGCACTTTTCAGGTTAAAAGATAGGATATGAAATAAACATATAAGGGACAAATAAATGGATACTTACTATTATTACTAGACCTTTGCATTTGCTAGAGGAAGGGAGTCAATGGTAGCCAGCAAGACAATAAAAAAACTGCATGGGCTCTGGGAATGAAAGGACTGATTTCCATTTCCTGTAGGATTTTCTTAACCCTCTGAAAGGCACCAGCCTGTACAAATCATACATCACTCGCCAACTAACACGTTTGCCTTTAACAACCTGCTTGCTAAATCCAATGGAAACTGACTAGTTTTGCAGAAAGCAAAATATCGCCGAATATTTCAGATGTATGTAGGTACAATCCTGTGCAGATTATATAAAAGGCTACAGCTCTGTACAATTAATTTTTATACTTTCTGGATCTAAGCCGAGGTTGTTATGCTAAATTCTAAGTTACCTAATTATCTCATCAGGCTGGAGTTTTAAGCAAATCTTCCTGAAGGTAATATGATTTTTAACGTACTGTACATAGAATTATATGGTGATTAGATAAATACTTTAGAAATAAACAACCAAGGAGAATAAGGCCAGGTTTTTTTTAATTTCTGTATATACTATACTATATACCACCCCAAAATTAAATTCCATACTTATAAGTCAATACTGAAATACATAATCATAGTGACCTGAGTGCCCACCTGTATGGAATCTAAAGATACACAACAGGATTTCAATATACATATAATTTGTTTAATATGTATACAATATGCATGTAAACTAAAAGAAATAGATTAAAAATAATCCAAAATTTGGGGGTGTTTGATCACAGATACATTCAAAATATTCTACTGCTTCAGTCTTCTAAGGCCAACTCTCATTCTCATCTCTATCGAACAATATGCAACTATCAATTCAGCTTTTCTGAGAGCAGAACATTAGGTCAATGATGGAGCAAGATCCTTCTGAGCACAAAGATATTATCAGTATTAAGTTTGGGGAAGGGAGATTGCAAATATGGAGGAGCCGAAATCAATAATTAACTGATCTAGCTATCCCACCTAACCATCTTCCAATGGAGCTGAAAAGCAGGCGCTAGACAGAGCCTTCAAGAGGAAGACTGCAAGCTCTGGACACCATAAGACCCTGGAAATTTGTTTATATCCCATGCTATATTGTTTCCAATATCCAGGGGCTGCTAAATATTTGAAAACAGGCTAATAGCCAATA
The DNA here is from genome assembly GCA_009733165.1 of Naja naja. Taxonomy (NCBI): domain Eukaryota; kingdom Metazoa; phylum Chordata; class Lepidosauria; order Squamata; family Elapidae; genus Naja; species Naja naja. Next base: position 18,833,498 of record CM019162.1, read on the forward strand.
CTACTTTATTTTACAAAAGATGGAAGACTTCCATTACATACAAAAAGGTACTACCTAATATAAATATCACTACCCTGCTCTAAAAAGGCAATCTGTTATGCTTTGTTTCATGAGTCCTGCACAAATAATGATTTACACAAGGTTGAAATGTTAGTAGTTTACTTTTTTTAAAAAAAGCAAGTCATTTGCAAGACCACTAAGCATAAAGAAGCAGCAACAGTGCCTACATCAAGAGCTGGAATTTGGTTAGGATAATATTGACTACAGAATTAAAAAAAAACTTGTTTCTTTGACTTGACATTTGGCTAGGGATACCCTTGGTCCCTGCAGATTGGCTTACAGCAATATAAGCATAACAAATGGGGAAACTTTCAAAATTGGGGGAGCAAAGTGAACCAAACTCACTCCCATAAAACCTAACAGGTGGTCTATATCAGTGGTCACCAACCGGTGGACCGCGGCCCACTGGTGGTCCACGAGAAAATTTTGGTGGTCCGCAGAGAAATGTCACCCCCAGAGCATCCCCCTAAAGCAATTAATCCAGGCTGCGAGGGAACACAAGGCTGCACCACCCACATGGTCCGCCCTCCCCACCCACTCACTCCTTACCTGGCAAATGGAAGGTTGACTCAGCCTTCCATCCTCTCGGGGTAGGTAAATTGAGGACCCAAGATTGTTGGGGGCAATAAGCTGACCTTGTAAAAATGCTGCTTAGTAATAAGCAGGCATATACAATGGAATGAAGGCTATTGCTGAGCACACTGGGTTGTATCCCAAAAATTGTAAGCCGCCCTGAGTCTCCGGAGAAGGGCGGCATATAAATGTAATTTAAAAAAAAAAAATTGCCTGCTAAGTTGCTATTTTTCCTTTTTCCAACCGTCAGCTGTTCTGCTGTGTCGGGAGATTTAGATTAGCTTGAAAGCAGGAAATTGTTGGATTTCCTGCTTTCTAGCTAGTATTTAGAACTTCGGCTCTGCTTTTAAGCCAAACCTTCCTTAGGACTGAATCAGTGCAGACTCAGCTAGCCGATGGCAGAAACACAGATCTCTAAATGAATCTGTGATTCTGTGAGCAACTCAATCTGCCTGCCTGCCTTGCCTGATTTTGGGTAAGTTTCTCTTTTTTATAAAAAATTCAATATTAATATAAATATTTATAATATTTACATACAAGCCATGCCCAGCCAGTCACATGACCACCAAGCCACACCACCAAATTAGGCCATGCCCACAGAACCTGTTGTTACGAAATTTAAATCCCATCCCTGCCTCTGTGTGTGGGGGGGGGGAGAGGGGGAGGTTAGATCAGATCTCTCTCTCTCCCACCAACATCAGCAAGCCGCCGTCAGTCAAAATTCATATTAGTGGTCCCCGGGATTTAAAATTATGAGTTTGGTGGTTCCTGAGGTCCAAAAGGTTGGCGACCCCTGGTCTATATGAGTTGAGATGTAACAGAGTGTTCTTTTATCCAAATTTCCATACAATAAAAAGTTAAGAAGTGATTAGGTAATCAGCCATATAACCAGGAAAGTAACCAGTGTTGGTTTAAGAACTTTAAGATAAGTGTATGGTTTATCCATTCTTTCTCCAATTAACAATGCTCACCAACTTCTTCACTGAAAAAGAAATTAAACTAGGGATTTCTAGCAAGGGCAAATACTGTCTATAAATCTACCAAATAACTCTTTAGAGGCCTGTAGTGCTGCCAAGAAGGGTAAGGTCATAATAAAATTGTTCAAGCAGGTCTAAGTGAACATAATAAATCAAAGCAAAATAAACTATTTGGGTATGGATAAAAAAACCTCAATCCTTGACTCCAATAATAATTGTAAGCTTCAGTAACCCATTCCTGTAAGTAAGCTGGTAAAATTTTTTAAAAGATTATAAAACATATGTGTTTATCAAACTGTGATAAATGTGTGAATACTTCAATTGATGGAGCTGATTAGCAGCATAACAGAGGGCCCATTTCTGCTCAAGTCTATAGTTAAATGGCTGAGTAGCTACATCACTTTAGCAACTGACCCAATCTTAATATGGTGAAACAATGAAACGATATGGCATAATAAATTTATAACCAGGAGGATCTGACTTGGAACTATGATAGAACTTACAATATATTAAGTGCTTATCTGTACAAGGAATAATAGGAATTCATTTCTACACAGAACATTATAAATTTGAGGAATGAAATATGCTTTCTAAAAAAAATTGAACAATAGGTTCAGAAAATGTGAAGTAAATGTGCTTAGTAAAGAGCAACTGTCAAATATACATTATCTATTCTAGGCTATTATATCTCACATGCACATGAAATGCTTATCATCTGCGAACAGTCCTTATTCTGGAGATTACTAAACTGGCACTTTAGTTTAAAAAAAAAAAACAGTGAATCAGGAACCTATTCACTTGCTTGTCTAACTGTTAATGGGGTCAAATCTTACTTTCCAGAGGTAAATTATTTAAATAATAATTCACAAAGTTAGGTAATTTGAATGACCTAGAATACATGAGATTTTTTAATAATAGCAAGATATATAAGATTGTACGATAGGGAAATGGCCTGGGGAAATACAAAAAGATCCCAGCAGCTTTAATTTTTTCTTTGTTTCTTAGCACACAAAGAACATGTCAGATATGGATTTGAATGTGCAAGAACTAAGTGTACAATGTTTTGCTACAATCTCCTCTCCCCCATGTATAAGATGAGCAGAAAAGTTGCATTTGCAATTTCTATTTAAAAGGAAAACAAGTGAAAATCAATGGTTTTCACACTGTTGTTAGAGCTGTCTTTGAAATATGAAATTAAGCCTATTGTATGCTGAACTTAACAACTTGTACAATAAAGTCAATAACATTTTGACGGGCTATATATGAGCTGCAAATGACTGCAAGTTCAAATAAATTGAAATATATGAGTGTGAGAGTATTACTTCCAGAAACAGAACTACAACACAGAAAATATTTTTCTCAGAACCAGCATATCCAAAGATTATATCTGTATGTCAAAAGTGCCAAAGGAAAATAACTGACGTTGATATATTTTCTTATGAATAAATTCTCAAAACAATCCTACCTCTAAGCCATTACACATTTATATTTTTCATAACCTATTTCACTAAATCTGAATTATTTTGCTAAAACGTAAATGATTCAATAGCTCATGTTGTCATTTTGATATCAGACTATGTAGATCTGTGCTCGTAATCCTATCACCTGGGATTTTGCAATAAAGACTGGGCTAGCCTTCCCACAGATGTTTTGGGAGACACTATTTAAAAAAAAAGGCAAAAGTAAGAATATAAAACCAGTTCTATTAACCAGCACAGTAAGTCTCACACTTGAAAAACAAAACTCCAGTCACACCTACATCAGCATGTGATTTTACAATGAATTTATATTAGAAAAATTAAATTATGATTTCAGTTATTTCCCATCAAAACTACCACATATATTGGGATATGCAAAGTAAAATTCACCAGGATAACTGAAATTTAACCTCCCATATGTTTCAAGAAGTTAATTAACTGGCTGTATTTCTTCACTGAAGAAAACAACAAACATAACTTCCAAATCGTAATTGGTTTCCATGCCTTGTTTAAAAAAAAAGGACAGCAACAAGTGGTGCTACAGTTGTTACATTTTTGGGGCAAAGTAAAATACTGTACTTGAGATTTGTTACTGTATATTTATTTATTCATAAATGTTCAAAGTGAAATTTAATTTATACCACTAAGGGATATTCACACAAATTTTCACAAGAAATTCTTCTAGTGTCCATGAAAATGTGTTGGAGAAAAGTACATAATTTAATATTTTAATCCTAATTGGTTATTTGGAGGCTAGGAAAAACGAGGCATGCTACTTCTGCCAGAAAAAAAAACCCACAGCAATTCTCAGTCTACTGCCACCTTAAATGCTACTCTGGTATGGTGGCTCAAAGCCCACCAAATCCACATCTGTATTGAAGGGTAGGATCCTTAATCCTTAATGCTTCACCCATCAGCTATTTTTCTTATTCACAAAATTGAAAGAGTTTCCTGGAAGTTGTATGTATTCCAACATTAACAAATGTTTTGTAAGCTTTCAAGCATTCTTGTTACATAATGGAAAACACAGCCTTGTTCTTGAGGGGATAGGGAGCCTTTCCTTTACAAGGTATTCGCAATTTTAGAGAAAAAGGCACCAAGACACCTGGCAGATGGCCAAAAAAAAAAAAAAGAGCCAGGCAGAGCCTAAATTGAAAAGCAGGGCATACTTAAGACCAAACGTTCCGCCCTAAAAGCCTCAGGATGGACGTTATTGGGTACCCTCCATCATGCAGCTTCTCGAACCAAGTGTCCCCCTCCCAAGAATTACACCTTAACATTTATTCGTTTGCCAATCCCGCCCCCGCCCCCCGAAGGTTTTTGCAGCGAGACTTTCCAAGCGCACCTTCAAAGCAGGGCCGACGGGTGCGAATCCTAAACCCGCTCCTCAAGTGCATGTCAGCCCCATTCTCGCTCTCTCCCCTTCCCCACAAACCAGGCGATGCGTGTCTGCTGCCAGCGAGATTAAAAGGGGGGGGGAAGGAGAGAGAAGCCCAGGCGGCTGCCGAGCAAAGGCCCCAGCATCCAGAAGAGCGTGTGACGCACTTCGGTAACCTGATTCCCCACCCTCCCCGCGGGCTGGCAAAAAGAGAGAGATTGGGGTGGGGGTGGGGGAGGAGGAGGCTCTTTCCAACAAGGAAATGCGGGGAGCCTGGCCGGCCATCTGCGCAAAACCCAGCCAGAGCCTGCAACGGGTAGAATGGGACCCCGAGCCAGCCAGGCCTCTCGGGGAGGAGGAGGAGGAGGAGGAAACAAACACGGGGTGTGGCAGCCCGAGGCGCCTCCTCCTTTTCGCCCTCCCCTCCCTCTCCTCCCCCCCTTCCCGGGACTCAGGGACAGGAACCGCCGAATAAGGACTGCGGCCGCGGCGTGGAGAGTCTCGGACAGCCGCGGGGACTCTTTAGGCCGGCTGACCCAGCCAAAGGCCTTTTGATCCCCCGCTCGTCCTGAAAGGGAGTTGACTGGGGATAGTAAGGGCGGGGGGGTTTCGGTCTAAGCCTGGCGGCCTTTTAGGAGCTCAAGTCCAAGGTCCCTTCTCGACCGCTCTCCGCACCCCAAAAGAAACCGGCCGGGCAGCCTTACTAAAGCCGATTTCCCCCTCCTTTTTTTCTTGCCACCCACTTATTTTTATTTCCCGCCACTCCAAATGTCAATAAGCCCCCCGCTCTTTAAAGAAAGGAGAGGAAACTTGCCTGGGGGAGGGGAAAATAAATAATAATAATAAAGCTCCACCAGTTCAACTCCTACCTGGTTGAGAGCTGGCTTTGGAGTGCGCGCAGGAGGGGAGGAGTGGGGGGGGGCGACCACCGAGTAGATCTCAAACCACAACTGGCGCCAAAAAAAGGGGGGGTTGAAGAGTCCCAAAGCTTGAAACAGGCTATCGCTTCCGTCCCCCGCCCCTCCTCTTCTCCCACCTCCCGCAGCGACCCAGCGGGGCACCCGGCAGCTCGCCGAGACATCAAAAAGCCCCCCGGGGGAAAAGGGCCGCTTCCCTCCACACACACCACCCCCCAGCCCGACTAGAGAAACCGGCCACCATAAAGAGACCAGGAGGAAGGAAGGAAGGAGGGGAAGCGACGTGTCCAAAGCGCTGCTTGAAACCCGGCAGAAGTCGCGCAACTGCTCCGACAACTCTCCCCCAACGCTTTGGGGGAGGGAAAGGGACGGGGGAGGGTGTTGAGTTTCCCCAAGGATTGGGGGTGGGGGGAGGTTAATAGGGGGGAAACCTCGGGGAAGGGAAGCCCCCTCCCTTCTGAGGAAGGAAAGGGACCTCGGCCCCAGCACTCCTTGGCTGGAATGCCTCACCTGGTGGGCCAAAACGGGGGCTAGCAAGCGCTTCTTCCCCAGAAAGGAGTAGCGAGTCCCCGCATTGCCAGGCCTCTTGGGGAAGGGAGCAGCAAGCAGGCAAAATAACTCTTTCCCACTCCCACAAAATAACAACTTTGGACGCCGTCAAGGGCCCCATGTTCGCTTCCAAGGAAGGAAGGAAAAATAAAAAGGTGGGAAGGAAGAAGGAGGAAATAAGGGAGGACGAAAACACTGAGTTAGAGAAGGAGGGACAAAAGCAGCAACTTGAGAGGAAGGAGGCGGAAGGAATGGCGAAAGCAACCTAAGAGGAAGGAGGAGGGAAAGGAAGGAAAAAGGGGGAAGGAGGAGGGAAGAAGAAAACTTGAAGAGGAAGGAAGAGCCAGAGAAGGAAGGGAAAAAGGAGGAAGCCGAAGTAAGATTCGAGAAGGAGGGAGCAAAAACTTTAAGAGGAAGAAACAGCAACAGGGTGAGGAAGGAAGGAAAAATAAAGTGGGAAGGAAGGAAGAATCGAGGGAGGAAACGAAGGAAGAATAGATGAGATAGAGAAGGAAGGAGCAAAAAAAACAACTTAGGAAGGAAGGAAAACAGACGAGTCAGAGAGGATGAGAGGGAGGATCCGAGGAAGGAAGGAACGAAAATGAGGGAGGGGGCGGGAGCGAGCAAAACAAGAGTTTGGAGGCTGAGGGGACGACCCCCCCACTTCCCCGCCGCTTTCACGACTCCCCGCGTGTGGGATGCCCCCGGTCCGTTCCCACGGCCACAGCCACGGGGTCCGCGCGCCCCACTCCTCTCTCCCAAGACCCAGCTGCGGGAAAGAGAGCGGGGCTGCCCGACTTGGCCCCGTCTCCCTTTCCCCTCCTCCCTCCCCTCGCCGAAGTGGGGGAAGGAAAAAGAGAAGGGAAGCGTCTCCATTTTCTCTGCCAGCAGCGGCGGCGGCGGGGCCTCGGCCTTTCCCGGCAGGCGGGGCCGGAGGAAAGAGAGACAGAAAGTGGGAAGGGGAAAAAAAATAGACGGTCCTTCGGGGCTGCGGCCTTGGGGAATCCCCCTCACACGCTCGGCGTTAACCTAACCCCGACGCGGCCTGAGGGAGGGAAGCGCCGGCCCCGCGTCCTCCATCTTGCCTGGCTGCCTCTCAGCTCGGCCTCCCTCCCTCCCTTCTCCAGGCCCGGAGGGAGCCGCGCCGAAAGTAGCCCGTCCCCCGCGGGAAGCGAGGGGGGGGGAGAAGGGAAGACTTCCAGAAGCTTCGACGCCGCGGTCCGACTTACCCCCGCGTCGCCTGAGGTGGTGAAGGAAAGGAGGCCTGGCCGACCGGGCCTGCCTTGGGGCTCCTCCGCGCGCCTTTTTCCTCCCCCCCCCGCCCTTCCGCGCCTCAGTCGTCGTCGTCGACCTTCCGGCCTTGCTTTCTTCCCCAACCAGACGAGGCCTCGCGCGATCTCCCTCGCTCGCTCCGTTTCCCTCCTTCGTCGTCGTCTTTTTTTACCTCAGACGCTTCCCCAAGGCCTGTGAGGGAGCGAGGGCCGCTCGGCGGGAAATAATCCAACAGGCCGCCGTAGGAGGAGGAGGAAGAGGAGGGCCGAAGCGAGGCCTTCTGAGGGGAAGGACGTGGGGTAGGGGGGTCGTCGTTGTCGTCGTCTTTCCCGGTTTGAGCACGGCGACGGGGGCCAGCGAGGCGGGCGGAGGATTCAATTCGGCGGCGGCGGCGGCGCTGGGGATTGTTTGGGGTGTTCGCAGCTCGGCGGCTGGCGAGGGAATGGAGGGCGCAGGCGCCACCTGGCGGCCACCGAGCCCGCCACGTTCGGGCGGGCCTAGAGCGGCACCTGCTGGGAGGACTCAGGAATGCAGGAGAGGGGGGGAGGGAGAGCAAAAGAGTGAGAGAGCGTGCGCGCCCACTTCGTGCTCCGTCCGGGCTGCCGAGAAAACGGGGTAAACAAGGTGCCGCGCATGCGCTGTCTCTCTTCTCCCTTGACGATCGAATCGCCACGCCTTTCTCCCCGCCGTGACGTCATCGCCCCAAGGTCCCGCCCATGCCTGTTCTGCCTTGGAGCGCGCAGGAAGTGCTGAGCGGCACGTAGCGCCCTAGGTGGGGGAGGGGAGAAAGGGGGGGCTTGCCCCCCCCAATCTTCAAGGGGGGGGCATTTTTTTTGGTTTTTGGAAGAGGCCGCAACTGCAATCAAGCTGCTTGCAATCAAAACCAACCTTGGAGCTTGGTGGGACTTCAATTCCCAGAATTCCACCAACCTTAATTAGGACCTTTTGTCATAGTTGTTAAGTGAAGCATTGCAGTCACTAAGGGAATCAAGCAATGGTTCAATGAATCTGGCTTCGCCCCCCATTGACTTTGAATATTGGAAAAGGTTGCATGAGGGGAAGTGATCCCCCAGGACATTGGAACTGGCATAAGTACATGCCAGTTTCTAAGCGTCCCAATTTTGATAATGTGACATCGAGGAGGCTGTAATAGACTTTTAAGTGTGAAAACGGGTCAGAAGATACATTTTTTCAGTACTGTTGTCATCCCACCACTATATTTTGTTCTATTGTACTTTATTTTTTTCTTATAGTTTTTTAAAAAAATTTAAATACGGTTTTATGTTCTGTAAGCCACCTCGAGTTGCCATAGGCGAATATTTATTTAATTAATATTGCTGCCTATTCACCCATGGCGGCTCGAGGCAGCTTACACAATGTTAAAACCATATTTAAAACAAAGAATAAAAATAGGCAGCAATATCAATTCAATAAATGCATTTTGAAGGCTGAAGCTTGTTTCAATTTTGTTTCTGAATGTTTCATTACCAGACTAGATAACATCATCAGGGTTTTCTTGTCCTATTCTCCTTAGCTTATAAATGTCTTGTGTGCCAGTGTGATCCATTAGTTGTTTCATTCTTTGCTTGATCTAATGACCAAGGATCTGGCAGATACCAAAAGTTTCTCTCTTTGCCTACTATTAATCCGGAAGTTTATGTTGTCTTCCCCTCCAGTTGTTCCTCTCTGATCTTTTTCAAGCAACTCTTTTTTTGACCGCAGAGGCCTCGAGAGTTTCCTTTCATTTATTTATTTTTTGTTGTATGTGTTGTAAAAAACACATTTTTTTGTAGAGTCTGGGCTTTATTTTTCCCCGATTAAAAAAATTCAAAGAAAGCAAAGAAAAAGAGCTAGTGGCAGATAGGCAATTGTTCCCAGGAGGATCAGGCTAAGAGGAATGTTAAGTTCAGATTCCTCCCAGACTTTTAGCCATTTGTTGCCCTGCTCAAGCATACCTTGCTAGATTGTTGTGAGGATAAAATGGACAGGGAGGGCGGTAAACTTATGCATCCCATCCTGAGCGCTTGAAAGCACTATGATAAAAGCAATCAATTACTCACTTCAAAGTCAATGCAAATTAAGAGGTGCAACGTGCTGGTAACATTAACAAACATAATCTGCATATCCCCATGTGCTTTGGGCTATAACTCCCATCACCCTCTGCCAGTTCAGTGTCACTGGATTATGGAAACTGTAGTCCAAAATATCTGCAGCTCTTTGCACAATGTTACCATAAATCTTTCATTTAATTGCTGCTAGATAGTCCTTGACTTACAATGAGCCCAACATTTATGTTGCTCAGTGAGGAATTCGTCAAGAGCCTTGGTGGTGCAGGCTGTTAATAGCCTAGCACTTAGCTCCAGCTGCCTGTAATTATTGCAGGCTCGAATCCCACCAGGCTCAAGGTTGACTCAGCCTTCCATCCTCTCGGGGTAGGTAAAGTGAGGACCCAAGATTGTTGGGGGCAATAAGCTGACTTTGTAAAAATGCCGCTTAGTAATAAGCAGGCATATACAATGGAAGGAAAGCTATTGCTGAGCGCATTGGGTTGTATCCCAAAAAAACTGTAAGCCACCCTGAGTCTCCGGAGAAGGGTGGCATATAAATATGAATAAAAAAAAAGTGAGTTTTGCCCCATTTTACAATTTTTCTTGCCACGTGTTAAATGAATCACTGCAGTTGTTAGATGAGTAACACCGTTGTTACATAACTTTTCATTTTCCTTTGCTTGTCCGAAGGTTGCAAAAGGGGATCCTGGAACACTGCAATCATCATAAATGTGAACCGGTCATCAAAGCATCCAAATGGAAATCAGGTGACCACTGGGATGCAGCAACGGCCGTAAGTGTGAAAAACAGTCATCAGTCCCTTGTTTAAGTTCCGCTGCAACTTTGAACGGTGACTAAACAAACTGTTGTAAGTCGAGGACTACCTGTCATGCCCCCGTCGGGAGTCTGAATCCGAGGAGGAAGATGAGTAGCTGACAGGGAGCGGGAGTGTAGCTCCGTTGGCTGTGGAGGAAACTGGGGAAGGGCAAAGTCAGGCTGGGCAGAGCAGGGAAGAGGTAGAACAAAAGAGTGTTCAGAGGAAAACCCAGGCCCACCCCCACTTCATCCTAGGGCACGCAGGGAGGAACGGAGAAGGGAGCAATGTGGGTTAGTGGCTTATGGGGGAGGAAAGGGCCCTGATTCCCTTCATTAGCCACACCTGGAAATGAGAGTTTAAAAGAGATGCAAGCTGAGTGCAGCGGCTGCTGGGAACAAATGTGAGTTTAATCTTGTGTGGACTGTGGTTATCTGGGTTCCTGGTATCCTCCCAACCATGTTGAATTACTGCCATTCTTTCACGTTTAGAATTCCTTCTCTTGCCCTGCTGGATTAATTACCTTATTTTGCCTTGATTGGACTTATAGTTAACAAATTTTTGTTGGCCACGTTTTGGACTTGATTCTCTGCAGCCCAAGGCTGTTCCTGGGAAAGTTTTTTCTCCAGCCCAGAAGGTAACCAGGACATTGGGGGCAAAGTTGGAGCTAATAAAGGGAGTCCTACTGATTATCTGGCTGTGTTGCCTTTGTGCCACGCCCCTTTGGGCCATCACATTACCTGTATTGAAACTCAACACAATCCTCCCGCTGTTTCCCATCCCTGGTGGTGGTTTTCCTTTATCACAACATTTTATTCTGCTGCTGGAAGCATTAGGTTGGCTATTGCAACGGAATTCACCAAAGGAATTTGCACCGAACGGCCGCGCTCCCAAAAAGGAAGCGGCGCATTAGATGTACTACAGCTTCCAAGCTCTCAAACTGTGCAATTATGCCCTGACCCGACACGATTCAGAGCTAGTTAAAAGCAACGTTGCCCGTTGAGCTACCGAATCGGGTAATGGGCATAATTTGATCTCCAGCTATATTTGGGGGGGGAGCGGGGGTGTCATTTAAATGATGACTCAAAAGGTCTTTATTTCGGGCAGATAAATCCACTCGCAGCTGTCATGCAGTGACACCATCAAACTTCCCGTAAGTCAGCTGAATTCCTGAATGTAGACACCTCATTGCTGATGCGATCAGCAATTCTACCTGCCGTCCATGAGTATTAAGGGAGCTTTGTCGGGCTTTTCACAATAAGCTAGAAAACAAGATCTGTGCACTACCTCTACAATACTGTTCGTAGCTGATTATCAGTGGAATAACAGAGTTGGAAGGGACTTTGGAGGTCTTCTAGTCCAACCCCTTGCTCATGCTATACCATTCCAGACAAGTGACTGTCCAGTCTCTTCTTAAAAGGCTCCAATTCTCTCCACTGGGAGAGAATTCCTTCACGCTATATACTATATACCAAGGGTCTTCAAACTTGGCAAGTTTTAAGACTTGTGGACTTCAACTCCCAGAATTGCTGAGCTAACATGACTGGAGGAATTCTGGGAGTTGAAGTCCACAAGTCTTAAAGCTGTCAAGTTTGAAGACCCCTGGAATAGATAAAGAGAGGTAGAATAGAGAGAGAGAGAATAGAGAGAGAGAGAGGATAAAGAGAGGTAAAATACATAGAAAGAGATAAGATAGATAGATAGATAGATAGATAGATTAGATAGATGATAGATAGATAGATAGAATAGATCAAGGGTCTTCAAACTTGACAAGTTTAAGACTTGTGGACTTCAGCCCCATCTGAGCCAACATGACTGAGGAGGAATTCGGGGAGTTGAAGTCCACAAGCCTTAAAACTGCCAAGTTTGAAGACCCCTGGAATAGATAGAGAGGTAGGAGAGAGAGAGAGAGAGAGGATAGAATAAAGAGAGGTAGAACAGATAGAAAAAGATAGAGATAGATAGAAAGAAGGAAAGGAAGAAGGGAGGGAGGGAGGGAGGGAGGGAGGAAGGAAGGAAGGAAGGAAGGAAGGAAGGAAGGAAGGAAGGAAGGAAGGAAGGAATAGACCAAGGGTCTTCAAACCTGGCAAGGTTAAGACTTGTGGACTTCAACTCCCCGAATCCCTGATAACATGACTGGAGGAAGAATTCTGGGAGTTGAAGTCCACAAGTCTTAAAGCTGTCAAGCTTGAAGACCTCTGCTACACACTGTTAAAATTATGTCATGGCTATGATTACATATGCATCTATGTATGTATATATATATATATGACTATGGCTATGATGAAGTGGCTACAAAGAAGAGGGGATCAAATCGTTTATCAAAGCATCGGACAGGAAGGGAAGAAACAATGGATGGAAACTAATCAAGGAGAAGAAGCAACCTGGAATTAAGGAGAAACTACCTAACAGCGAGGACAATCAACCAATGGAACAGCTTGCCCTCAGAGGTTGTGGGTGCTTCATCACTGGAGGTTTTTAAGAAAAGACTGGACAGCCATTTGCCTGAAATAATATAGGGCCTCCTGCTTCAGCAAGGGGTTGGAGTAGAAGACTTCAAAGTTCCCTTCCAGCTCTATTCTGATTAATTATGATTTAGCTATCTAACTGAATTAGTTCCAATAAGCCACAGGTTAGCATAATATATGAATTAAACGCCGGAGAAAAATGGAAACTTAGATCCTTGAAAAAGATGGAAAAATACGAATGATAAGAGACAGGGCTCAAGCATTTTCACTGGTCTTGTGTCTAAGTAAAAAGAAAAGAAAAACCCCATCATACAGAATATAAAATAATAAATCACTTTATTAAAAATAGTCACTTGAGTTCAACTGCAAAACAATTCTATGATTATATTAAGTCATTGTAGTACGTCTAAAAAAATAAATCTTTCTTAACACCTTGGAATATAGCTTCTCAAAGTCAGCAATTTCATTATATATGTATATATTTTTTTGGCTGTTAAAGATCAACAGTTATTATTTACAACTCAGGCCATCCTTTACACACAACTCGATTCTGTGTTTCAGTGTGGATTGACACGCAAATTATGCATAGCTCGTAAAATCCCCCCCCCCGATGCGTTCATGAAATATATATTTTTTAAAGGGTGAAAAAAATAGACTGTCTTGAAGAAAAGGACCCCAGATAGATTTCCATGTAAAACAAGTTCTCCTTATTCTCTACGTGAAACGAAAGGATTAAAACGAAACCCGCAAAGATGTCAGGGAACAACAATGACTCCTTATCCCAACACAACTCTTTGCCATGTTTTAAGTGGTGATGTTCTTGTTTTTTTTTCCTTTTTGAGGTCAGATCTGGCCACGGGAGGAAGAGCTGTGTTAGATCCCCTTCAAACGATGCCGTTTATTAAAAAATAAGTGTAAAATAAGTGGGGCAAATCAGGGGACGTTCCGCGAAAACCAAATTTAACACTTTTTTTTAATTGGCAGCCATCCAGGAGCTTAAAGGTTCTCCCCCCCCCCTTCCTGAAAGCTATCTGGCCTGGTTCGATGGAAAGGAAGTTGTGTGTGTGGTTATTTTAGCAGCATTCTGAATGAAATTCAAACTGTCAGTTTCTGGTTTTCTCCCCGTGCAATCGCCATAAAGTGTCAGCAGAAGTTGTAAAACCACCCCCCTTTGAGCTGAATTGCCACTGTAGTGTTCAACAAACAACAAACTCAAAACAGCAGAGCAGCTTCCTTCTTAGGAAACGCAACCACAACTCTACACAAGAGACCACGACAAGGTCTTCTACCCCTGGTGTTCCGTGTTGTGAACACCTGCTTAAAGCCATCTCGGTTCGTGCCACGAAAGTGTTTTTTTCTTCTTCTTCTTTTTAAACAGGTTTTCAAATAAATATGTCAATAAATAAAAATGCAGCAGTTGTTTTTAAAAAGGGAAAAATAATAAGGTAAAACAGCTAGATCGTTTTAGCAAGATAGGAATAACAAAATAGAGGTTTTGTCACTAAGAAAGCATGTTGATTTCCCTGATCGGGAAGCACAAAACGAGGAAGAGGAGGAATATTTTAAACCTCAAAAGGGGATTTATTATCCTCGGGTGCTTGAGGGATTTTTTGCATCCTAACAATCCCTATAAGCCATTTCAGGAAGGTGAAGAAGTAAAATTAAAAATCGACATCCCATTTATTCTCCTGGAATTCGAATGTTACTACCTGGTCCTCACTCTTTCCTCCATAAAGAGGCAACTGAGATTGAAATCAATTAATATTACATTCAGTTTATGTTTTGCTACCTAATATAGTATCTAGTGCAAGGGGGAACACATGGATAATCTGCCTCTCAACTTTTGAATTAAAGGATGGCATCCATTTCTCAGGTATTCCTTCCAGTGTTCTCTCAAAGCCACGTATACCAATATCAACAATCTACCTGATGCATCCTTTACTTTAGGGGAGAACCTGGTATCCCAGAACAGCAGCTCAGTTCTACCCATAAATGATTAAATTAAAAAAAACACCTGCAAAACTCTGCTTCATCTATCACACCAAACTACAGGCACGCCACCAACTTATCCCAACTGATATGCTGCTCACTGCGCAAACTTTGCCGTTGACATCCGGATCCCAAAGCATCAGTTACGATGCCCTTATGCAAACTAAAATGTGAAAACTTAAAGTCAGGTTTTTATCCTAAGTTTCTGCAATTCCAGTTACTCCACCTATGGAGGTCTTGCTAGAACACAGGAAAGCCTTTGAACTGGAATAGAAAGGGGTATTAAGAAGTTCTCCCCTCTTTTTCACAACCGTCAGGTCGACGAAAAAGCCCCTATGATTGGCACCTTCCTTCCAAGAGACAGACTCAAGGAAAAGGAGTTGGGTTTGTAAAACAGAGCTATTGTTGCTGCTGCCCTTTGAACGGATGGAAAAATCAAGAGACGTACAAGACGTACCTCTTTGTTTTGTACAATAATTCTTCACACCCTTTTCCATTCAGCCTTTTGTGTTGGCCTTGTGCATCTGGCTTATACCGCTTCGGACTGCAAAGGGGATGGGCAGAGTGTTGCTGGCATCGCACGCAAACACAATTAAAAAGAACGCAACTGTTAAGACGGGCAGTCCGGAGCAAGTTCAGCCATTCTGACAATCTGAAGGTTGAGAAAGGGCCTTGGGGGGAGGGGGGGGGCAGAGAGACTATTCAGTCAGTGCAAATGACAACGACTTGTGGACTTCAACTCCCAGAATGCCTCAGCCGAGAACGCTGGGAGTTTGAAGTCCACAGGTCGCAAAGTCAACAAAAGAGTTGACCAACCCTGTCCAGTTTTTGGTGCACTTTTGCAGGTTGTCCAGTTATGAACTCTGCAAGAAGGGAAGGAGGGGGGAAACCCCTCCAAAAGTACACCACGAACCCCCAACAGTTGCAAGATATCTCTCTTCATCCACTGAAACATGACAAAACACCGAAAAGATCCCGGCCCCGCCATTTCAATGGCCAGTGGCAAGCGCTCCGATGGAAAGCACCTCCGATTAAAACCGTAGGATGGAAATAAATCCACATCCGATTCATGCACGTCCAATTAAATTAGCCAACTCGCGCTAAATCCATTTTGGAGGCCACCCCTGCGGATCTGGGTTAGCTTTTGGATTTTTGGAGGGGGCGGGGAGGGGGTTGTTTTTGTTTTCATGGAAAGTCTCTCCACCTGCAACCCCCCCCCCCCAATTAGGGTATGAAGACCTTCTGCCGGTGTGCAATGACCTCACAACACCAGGGGCACTTCTCCACCGCCTCAGCGCACTCTTGGCAAGCCAGGTGTCCGCAAGGAATCAAGACCACGGAGAGAAGCTTATCCATGCAGATCTTGCAGATCTTTTCTTCCTCCAGACGTTTCAACTTCTCTTCTGTAGTGAGATCTGTCAGTGGGGGGGAAAATATTTTTATGAGATACCTTCAGCAAGGAGGAAGGGGAAAAAAAAGAGGCAGGATCCACAATTCCAGGAGTTACAAAGAGAGAACCCGATGGGCTCCCGGCAAGTCGGGAGTCCTGAACCTAGAACAGGGGTTGTGATGACCCCAAAGGGGCGTGGCACAAAGGCAACACAGTCAGATAATCAGTAGGGGTCCCTTTATTAGCTCCAACTTTGCCCCCAATGTCCTGGTTACCTTCTGGGCTGGAGAAAAACTCTCCCAGGACCAGCCTGTGGCTGCAGAGAATCAAGTCCAAAACACGGTCAACAAAAATTGTAATTATAAGTCCAATCAAGGCAAAATGAGGTAATTAGTTTGGCAGGGCAGGAGAAGGAATTCCAGATGTGAAGGAATGGCAGCAATTCAACATGGTTGGGAAGACGCCAGGAATGTAGATAACCAAAGTCAACACAAGATAAACTCATGTTTGTTCCCAGCAGCTGCGCACTCATCATGCATCTCTTTTAAACTCTCATTCCCAGGTGTGGCTAGTGAAGGGAATCAGGGCCCTTTCCTCCCCCGTAAGCCATGCAACCCACGTTGCTCCCTTCTCCGTTCCTCCCTGTGTGCCCTAAGGTGAAGATGGGGTAGGCCTGGGTCTTCCTCTCAACTCCCTCTCCCTTGTTCTACCTCTCCCCTGCCCTGTCCAGCCGGACTTTGCCCTTCCTCAGTTTCCTCCACAGCCAACGGAGCCACACTCCCACTCCCTCTCAGCTGTTTGGCTTCCTCCTCGGATTCAGATTCCGACAGAGGCGTGATGGGGTAAGCAACCCATGGCTCTGGAGCCGCATGTGGCTCTTTCATCCCTCTGCTGTGGCTCCTTGTCATTGATCAGCTTCACAATTGATAGGGCTTTTGGTTAGGACAGGTAGAAGAAAAAGGACACTGAACTAGGATGAGACTCTATGGTGGGGGAACTAGATGTCTGGTTAGCAGAGGAAAAAGGAAGCCACGCTAGGAGGAGACTCTATGGTGGGGGAACCGGACTTCAGGTTGGCTCCAGAATTGGACAGCGGGCTTCCAGTTAGGACCTTTGTGGCTCCTTGAGTGTTCAAGGTTGCCGACCCCTAAACTAGAACTTGCAATAAAACTTTAAAAATTACAGATAGTCTTCGACGTACGAGCACAATCGAGGCCAACATTTCTGTTGTTCAAGTGAGAGACATTTGGCAGCAAGGAAGTTTTATTATTTAAGTTGCTTTGGGGAAAAGCTTCTCTCTTGATAAAAGCCCAGGCGTCCCCGGAAAAAAAAGAACGAGTTTTGCCCTGTTTTAAAACATTTCTTTTCCCAGATGTTAAATGACCCACTGTTAAATTACGTAGCAACACGGCAGTTCTGTCAAATCTGGCTTCCCCGCTGAACTCACAACTCACCAGTTGTGGCTTTATTCGTCAGAAAGTCACAAAAGGGGAACACATATACACACACATACACACGGCACTGCAACCGTCATAAGCAGGAGCCAATTGCCAAGCCTCCCAAATTTGGTTCCTGTGACCACGGCGATGCTGCGACGGTCACAGGTGTGCACCAACAATCCTAGGTTACTTTTTTTTTTCAGTGCCGCCGTCACTAAATGAACGGTTGTAACTCGATACCCATACGTTTCAGGGATCGAGGCAAAACAGTTGCACGTCTCCAAGGCCTGGAGACTAAGCCATGCGAAGAACGGCTGCAGGTTTTGGGTCTTGCTGGTTGAAAGAAGAATGAGGGGTGACATGATAACAGTGTTCGAGCATTTGAGGGGCAGCCACAAAGAGGAGGAGGGGTCTAATTATCCTCCAAAACACCGGAAGGCAAGGCAGGAAACAAGGGATGGAAACTGATGAGAGAGAGAAGCAACCTGGAATTAAGGCGAAACTTCCTAACAGGGAGGACAATTAACCCGTGGAACAGCTTGCCACCGGACAACATGGACATTCCATCACTGGAGATTTTTAAGTCTAGCCAGTCACTTGTCTGAAATGGTATAAATTCTCCTGCTTGAGAAGGGGGCTGGACTAGAAGACCCCCAAGGTCCCTTCCAGCTCTATGCTATCCCATCCCATCCCATCTCTCTCCCTCTCCCCCATTCTAAACTATGCTATCCTTTCCTTAATCTATCCTTATCCTCTCCTTTCCCTATTCTTTCCTTTCCTCTCCTTTCCTCTTACCTTTCTCCTCTCCTTCCCTCTTTCCTTTCCCTATCCTTTCCCTTTTCCTCTCCTCTTTCCTTCCCTTCCCTCCCTCCCTCTTTCCTTTCCTTTCCCTATTCTATCCTATCCTATTCCAATCTTTCCACCAAAAGGCTCAGCCGTCAAAGGGACTGTCACTGCGTTTTTTTGGTTTGTCTGTTTCAAGCTCCTAAGCTCCTATTCTAGCAAGCAGGTGTCTGCTAGCCAGCACTGTGTTATCTTGTCTCCATAGTAATGAGATAAGAAAGTCTTGTGATGTTTTGATTCACTGCGCATGTGTAAGAAGTTTTGACTTCACTTCCTGTCACTTCCATTGTACTTTTCCTTTGTTCTTTTTCTATATGCCTTGGGGGAGATCAGGTTGCAAACATGTAGCTCCGTGAGGTTTTCTTATTTTATAAATAAAAATGTTTTTTAGATTACTTTCCGGGTCTCATTTTTATCACCACTGACAGCAGAGAAGAACACGGTTTATCACCTCTAGTTAGCAGGGATGTTTTGGAAGCTTTTTACTCCCTGGCAGAAGGTTTTTCCAAGCCTTTGAAAATGGTAGCAGAGAAAGGCTTGTCAGGGACAATGCTCCAGGGACAACGGTTCCCTCCCCAAGTGAGCTTGTCACAATCCCATCCCCGCCTTGCACAATTCGGTTTAGTCTACCTACAGGCGCTGGGCTGTGCAGCAACAATCACCTTTCTGCAGATGGTTTTCTAAGTGCGCACTGGGTGAATTATCCCTCTGGGCAGCGATTAAGTCTGTGACCAGCGCCTCAACCGATCGGTAGCGCTCGGCCGAAAGGCGCTCCTTCCTCCCCACTGTTTGGCTAATTTCCTCCGCGCTGAATCCCATTTGCAACGCGCTCTGAATCGCCTGGCTTTGCAGCTGCTCTTCATCTGCAGAAAGCAAGAGACAAACATCCCGTGAAAGCAAGAGGGCCAGCTAGGACAAGAAAAGCAGAGCTTAACGGGACAGTCGCATTCGCACGTTACGCTAAACTCTGAATACAGGCCGCCCTCGACTTAAAGCTGTTCATATAAGTGACTTGGGAAAAATAAGTGACTTAGGACCATTTTTCACACTTACGACCGTTGCAGCATCCCCATCATCATCATCATCTTCTTTTAATGACCCCATAATCCCTTCCGGGGTGCAGCCTGGGCAACTGAATGGAGCTAGCAGAGTGTTTTACTGGCCGGATGCCCTTCCTGTCACCAGAGCGGGGTTTTGTTCAGCAGATACATTCTGACCACATAATCCCTTCCAGGGTAGAGCCTGGGCAACCGAATGGAGCTAACGGAGTGTTTTACTGGCCGGATGCCCTTCCCGTCACCAGAGCGGGGTTTTGTTCAGCAGATATATTCTCACTGTGCCCAGAGAGAGAAATATCTGCCTCCTACCTAGGATCAAACTCCCAGCCTCCTGATTGTGAGGCGAGAGCGCCACCTCTAGGCCACCGCACCACTCAGTCGCAGTATCCACATGATGTGATCCAAATTCAGACGCTTGGCAACTGGCATGTACTTATGACAGTTGCAGTGTCCCAGGGTCACGCGATCCCCTTTGGCGACCTTCTGACAAGCGAAGTCAAGGGGGGGAAGCCAGATTCACTTAACAACAGTGTGACCAACTTAACAATGGCAGGGATTCACTTAACCACTGTGGCAAGAACGGTCGTACATTGGGCAAAGTTCACTTCGCAGCCGTTTCACTTAACCACAGAAAAGTCGGGCTTAATTGTGGTTGTAAGCTGAAGAGTACCTGTATTTATGTCAATGGTTTGTAGATGAAAACAATAGGGGAAATGAGTGGAGTAGAATATAGAATAGAATAGAATAGAATAGAATAGAGGGTGGAATAAGGAATAGAATAGAATAGGGTGGAATAAGGAATAGAACAGAAGATGGAATAAGGAATAGAATAGAATAGAATAGAATAGAATAGAATAGAGTGGAATAAGGAATAGAACAGAAGATGGAATAAGGAATAGAATAGAATAGAATAGAATAGAGGAATAAGGAATAGAATAGAATAAGGAATAGAAGATGGAATAAAGAATAGAATAGAATAGGGGATGGAATAAGGAATAGAATAGAGTAGAATCTACATCTTTCTGTTTAAGTTTTTGTTACTTTTATTTGGAAAATTTATTCTGCCACCTAACTTGCTCACGGTGACTCAAAGCAGCTTACAGGAAATAAAAACACAATACAAAAGAAATAAAAAATAACAGAATGAACATAATAATAACCCCCAACCCCTATTATCCATTTAATTAATGGTATATAAATATTTATTTCTATACTTGGATCCCCAAACACTGCAATCTTGAGGATATAAAATTGCTTCCTATTATTTCTGGCAATGACTCCCTATTATTAAATTAAAGTAAGATCCAAAGAGAACTCTTGTTTCCTTCCAAATAATCAATATAATCTAAACTAAGGTTCAGGATTTTACTTAACAGTTAATTTTCATGGCTGCAAATTTAATGTTTATCCTATAGATCAGGTCAATGCTTATATACCACTGTCCTAATTTACACCAATATTAGCCTGCAAGTTTTGCCAAACTAAACCAACAGGTGTGTGGGTTTTTTTTTCCTTTGCAAAGCACATTTTCTAAACACCATTATTTTTTAAAAAATGCAAATTAAGCAATTGACTCATAATGACAGCACATCATTAGAACTGATCACAATGGCATTGTTCAGGATAGACGTACCTTCAATAGTTAAAACTTTCTTGGGCTCTTCTGCCTATGAAGAAATAAATAAATGCTTTTTAGAATGTTGCACTGGATTGGAATCAAATTTCTGCTGGCTCATTCAGTAAATGCTTGTGGAAAAAAAAATAACTGATAAAGAGTGTCACAATCAGTGGCTTCTAGTTCCGCTTATTTATGCTGACTTAGCAACTTTTACAACCAACGCATTCTGGGTCTTGAATTCCACACGTCTTAAAAGTTGCTCAGGTTGAGAACAACTAGATTACATAATAAGATGTTGTTTGAGGAAGGGACTGAGCCAACTGGTGGGTAATCTTATAACACATGGCCAGATGGTCTCACCTGCCAAGGAGGTCCCTGATCTCCGCTCCTTTCGTCGAGACCTGAAGACTTGGCTGTTTCAGCAGGCCGGCCTGGATTGACCATGGGGTGGGTAGTTTTAACATCTGCAATTTTATTGTTTTAGTTGTTTTGCAATTTGGACTTGTTTTTATTCGTTTTTTATTGTATATCTTTTTGTATGTTCGCCGCCCTGAGTCCTTCGGGAGTAGGGCGGCATACAAGTCTAAATAATAATAATAATAATAATAATAACCCAGAGGAATTTCCCTGGTGGTTGCAGAAATAAAACTCAAACAGAGAAAGAGTGAAGAGCAAATGGTGGGAAGTGAACCGACAACAATATTCCAGAGCTGAGTTGTGTTTTTTCCTCTAAAAATCCCTGTCTATCAAACATCAGGAGCCCTTTTGCAAGCAGGAAAGGTAAAGGCTTCCCTGTCCAGTCATATCTGATTCTAGGGTGTGGTGCTCATCTCCATTTCTTAGCTGCTAGAACCACAACTTCCATGGTCATGTGCCTGGCATGGCTGTACGCCAAAGGCACACAGAACCCGGTTACCTTTCCACCGAAGTGGTGCCTATTCGTCTACTTGCATTAGCATGCTTTCGAACTGCTACTGTGTTTCCACAGGGGAAAAAAAAAAGACCCAACTGGAAAATAAACCCTAGCATGATTTTTTTTCCCCAGGATGCTCGCAATGTAAACCCTACCCCAAAAATAAACCCCAGTTAAGATTGTCAGCCAGACGGATGCATTTAGTACTGTATTTCCCCGAAAATAAGACCTAACTGGAAAATAAGATCTAATGCATAAATTAATATAAGACCTGGTCTTATTTTTGGGGACAACACGGTAGATGGGCAGGAGCTGCAGTAAGTAACGGAGCTCATCCCATTAAATGGTGCCAGGGTCTCAAACCTGGGCTGTCAGCTCTCCAGCTGACAAGCTCAGCGTCTTTAACGGCTGAGCTATCGCGCCCCTTTTTGCAAGCAGACTCCTAAACTTCAGGGGAATATTTATAGCTGACCTATAAATCTCTCAGCCCTTCAAACCAGACTAATGCATTCTTCTCTTCCTCCACCTCTGTCGTCTAAACAGATAGATACACACACACACCCAGAGCTCCTGACATCCTCAAGTGACAAATATCACAGTTTGCACTTGTCAATTCATTTCTGCGAGCTAATCGCTTAGTCTGCTCGCTGCCGTCAACAAGGAAACAGGAATCAAATCAGTTAAACGTGGCCTTTTCTGTGGCAGCAATTAACCTTTTCAGCTGCGGATGGGAACGCCATCTGCTCACGGGAAGACAGCTGGAGAGACCGCGGGATAGTAACTCAAGCCTTTCTACTAATTTAATTGGCTCGATGCATGCATGATTTAAAATCCACATTCATCCGAAAACAAGAGTCCCTGCAGAGTTGGCTTGGGCACATGGCGGAAGCAAAGAGAGCGGGGAGTGAGAAGGAAAAAGTGAGAGTGAGAGAGAGAGGAAAAAGAGAAAGAAAGAACAATGGAGACAAAGAGAAAAATAAATAGAAAAAGAGGGGAGAGAGAAAGAAAGAAAGAAAGAAAGAAAGAAAGAAAGAAAGAAAGAAAGAAAGAAAGAAAGAGGAAGGGAGGGAGGAAAAGAGGAAAAGAGAAAGAAAAAGAAAGAAAAAGAAAGAGAAA